>JAANDH010000377.1:3517-257503 GCA_011799765.1 Nymphaea thermarum
AGTAGCTAAAGACTGAGAAGATGAGAAACTAGAAAGAAGCATTAAAAAAGTGGGAAATACCATTTGTTTCAATCAGACTGACACATACGGGTATGTGTTATAGTCATTCTCTCTCTCACTCTGAACATGTATGTCCTGATGATCTCTGTCACTTTCTTTTCTTGTTGATGAAAACTATTTTGGTTTCCTTCTTGTTAAAAAATTTGTTGGTTTAAAGTGATGGTCGTTTTCATTTTCTTCTTCAGTTGCGCACTCAACTCTAATTATTGGCTTGTTAGAAAACTTATTTCTTCGCATAACTGCGTTGTTAGTGGTCTCTACTATTGTTATTTGTCATACCACTCTATGCATCAATTATAGTAGGTAGTAGACGGGCTACATAGATACACAAAAATTAAGTAAGACACTTGTCTTACCACTTGATGCTAAAATTATGATAGGTGGTCATTAACTGCAATAGGTAATAGATGGTTCAAAAGGGCACATCAAAATTAACTAAGTTATTGTGTATCAATAATGGTAGGTAGTCTTCAATTATGGTAGAAAGTAAACGGAACTCTCTATTGTCTTTTATAGTTGACGAGTCCCGTCTACTACCTACTATAATTAGTGACTAACTATTATAATTGAGCACGACGTGGTTGCTTGAGGTCGTTTAAGTGTATCAAAAATCCAAGATCTGTGCACGCATCTTCACCAAGCCTTATGCTGATTCAAAGTAGTGTTTAAAAGATCTTGCCAAAGTAGTGGAGCGCATCAAAGGATAATACATGTGCTCCTTGAATGTTGAAAAGTAGAGTGGTCCTTCTGCTTCGACATTTCAAAGACATCAACTCGATGAGTAGGTAAAGATTGAGAAGGTGAGAAAGTAGAAAGAAGCATTAAAAAAAGTGGGGAAATATCATTTGTTTCACTCAGACAGACACAGACGGGTATGTGTTATTGTCATTTTCTCTCCCACTCTGAACATGTATGTCCTAATGATCTCCATCATTTTATTTTCTTGTTGATGAAAACTATTTTGGTTTCCTTCTTGTTAAAAATTTTGTTGGNAACTTATTGTCTTCCTATAATTACGTTGTTAGTGGTCTCCACTATTGTCATTTGTCCTACCACTCCATGCATCAATTATGGTAGACAATCATCAAATATAGTAGGTAGTAGACGGGTTGCAAGGATACACAAAAATTAACTAAGTCACTTGTCTTATCACTTTGTGCCAAAATTATGATAGGTGGTCATCAACTATAATTGGTAGTAGATGGTTTGTAAACACACGCCAAAATTAACTAGGTCAATTGTGCATCAATGATGGTACGTAGTCTTCAATTACATTAGCAAATAAACGGAACCGTCTATTGCCTACTATAATTGATGACTACCTATCATTGTGGACCCGTCTAATACCTGCTACAATTAGTGAGTACATACCATAATTGAGCACGAAGTGGTTGCTACTGACAAAACAATTATCAAAAGATGAAAATGACAATTGGTTTTCTAATTACTGATTTTTGTCCATGCCAGAGAAAACAAAAGAATTATTGAAGGTACCCAACCTGCAGGATGATATTTCAAGCATAGGCTTCAAGTGTGTGCCAGCTGAATGCATGCAGTCAATAGTGCAACAATCGAGTCCAGTTTTTGTGTCTCTAAACGGTAACTTTGTGTATCAAAAAATCTAAGTTCTGTGTCCCCATCTTCTCCAAGGCTTAGAACATGGAAGAGGGTGAGAAAATTGAGAAACTGCATGCGTGTATCAAAAAATCCAAGATCCGAGTAACAGCTAAAGCCAGAGATAGTGAGAAAGTAGAAAGAAGCATTAAAAAAGTGGGAAATATCATTCGTTTCACTCAAACAGATACAGACGGGTATGTGTTATAGTCATTTTTTCTCCCACTCTGAACATGTATGTCCTGATTATCTCTATCCTTTTCTTTTTTTGTTGATGAAAACTATTTTGGTTTCATTCTTATTAAAAGTTTTGTTGGTTTAAAGTGATGGTCGTTTTCATTTTCTTCTTTTTATTCTTTAGTTGTGTGCTCTGCTCTAATTTTTCACTTGCTAGAAAACTTATTGTCTTCTCATGACTGCGTTGTCAGTGGTCTCAACTATTGTCATTTGTCCTACAAATATATGCATCAATTATGGTAGACAATCATTAATTATAGCAGACTGGTTTTTTAGACCCATCTTGTATCTCATACCTATGTGAATTGATTTGGTTGGGGGTTGCTGCCCAACCGGGTAGAGGAAAGTGTATTATTTGATTCGATCGCCGACTTAGCATCCCACTCCAAGAGATCATGGGAAGGAGCAGCCTTCGGCAGCGTCATTTGGGCGGCTACAAGGTGTTGCTCTAAGAGTTGGTATCAGAGCGAGATTGGAGATTTGAGAGAACTTTTACAGCAGCTACATTGGCGATTTCAGCAGCGTTTTGCTTATCATTGGGTTGTCCAGGAGGTCCGATTGGAATGACTGCGAGCTAGAGGATGGATCATCCTATAGCTACGGATGGGAGTCACTCATGCTTTCTGTTTGTTCTGGCTGAATAGCATCTTGCTGAATAAGTCGAGATTCATTCTCTTGGCTGGTCACCACAGGCTTTATCACCTCCTTACCCTCGGCCACTGGCTGCGATTTGGGATCCGGGTCTAACCGACTAAAGGCCTCTGAAAAATCATCCGGCTTCGGTTAAATAGCCTGATTTAATCTCAGCTGAACCTCTACACCACTTCAGGTCACCGCTCGTAGGTGCTGGAATAGACCTTTGGTCCTCGGCTGGGGATGAGTTTTCCACAGCCCTAGAATATAGCTTTTGTCCTTTTCTTGACAGCCGTGGTCCTATTTGATCCATTGACCCAACGTGGGACTTATAATCCGGACTTTCCTCAGCAATTTTTCGTTTTCCTTCCCACAATTTGAGGATGTCGGAGTTACTCTTGCTGGATTAGAGGACTTAATGTCAGCCTGACCTTGCTTTCCCATTACTTTACACTCCTTGGGTATATGACCTTGGAAGTGCGACAGCCCTTTGTAATGTTTTTGGCTGGCGCAGATATTGCTGGATGGAACTTATTTCTACCGTCTTGGGAAGGGGTTTCTGTACTTCCTCTATTAGCTGGATGACCCGTTGACAGTCTGAGTCTATTTTGTCATAGAGACTACACACCTTCGAACACAACTCCTTCGTTGTTGGGCTTGGGGCCTTTGTAGTTTCCAGTTCGGAGTCTTGCGTGCCAACTGCGTGATTCGTCCTCTAATTACAAGCCAGACTCTCTTTTGGCTTCCAATCTCCCAAACATTTTGTCTAAATTAGCAAGGTAGCATTGATACTCATATGGTGAAGTCTACTATAATGAATACGAGCAATGCCTTGCCAATGAGGATTATGACCAGCCCGGGGAATCCTATTATGAGAATGAATATAACCCCAGTGACTTCCATGGCCAATCAAGGGAGGAATGTTACGAAAATTGGGAAGACTGATTTAAACGATGAATCACCCTACGGCTATCCCATCGGGAGAAGCATATTACGAGGATGAATATGATCCCAGCAGTGAGACCTATCACCAGCAAAGTGAGGATCACTTCGGAGAGGGCCAACATGATGAGGGTGAGCACTACACCGCCAGCAAAACCTATGATCAGCCAAGTGATGAATATTACGAGGAATGGAAAACGACTATGGGGAACCGTCCCTAAATTAGCAGTCCGATTGTTCATCCCATTCGAATCACGGATTTACTTGGGCGAGAACAACGGTGTACCACCCCCGCACCAGCTATTACTCATCGGGGTATGCAACTAGGAGCCGCGAAGGAATGACCATTCCTATAGTCGATCCTACCATAGTCAAAAGGAAAGGAATGAGATGGGACTTTGGCAAAGGCAAGGCAAATCCTACCTGCATTCAACCCCTAAAGAAGTAGGTGCGATGTGAGAACCGACTTCGCTATGAGACAAAGTGGACTCATGGTAGAAGGGATGAGGAAGACTGTAGGAAGGAGGAGTAAAGGTGTATGGATCGGTGCGTAGAAAGAGGTGGCTGAAGAATGAAAGTGTGAAAGAAGCTCTTGCTTGAGTAAGCTGCGAAGCACTACCACTTTACCTTTGCGGTGAAGGATGTCTCCTTTCAAGCTATAGTCAGGGATGCTTCCTGGATTTTGCTGCACCGATACTCAAATCAACTTAAGCCATTCATCGGCCTCTTGCTCAACAACTAATCGCTGCCACAAATCAGTCTCTATAACAGATATGTCATAAACTGCTCACTCAGTCTTGACAAAGAATCGGCGGCCGAATTTTCAGTCCCCTTTTTGTATGCGATCGTGAAGTCATAGCCTAAAAGTTTGGCCAGCCATCATTGTAGCATAGGTGTAGACACGCTGTTTGAGCATGAAGCGAAGACTGCTATGATCTGCTCTAACCACAAACTTGCGCCCGATAAGGTAGGGCCTCCACTTCTTTATGCTAACACAATGGAAAACAATTCCTTCTCGTATGTAGATAGTGGTTTAGCCCAGCTGGTGAGAGCTTTGGACATATAAGCTATTGGGTGTCCGGCTTGGCTAAGGACAGACCCAACTCCGACATCACTTGCGTCCGTCTCCACCACGAAGTCACAGGTAAAATCCAGCAAGGCTAGTGCCGGCGCAGCTAGCATAGCCGCTTTGAGCCTCTCAAACGCTGCCCGAGATTGCTCCGACCAAGCAAACTCCCCTTTCTTCAACATTCTCGTCAAAGGGGAAGCTATAATCCCGCAGCCCTGTATGAATCATCTGTAGTACCCAATAAGGCCTAGAAAACCCCTTAAACTTCTAGGGTCTTTTGTTAACGGTCATTGCTCCATGGCGTGGAGCTTCTCAGGGTCGGCTCTAACTCATTCTTTGGGCACTATGTATCACAAGTACCCAATGGAGGTATGCCCGAAGCTGCACTTAGATAACTTCGCAAAGAGGTCGTTCTTCCTTAGAATCTATAGGGTCTTCCTCAAATGAACCGTGTGCTGCTCTACTAACCGGCATACACTAGAATGTCATTGAAGAACACCAAAATAAAGCCCCGCAAGTGCTGCCTAAACAGGTCAGTCATGCAACCTTGGAATGTTGTCGGGGCATTGGTTAGCCCAAAGGGCATGACCAAGAACTCATAATACCCGTCATGAGTTCTGAAAGAGGTCTTGGGTATGTCATTCTTGTCCATTCGTATTTGATGATACGCTGACCTTAAGTCTAATTTGGAGAAGATCGAAGCATCCGTCAATTCATCAAGCAACTCATTGATAACGGGTATAGGGTGGCGGTTCTTGACCGTGGCCTCATTCAACGCCCTGTAGTCGATACAAAATCTTTGAGTGCCATCCTTTCTCTTAACAAGTAAAATGAGGGAAGAGAATGGGCTACTGCTTGGACGAATTATCCCACTATCGATGATCATTTCGTTCACCAACCTCTCTTTGTCTTTTGGGCACCATACTGGTAAAGCCTTACATTTTCCAGTTCCGATCCACTAGTCAACACGATACGGTGGTCATAAGAATGTTTTGGAGGGAGCCCCTTTGGCTCGGCAAATATGTCATCGAACTCATCAAGAACTCGCTGCACTTCGTCTGAAATAATCCCTACTTCTTTCTCGGTTGAGGGTATATCCATGGCCATAGAGATTAACCATAGTGTGGGCTGTTGGGCCGTGAGGGACTTCATGGTTGCCTTGGGTTCTAAACTCGGCTGAACCCCTCTGAGGGTGACTTGCTCACCATTCGCCTTGGAGAACCTCATTCTCATGTTGCCAAAGTCCCAACAAATTTCCCCATGTGTCTCCAACCACTCTACGCCAAGCACTAGATGAACCCCTCTGATTGGCAATACGAGAACGTCAACCTTGAATGGAATTTTCTGCACAACCAACTCCACGTCTCTACATGTGTGGGTGCAAGACAGCCTTGACCCGCCAACCATGACCGTGAGTGGTAGTTGTTTCTTCATTTGGCATCCGATATTTTCTGCAGCCTTATTACTCAAAAAATTATGTGTCGCCCCCAAATCTAGCAACACCATAATTTTATGCCCGTGGATGGTACCAAGAACTCGCATGGCTTTCGGTCGGTTTGGATCCATCATAGAGTGACAAATCCCATCGATTATTGCTTCCCGTTCGGCTTGGGGCTTCTCGGCCTCTTGTTGGACCTACCTCCTCATTCGGTGCTGGTCCCTCCCCTTCATTTTTTTGACTACCATAAGCTGGAATCTCTTGCACCTATGCCCCTTCTCCCATTTCTCCTCACACATGAAGCACATCCCTGTCCTTAGTTGTTCTTCCCTCTCTTTTGGGGTGAGATATCGAGTGGGAACATTGTTCCTAAAAGCTGATCTCAGATTTACTCTCTGAATGGGCTGTTTTGGCTATTGGGGCTGTTGTCCCACGGGATTCACCTTAGCCTTGTTGATGTCACAGGTTTTAAACGATTTCTTTAGTGCATACAATCTCCGGTTTTTCTCTTCTATGATGCGCGCATTCCCAAAACAGTCCACCAAGTCTCTCAACTCTTGAGTCAACATTTTGATCCGGACTTCCTCTTTAAGTCGTCCAATGAAGGCTCCAATGAGGGCCTCTGTGGTCCAATAAACCATGCATGCTAAATGTTCAAACCGACATTGAAAATCTTGAACCGTCGTGGTTTGTTTCAAATCCTTTAACTCTACATCATAATTGACGAAGGATGTATCTCTGAATCTCACCATGAGCGCATCCGTAAAGACGTGCCAATCTATCTCCAGAGTAGTATGAGTCAACCAGCGATACCATTGCATCGCTTCTCCCTCAAGTGTAGGACTGACATGATTACCCAATCCGCTCCTCTAATGCGTTGGCATGCGAAGTATTGCTCCGCTTTGAATATCCAATCCCTTGCCCGTTTGCCATCAAATCTAGGAAATTCAACTCGGAAAGTAGGTCTGTTATCCTCTTGGTTCCTGCTCCGCTTTGAATATCCAATCCCTTGCCCGTTTGCCATCAAATCTAGGAAATTCAACTCGGAAAGTAGGCCTGTTATCCTCTTGGTTCCCACCTCTTCTTCTACCACCCGGTTGTCTCGTGTATCTCTTCATCCAAATATCGGTCCGCCTCTTCCTCCCCTATGTGGGTCCATGTTGTCGCCATTTTATTCCCGTAACCCTTGTTTCCTCCTATATGTGCCTCATTTTGTTGGCATTAGAATTGAGTTGGATTAGGGTCTCGGCTGATTTGACCAATTTTAATCTATTGGTTGGCTGGTCCCGTAGGTCTAACCGTGCCCACATAATTCAAACGAGTTATCGGTTCGGTAGTTTCCTTGTGTCCTTGGTAAGAAGTACTAGGTGAGTGGAGTATCCATTTTCCCTTATCTTCCCGGTTATTAGCACTTTGGCTAGACTTTTCAACTTGTTCTAACCTTTCGCTTAATCTATCCATTGTATCCACCATTTTGTCTAGCTAGTTCATACGGTTGGTTATTTGATCGAATTGTTCCATCCGTTTAATCATATGCATCACAGCGGTCTCAAGGCCGCTTATTCTATCATCGGATCTCTCATTTGCAGCCTGCTCTAACTCAGCTGTAGCATCAACCTCTGCCTCTGCCAACTCAAGCATATCCGATTGAATTGACTTCATCTACAGTGGTGCCATCAATGCGCAAATCTGCCCCAAGACGTTTTGATACCAAATGGTGGGATCCCGGCTAGGACTGCTCAAGCTTGCTGCCGAATACCGGACGTCCTTCCCAAGATCTCTTGGGGCAGGCACTGGGTAGGCTAAAGAGTTAGGCTTACAATTTTTTCTCCTGGCCGGACAGTAACCCCGGCACAAAACCCGTAGGAAAAAGTGCACAAGAGGGTGTTCTCAGCCTAAGTATCTCCTACTACAAAGATTGCTAAGAGGTTCGAGGCTTAATACAATCATCACGATACATTTAAGCTCTTGTCTCACTCACCATACATCCATCACAAGCATACACCTTGTCACACAATCCCTACTCGTGCAAACCACGCCCTTATCCTTGGGTGGTCTAATAGCTCCGGAGTGAGTTCCCGGCGAATAGTGCCTTAGACTTAGAGGACTCCGTGCTGGCTACAAGCCTATTAGGCTGGCTGTCAGCAAATACACCCAAACCTACACATCTATAGGGTGATCAGTGGGCTAACCTCTGTCCGAAGATGCAATACAAGAAAGCTAGCTCCTCGGCTGGTGCTGTAGCTAACACTCAGCTCAGACTCCAAGCTCAACAGCCACCTCTTGCTTCGGCTACTCCTTGAACAAGACGGATACTGCTACAGAAAAGTCACAGTAACTAAGAACAGGACAGAAGGAGGATATGAGTTACCCTGGGATGATTTTGCCCCTTGTCATTGATGTAAAGGGGGAGGCAGTCGCCGGTCGGGTGCCGGCGGTCACCCTTCTCCTCCGTCGATCCCCCTCCAAGCCGCAGCTCCTTAGGGCCTTAGCGACAGGAAAGTGCACAACAATAGAACAGAGTCACCGATCTTGCAGAATAGTAAACAGATGACAATCCGAGGTAGATGCAATCACCAGGATGAAGTTGAACCCCCAATCGTTGATAGAAAGTGGGGAGAAACTGCTGTCGGAAGCGCCGACGGACGCCAGCCACCTGCTGTAAACGACTTTATCTCCTTCTTCAGCCGCACGTAAATACTCCACCCGATGACAGTTCAACCGCAAGAGAATATCAATTCCCAAGTAAGTAAGCACTCAATGAACGTGTATTAGAGGGATTAAATCACCAAGATATGTAGTTCAACTAAGATCGCAGACGAAATTGGGGAAGCAATGAAGCTCGGCCTCGATGATGGTTCTCAGGCGCGTCTCAGGTTCAGGCTCTGTCAGGATGGCTCGAACTCGCAGATTTTTAGACACTCCAATTTTCTGCTCAAACGGATCATCAGGGAGGAATTGCGCCCCATTTCCATCTCCTGGTCGCCTGCGCCTTCCTGCTTCAGAACAGCGCCTCCCTGTTTCGCAGCATCGGCCTCCTCCCGATCTATTCCGCCTCAAATCTCAGTCAATCAAAAAAATAATCAAGAACAGAAGCTTCGTAATCAATTTACGCACGAAAGTGAAGAGTTAGATCACGGGATTTCATCGAATACCCAATAATCTAGAAGAAAATTGGGACGCAGCCGCCTGCGGCGGAGATATTTCCAGAAGCGCCACCGATTTCCGCCAGATTCCGGCCGTGGCTCCTAGCTCCGTTGTTTCTGCTCGGATTCGCCTCAAAATTGGTGGAGAATTACTTGAGGATGTGGTGAATCAAATGCGATCAAAAGCCCCTTGAGATCACCGGAAGATTGGACGGAAACAGGTTCTGTCCGGCGATGTCTCTGAACCGAACCTACGATGGTTTTCTTCGTTCAATCGATGCTCGATCCACCCACCTGAGATCCGATCCTCGTTGCCATGGGTAGATGCTTGAATTATCTAGGCAATTGGATGCGAATCTTGTCGATTGGATGCTGATCAACCGTGATTTCAATCTCAGGTGTTAGACCGACGTGTTGTACGCCTGAATACGCCTGCAACAGAATCGGGAGGTTCGATCGTGCTCAATCTTTCGTCCTAATCTTCTACCAAGAAGACCCTCCAATAATCCGAGTGAGACAGATTCCAGAGAGGTTTTCCCGTTGAAAATCGATTGGATCGGTATTCTACGGATTATAGCAAGAAAGCACCCAAGATGGGATTCAATACTTATCTATGTCTGTCAATCTGCCGGAAGTCGAAACACAGCCAGATGATCTGCCGCCGATCGTCGCCGTTGAGATTGAGGTCTACCACCGTTCGCTTGCCGTTGAGAACCTCTGCTATGGAGTCCCGATGATGGAGCAGCCTCTATTCCTCACCGTTTTCGTGGGGAATGCACCGTCTTCCACACGCGATCGCCTTCTAGGCTTGGTCGACAAGATAGCAGCCAAACAGGGGAGAAGAGAAGAGTTCTCGCGAGGGAGGAGAGAAACATTCGAAACATTATTAATACTTGGAATCTGATACGGGCCAGCCTAGGAGCCCGCCGGATCCGTCCTACCAGTATCATCTAATAGTTTGTACAAGGTATATCTAAAGCTTATGCTGAAACTGCACCTAGCTTTTTGAAGGAAAATTATTTAAAGTTATTGGGTACTTACATTGCGTAGAGCAGGGTTCGTAAATCTTAAATGAGTTTTGGTTAAATGTTATTATTACCATTCTTATGCTGAAACTGCATCTAGCTTTTTATTGTGCAAATGTTCCAAAATATGTATATATTAATTATTTATGCTGCTAACATGTACTATAAACGATAATGCACAATTACGATAGCAGACATCCTTAAAAATTAGTATGTTGCTAATTTTGTTTCCATAGAAAGTATAATCAAAATTCTAAAGTTTTCAATTTTGTCGTAAATATTTAGATTTCCAAATATTGTGTATGTTGCTACAAGAAATATAGAATCAATTGCATTGTAACTCAAGACATTATGTATGTCTTTTCACTCATTATTTGTGCCTCTTCTACCTTAAATTTCTCATTCTGCTAGCATATAAGAATAAATATTTAAATGATCTAGTGAAGACAAATAATTAAAAGAGAACACTATGCATCCATTACCTATTCCATATCTTGTTTTTCAAGAATATATGGCAGTTGAAGTTTCTCATAAAAATCATATCCAAAAAGTTTCAGTAATATCAAATGCTTCCTGCATCAGAGCTTAAAACTTAGTTAACTTTTTTTCTAAACTAATACTTAGCTGAGACAAACTTGGAAAAATGATTCACAAAGCTGGGGGCCGCATTTTCATGATGGCTGAAACAGAAAGGCTAGGAGTTTTTCTATTGTGTGGTACTTAATTTTTTTTTTACAAAAAGGTTATAAGGTTTTTGTGGAAAGAAAAATTGACATTTTGCATATATTTTCATGGAAAAAAGAATAATATATATTTCAAGAATTCTTTTTATTGGTGCGATAGAGTGTTACGCTATTTCTTGCTTCGTTATGAAAATGCCATGTAAGTTACCATCATACCTAATTCTGCAGCTTGTAGTAAATTGGAACAAGCTTTTCCTTGGGAAATGGGGATGCTCTTCCGAATGCAAACACCATCAATCTCCAAATTCGACTTCCGCCCTTGAATTCAACGCTTTTAACTTCTGTCACACCTGGGGAAATACAAGATGATGATAATCATGAATGCAACATTTTCTACAAATTCTTGAGATCCTCCAATAACACCAAAGGCCAGAAAGAAACAAAACCCAATGGATGATATCCGGGTTCTAGTTTAGAATTTGGCCTCATTTATGAAGTTTCTCTTCTTGTGTATAAGTTAGAGGGTTTGTTTTCAAATAAGTAATTATCAATTTATCAGATCTAAAGCATATGCTGACTGTATTTGGCTTATTAATAAAGAAAATTATTTAACATTAGTACTTATAGTACCTAGCGCAAGGTTGGTAAATCTTAACTGGGTTTTAGTAAAATGTTATTACTTCCATTCTTTGGCAACCGTTAAATATACATAGTATTATAGAAAATATATTGCAGCAAGACATTGGTACTTGTGGTACAAATATTACAAAAATACGTAAATAATTATTTATGCTGCTAAAATGTACTATATATGATTATGCACAATTATGAGAGGAATGAAACATCGTTAAAAATTAGTATCTTGCCCATCTTGTTTCCGCATAAATTATAAGCAAATTTATAAATGATTAAATTTCATTGTAGATATGTACATTTCCAAATATTGCACATGCTGCCACAAGAAATAATGAATTAATTGCATTGTATTATTGAATATGCAACTACTCGAATTATTATATATGCTTTTTTTACTCATTATCTGCCTCCTCTAGTTTGAATTTCTCGCCCTACCATGTTCAGATGCATAAATGTATGTCGATAAAAAGTGTGGGCAGTGACGTCAGTTTCTAGTTTGAATTTCTCGCCCTACTCATTATCTGCCTCCTCTAGTTTGAATTTCTATCTCACTTATTTATCGACATACATTGACGTCAACATACTCAACATATTTACTCATGAGAAATTTAATTGACGTCAGTTCTTCAGTTCCTCAATCTACCATCTGTCACAGTTGTCAATTAGGAAAAGCGTGTAAACTTCCGTTTCTTGAAAGAGATAATAGTGCTATGGAAGTTTTTTGGAAAAATTCATTCTGACTTATGGGGACCGGCACCTGTTGCGTCACATCTTGGGTATCGCTATTATGTTATTTTCATTGACGAGTGGTCATGATTTACATGGTTGTATCCATTAAAATGCAAGTATGTTTTTTTTTATTGTTTTGATCACTTTCGTACTTTTGTCAAAACTCAGTTCAATACAAGAATAAAAATTTTTCAATCAGACATGGGAGGAGAATACACTAGTTCAAAATTTACTCAACTTTTGGGCAGTTTTGGCATCAAACAACAATTTTCATGTGCTCATACGAAACAGCAAAACGGCATGGCCAAAAGAAAACATCGAAATATTACTGAGTTAGGCTTGACTATGTTTTTTCATTCTGGAGTTCCTAAACGTTTCTGGTTTGAGGCATTTAGCAGTGCAGTTTTTCTCATAAATCGTCTGTCCTCATTCTCCTTGAATATGGATTCACCTTACTTGAAATTTTTTGGTCGGCAACCTAAGTATGATTTCCTGCGCATTTTTTGTTGTCGTTGTTTTCCATACTTAAGGGATTATGCAAAGGATAACTTGAGCCCAGATCCCTTCCGTGTATCTTTCTTGGCTATAGTATACATCATAAAGGATACCGCTGCATGTATCCGGGGACAGGCAGGATTTTCGTTTCTCGTCATGTTTGCTTTGATGAACAGTATTTTCCTTATAAGAATCCTGCAAAATTATATGATGGACATGGACTAACTCCGGATTTAATTTCTTTTGATGAATGGACTGAACTGCATGGTTCACACATTCAAAAATCAGTGGAACATCCTCCATCCAATGTAGTTGATGATCAGCCTACTATTCATGAAGAAAATGCTGGCCACCCTCAAGACATTATCATACAGTCTTGTGCTGGAACACCTCTTGACACTACCCAAGAACAACCAACAGTCAATCATATAAGTTCAGATAGCCCTACTCATATGGATCAACATCAGGATGTCAATAATGTGCCACTGGAGACAGACCACCTTGCCAGCCCTGAAGCAAATGTTCCAACTCAGAATTTTACGGATTCTATCGCAAGTCCTGTGAGAACCATGACCACCAGATCTATGGTGGGGACATATAAGCCTAATCCAAGGTATGCTAATCTACATATCTTATATGAGAACATTCCCAAAGAACCCTCTAATGTCAATCAAGCTTTGCATCATGCTGGATGGAAGAAAGCTATGGACGATGAGATGAAGGCTCTCATTGAAAATAGAACTTGGGTTTTAGTTCCTTATGACCACACGATGAACTTGGTAGGATCGAAATGGGTGTTTAAAACCAAGTTAAAATCCGATGGGACCCTAGACAAACTGAAGGCCAGACTTGTTGCTCGGGGATTCTCTCAAAAGGAGGGTATAGATTTTCATGAGATTTTTTCTCCGGTTGTGCGACAAACCACGGTTCGAATGGTTATCACCGTTGCTCTTGTTAAAGGATGGGCTCTTAGGCAGCTGGATATTAAAAATGTTTTATTGCATGGGATGATTCGTGAAGACGTGTACATGCGGCAACCCCCTGGATACATAGATGAATCCAAACCTGATCATGTCTGCAAATTACAGCGAGTTTTATATGGTTTGAAGCAAGCGTCATGAGCATGGTATGCCAGGTTAAGTATTTTTCTCCTTGATTATGGGTTTTCTATTAGTTTTGCCGATCCCTCCATGTTCACTTTGCATCAAGGACCTGTTACTCTCATACTTTTAATATATGTTGATGATATGATTCTAACAGGAAGCTGCGCTTTAGCCTTGCAAAAATTCGTTGATACTTTTTGCAATGAGTTTCCTGTTAAGGATCTTGGTTGCGTAACTTATTTTTTAGGCGTTGAAGTTGCCTGGAAAAATCAGGGCCACATACTTTGTCAAACAAAGTATGCAAAGGATATTTTGGAAAAGGTTAAGATGGAAGACTCTAAGCCATGTAACACTCCCATGAGTACAAAAATACATAAACTACAAGCAGAAGATAAGGCTTTTGACAATGTTACCTTCTACAGGCAAGTTGTTGGTTCACTTCAGTATCTTTGTCTTACGCGTCCGTACATCTCGTTTGCCGTCAATTACATCAGCCAGTTTATGCATGCCCCGTTACACTCTCACTTTCAAATGGTTAAATGTATTTTGCGTTATGTGAAAGGAACTCCACATTTTGGGCTTCAAATTTTGAAGCAAAGTACCTTGGATATATATGCCTTTTCAGATTCTGATTGGGCAGGTTGCTCCCATACCAGACGCTCAACCACCGGTTTCTTCATATACCTTGGTGCTAATTGCATTACTTGGAGTGCCAAGAAACAAAATACTGTTTCTCGATCCAGTGCTGAGGCTGAGTACCGAGCCATGGCGTCGACGACAGCAGAGCTTACATGGGTTCAGTTCCTAATGAAAGACATAGGGATTCAAATAGATAAGGTTCCTGTGCTATATTCTGATAATAAAAGTTCCATCGTTATGGCAGCAAACCCTGTAGCTCATGGAAGAAGCAAGCACATTCAAATTGACTTTCACTATGTTCGAGAACGTGTCGCTCAAAACCAGCTTGCAACAAAATTTATCTATTTCAAAAATCAGATTGCGGACGCTTTACCAAAGGTTTAGCCAAGCAAGTCTTCAACAGTTTACGAATCAAACTCAGCCTTGTTCCGCGGCCTAGTTTGAAGGGGAGTGTTAGCAATTATGGAAAAGGGATCACCACAGATTGTAGAGAAGATCAGTTACATAACAGCCAACGTCCTGATATTTTGGTTAGCAATAAAGATGGTAACGATGTTGTTGCAACCATCACAGCGATAAGGGAAAATTCTGAAAACAATGAAACCAGATCTTATCAGGACAAGGAAGAAATCTTTTGTAACAAAGGCAGTAGCAAACTGCCTTATAGCGTAGATCCTATATATACCCTTCACGCCATCTGTACTATATTAATAAAGAATTTCTAGGCACGTTTTCTCACCATGGAGTGTTTTCTCACCGTGGACGTAGGCTTTCTTAAGCTGAACCACGTTATATGTTGTGTTTGCTCTGCTCCTACTCTGTTTTTCTATATCCATTCCCATGTTTGTTGAAATTATGGAAAAAAATGTCGGACGTTTGTATTTTATATGGCTGGTGATGAGATTCGCGCATGAACCAAAATTGAATAATGGTCTTGAGATGAAGCATTTCCGCGCTCAATACAGAGTTACAGAATGCGTATATACACAAATGTGACGAGACATAAACTAGCGAACAAGTTTGAAGGCATAATAGGAACAAAAAAACTCAAAGAACGAAGAAATCGGACTATTGCAACAGACTAAAGCCTCAAACTCTCACATGATAGATGTGTTGAAAAAATACAAGACCCGAACAGAAGCTCAAACCCTCACGACACAGGCTTCACCGACTCCAAACTGAGGCAGAGACAGAAAAATAGCTCTTAAAGAGATATCAAAAATGGGAGACGGAGAAGACCTAGAGTGGATGCTCTTGTAGCTACTTGTTGCAGCAGACGATGCTAAGAAAAAACGGTGAAATGAAAGGGGATGGAGGGAGGGATAGAGTGAAAGACGTAAAGATGAACTGGAGGCACTGCAACCGATGGCGAATGGTGCTGCACTGCACGGTCAATGGTTGCTGCAGTGAACAAGGACAATGTGAGGTCAGTGGTAGCTACAGTGGACAGGGACGATGCGAGAGAGGCCAAAAGCAATGGCGGTCCATCACCATGAGGTGAGAGAGAGAGAGAGAGAGAGAGAGGCCTTAGCAGCAAGAGATTTTTAGCTGAATATTGTAATGGCATGGGCCCATGTTGGGCTAAAGGGTAGTCTGATGTGGGCACCGCAGATAGGTAATAAGTCCAGCTTTTTCATAGTAAAACTTCTATAAGGGTTTAGTCAAGTTTAGACCTGGGCAATGGACGGCCCGGCCCAGGTCGGCCCGTTGGGCCCGATAGCCCGGGACCCGACCCGGCCCGGCCCTTAAAATGATGAGTGAACTCAACACCCAGCTTCAAGAGCTGAAGTGCATAAAGGTGAGAAGAAGCAAGGTAAAATCAATCGGCGTCTCTATTTAGGTTCCCCTGTTAGCTGGAATTAATTGCATCTGCGCCTTTAATGAAAATTGAATAGGAAGGTCTCATTGTTAGATGTCAATTAATTGCATTTTAAGATTGCAGTGCTATACAAGCACGCAACGCTTCAATTTCGTCATCCGTGATGACAAGCCTTTCTATTAATTGCATTTTAAGATTGCAGTGCTATATAATCTGGCAACGCTTCAATTTCGTCATCCCTGATGACAAGTCTTTCCATTAATTGCATTTAAAGCAGTTCCCAACTTGGAACATGAGCCTGAAATTTCAAAACCACCCAGATCGAGGACAATCCCCTTGAAGTTGCCCTAGCGGGGACAGGAATTATCTCAATTTAGATGCTCCAGTTGAGTTAGCTTCTCTATTGAAGTCAGTATGCTCTTAATTCCGGTTTCAGGAAGACCAAGGTTCTAGAGCAACTCCATGTCCCTTAATTTTTCGAGTAAAGAGGAGAGGTCGAAATGCTGACTAAGAACAAGGTCTTTCAGGGAAGTTAAATGACATGTGATGTTGGGAAGTCCATCCAATGCATTGCATCCTGCTATAAGTGGAGACTTCCAGTCATGAATTTCAGTCAGCATCTCACAATTTTTTAGAGTCAACTCCTCTAAGTAAGGGGCAAAAGAGAAATCTGGCGTAACAGTTATTCGCTTGGCACAAAGACCAAGCCTCTTTAATTTCTTCATCACCTGCATAATACTCCTAAGCCTCTTTAATTTCTTCATCACCTGCACAATACTCCTATTAGTTTTTCCTTTTTCTTATTTTTCTTCAACTAAAATAAATATGGAAATAAGTGGGCGAAATAATTCCCTGTTTATCTTTTTTTTGGTTCTGCAAATAGCTTGAAAACTCATCATATACGAGAATTCCCAATTGTATATTTGCCATAATTTTATAAAAAGTACCTAGCTGTCTCATTTAAATCCCCAGAACACAAGGGAAACTTAAAAGATCAATCAAGTGAATCGAATGGCAATCATACTTTTTTTCAAAAAAAAAAAAGTATCTAAGGATTTATAAGTAACACTCAAATGCAAATATAATTATTTTGATTTTATGGAAGCAACTTAAAGCTTTTCCGTGGTTATTAAAAATATTCACAAGCATGTTCCTAAAGAGCAATTATTCAATTAGCTAATGAATAATGACCATCACACACTAAATAATTGGTCTTTGAAAATGTACCTATTTTTCTGAATGCATAGTCATCAATCTAACTTTCTATCATCAATAATAAAAGCAAATACCAAATTAAGGATATTATTTGGTATAAATAGTGACCATGAGATCTATTAGGTATTTCGGTCATTTTTATCTCATCAACTCAAGTTAACTTACTGATGACCAGAGTTTAATTGAAAAAAGGTTTTTCTTTTACTACGCAAAACTTATGTGTGGCCTCAGTCTTTAGAGGCTACTTATTTTTTCTTTGGATACTAATGAACCTATTGTATATTTTCTAAAATTTTTCTATTTCTTGTAGTTGTGCCAGTGAAAATGAAAATGTTTTGAAATGACAAATCTGTTGTACTCCATTTGGTAATTTTTGGAAAAGGTGGGATTATATACATTGAAAAAATATTAGGCCATTTTAGGGATTATGGTAGAAAGGCAACATTTGAAAAAAAATAACAAAAGTTGAAATACGTTTCATTGCTTATAGTACTCTTGTTGCTCTCATCTTGAGAGAAGCTTCACAATTGTCCAATAAAAGGAGACACTGTTTTGACATTCTTGCAGCTACCTATTGTTGAAGTCCCAAGTGTTGTAGACAAGGAAGGTAGATGTTCAAACTCAACACACTCTACCTTCATGCTTTCAAGGTTCTCAAAAAAAATATATCTAGTCAAATTATGCGAGAATATGACATTTTAGTGTCAAATCCATAAGGTTTTTCAGTTTCCCATTGGAATCAGATAGAGCTTGTTTGCATCCCAAAATTTTCATTGGTTTTGGAGTGCTCCAGAAAAATGAGGTTTTGCTTTGAAATAGAGAAGAAAGGGACTCGCCCGTCGGTACGAGGATCGACCGTTCCCGATGCCTTTACCGGGGGTAATCAACCCAAGGGCTATGTTTATTATTGATACATTTCATTTTAACTTAAACATCTTTTTTTATTCTATATGCGGTGTAGAAAATATTGAAAATTTGATGTTTCAAACTTTTGAAAAGACTCTTGAAGAGTTGCTTGAAAATGTGAAACATTTTGAGGAAAAAGTGAAATTAGTAAATATCATTTGAAAAACTTGTGAAATCTTGAAATCACTTTAGTGTTCTCTTAAGACTTTAAGTAGGTTTGAGATTTTGCTCTAATTCGGTTACCACCTAGTTAGAGCTTCATCCCCTCTTGCTTAAGTTCTTTTGGAGAGGTGTTTGTGATCATAAGTGAAATAAAATGGGTGAGAATGCATGGATGTATTTGTCCTATGTGATTGGAATAATGTAAAACATTCCTACCACGACATTCATCTAAAGTCATTCCTACCACAACATACATCTAAGATTTTTGTTGTTATAATTATTATACATAAGAAAGAAAAGTTTTTAAAAAAGAGATTGAGATTATAAACCATCAAGCATGATTCCAGTATTAGGTCATTACTTGGATTGTGGTCTTGATGAAGTCGGCAAATGAAAAATTAAGATCTTAAATGATAAGGAAAAATATTGAAAGAATAGAAAAGATGAAAGACTTCATCCCAAGAGAGATATAGAGAAAGAGACCTTGAAAATCATCAAATCAAATATTTAAAAGGAAAAAAGGTACACATTCATATATATATATATATATATATATATATATATATATATATATATATATATATATATATATATATATATATATATATATACGTATAGATACGTATATGAAAACTTGTGAAAATGAAGTTTAAACTAAATAGAGAAGAGAAGATCGTTTTAGAAAGGAAAAGAGATTTAAAATGGAATACACGTATATATATTTATATATACATATATGAGAGTTTGTAAAATGACATGTTAAATCATAAAAAGAGAATGACAAAGAAACATATTCATGTCCACACATACGTATATAACATGTATATATGCATATGTCTTCATGAATACGAAAATCAAGAAATGAATTAAAAATAGCCGACTTCAATTTTTGATGTAGGCCGGAAGGGAACTTGGGCTCATGCAAGAACCTAAGTTAAATCTCCAAGGCCATATTAGAAAGGATTCTTTTGAAAATATTTTGCAAAACATAAGACATAGTTATTTCATTGGTTGCAAGGGAATATGTTTCTTCCACCATTGGGTATGGAAGAAACTCAAACCATACGATAAAGTGCTCATTAGGGTTTCTAATGGGATGATTAAAAGGAAACTAACGCGAAATGATATGAAAATGCACTTTAACATGTACAAATTCGTGAAGGTTCTTCACGGGTTGGACAAGCCCCAACCTCAAAATTAATCAACACAATAATAAGGAGAGAATCCCAAGCCATACTCTCATTCTCACCGTGCATTCATATATAAATGAAAAATCAAATAACTATGCATGGATAGTATCAAAAAAACAATGTTTAAGAAAAGAAAGAGAGCATGATTCAACTATGGAATGAAATCTCATCTTTTCATGTTCTCGGTGCACTTGAGCATAGTCTTTTGGTTCTAAAATAGAGTTGAGAGCTATCTCTTATGGCCATAAGGAAATGAAAAAGAGAGGAAANCGAATTTCACATAATTTTGAATTATTTTGAAAAAGAAATGGTTTGAAAATGGGTATGATTGGCCATTAGGCTTATAAAAATATATTTAAAATGAGTCTTGTCCATTCAAAAAGACTAAAATCGCCCTCTAAAGGAAGTTTCTTTTGTCAAAAGGAGGGTTAAATGAGTCTTGTTCACCAAAAGACTAAAATCGCCCTCTAAAAGAAGTTTCTTTTGTCAAAAGGAGGGGCAAATTGGTCTTGTTCACCAAAAGACTAAAATCGCCCTCCAAAAGAAGTTTCTTTTGTCAAAAAGAGGGACAAATAGGTCTTGCCCACCAAAAGACCAAAATCGCCCTCTAAAAGAAGGCTTTTTTGTCAAAAGGATGGGCAAATGGGTCTTGTTCTAATTTGGATTTAAAAGTTGGATTTTGGATCTAATTTGAATTTGATAATTGGATTTTGAGTTTGAAATGCTAGATTTGGATCTAAACTTGGATTTTAGATTTAAACCTGGATTTAAAATTTATTTTAAAAATAATAGACCCAAAATTTTAATAGCCCCGTTTTTTGAAAAATTTGGGGTGATAACAGATGCCCCTCTTTGTTACTAAGCCGGCATTGGCCGTGCTTAGTGACAAAGATAAGCGCCACAAATTTTTCAAACAATACGTGTTGAAAGAAATGTTTCAGGCTTAACCCCTTACCTGAATGGGTTATTTGAGCTTATATTGTAGGTTTAACCCCTTTCCTACATGGGTTTGCCAATATTGAATTCAGGTTTAACCCCCCTGAAATGGGTTGCCTTGACTTGCATCGCGAGTTTATATCCTTACCTGTGTGCGTGGCGTTGGCTTGTAGTGCAGGTTTAACCCTCTTTACCTGCGTGGGTTGCTTTGGCATGCAGTGCAGGTTTAACCCCTTACCTGCGTGGGTTGCTTTGGCCTGCAGTGCAGGTTTAACCTCTTACCTGCGTGGGTTGCTTTGGCATGCAGTGCAGGTTTAACCCCTTACCTGCGTGGGTTGCTCTTTTGTCCATAATTTCAGGTTTTACCCCTTTCCTGAATGGGTTGCTCAATAACAAGTGGCAATGCCGGGAAAGAACCCTCATCACCTCAAATACCTTTGTTGAAATGGAGGATGAGACCCTATTGCTCCAACATTGGTTGTGACGAGAAGTCTTCTTGTCACTTCGAGTGCCTTTTGGTGAAATTTTTGTTTTCACCCAAGGCTGGATTTTGAACTTGTTAAAATTCCCCAAACTAACGATTGGGTTGAGCTTGCTTCGAAAAAGCCTCTAGCCAAACGGCCAAGTTGCGCTTGCTCCATAAAATTTTCTTGTCTAGCGACATGGTTGAGCTAGCTTTAGAAAGCTCCGAGCCTAGCGGCCGGATTGCGCTTGATCAAATCTCTAGCTTAACAGCTGGTTGATTTGATTGGGATATGATCCCTTTTTCTATGGACAATGATAATTGTGTATGAAAATATTTGTTGCAAAAGCAATTTGGAAATGTCTCGAAATAATAAAAATGCCCCACTATTAGGAATTTGCCATGATTGATAAAGGAGGGAATGTTAGGTAGAAGATTTAGACTGAGGCAAAGAAAATAATGGAAATTGTCTCAATCAAATAAAGTATGAGCAAAATTATATAAAGGAAATTGATATAGTTTCCATTAATAAGAAAATGAGGGTGCAAGGTAATGACATATATTTGAACTTTGGTATGCAAAAATTTTTGTTTTGTCTCTGAAGTGAAGAAATTGAGACAAAGCTTGTAGGAAGAAAATTTTGAATATGATCGGTAGATGGTAATTCTCCTAGCGAGATATCAAGTTGATAATGCAGCAAAATAGAGAATCTTAGTTTTGCGATGATTAAATCTTGAGTAGAGTGTGAATATATGAGGTTTGACTCAGGGGATATAGATTGAACCATGGTGAATGGATGAGTCAAAAATTAGATGTTCAATGATTGAAGTTAGAATATATCATTAGCAAAAATCTTGGAATAAATGATGACCCAATAAAATCATGGAAGTAGTAAAATGGTAAGAAAGACATTCCATATGTATTGAAGCTCAAAAATTATTGGGCTAAATGTAAGTGAGAAAACAATGAATGTATGGCCCGAGTCAAACACGTGTTGATCTCGGACTGAGCTTGAGGTGGAGAAAATAATGGAAATTGTCTCAAATGCATAAAAATTGATATGAGAGGGTGAAAGACAATATCACGTGTCTGAGCTTGGATATGAAAGAATTTTGACACGAGAGAAAGCTTGAAAGAAAAGACTTTGTTGTAGAAATATGATTGGTAAATAGTGATTTTCTTAGCAAGATAGAAAGTTGATAATATAGGAAAATAAAGAGAATTATTAGTAATTTATCACTTGTAAAGAGAATTTTAATTTTGAAAGGATTAAACCTCCAATAGAGTATAATGAATACATTATGTTTGATTCATATGGATCCAATAAATGAAAACCACGTGTCTGACGATTGAAGATGGAGTATAATTGAGTAAAGCAAATATTGATATTTAATTTGGAATAAATGATAGCCCAATAAAATCTGGGAGAAAGATATGGATGTTAAGGCCAAAATAATTATGTATGACTCAAGTCAAATAAAGTTAGTAACTGAACAAATAGATGGGTCACATACTTGATAATAGAAGATTAGACAAATAAGGGATTGACAAGAAATAGATTTTGAAGCAATTCTAAAAAAAAGATTTGCCAAGAAATAATTGATGATCCAGTGAAATTGTGGAAGAAGTAAAATATGAATAAAGATATCTCATAAGTATTGAAGCTTGGAAAAATGTTTGGCTAAAATGATGGCAAAAGACTGTCTGACCTAAGTCAAACAAAGATTGGTAATTGAGCCAATAACTGGCTATCATGTTTAAAAAAAATGAGGTTGGACTAATGAAGAAACGAAGGATTGAAAATGTAGATCTTAAAGTGATTCTTGAAAAACTGATTTGCTCGAATGATAGTATTTGAAAATTCAATGTCATTTAGATAGTAGGGTCCAAACATGATTTCATAGCGTGATCATGTTGAAGATTATATAGAAATGATTGAAAAAGATACTGATTTAAATGAGAAAATGAGATGCAAGATTATTAAATTGATCAAAGATTATATGAAGACACACATGTATTCATCATATAATGATAAACATCCAACATTTTTGAAACTCACATTTATCATGCATATGTTTGAAAATGAGTTTAGGACCCTAATTGAATTGAGTTTGATCAAATTGTTCCATATACGATATGCCAATATACTTTAGCCAAAAGGCTTAGTACGAGCATAAAATTCTCCATTAGGCAACTAAGGGTAAGGTTTATCCAATTCTTCTTGACCACTCGTCGATATACCATAAATTACCACTCATGGTACTAACGAGGGGGCTTTCCCG
Source organism: Nymphaea thermarum (assembly GCA_011799765.1). Classification (NCBI taxonomy): domain Eukaryota; kingdom Viridiplantae; phylum Streptophyta; class Magnoliopsida; order Nymphaeales; family Nymphaeaceae; genus Nymphaea; species Nymphaea thermarum. The sequence goes on from JAANDH010000377.1 coordinate 26,940, forward strand.
CCCAAGGTGTGGTCTAGTTGTAAGGCTTAGTCTTGTGCTACCGCCTAAGACCAAGCCAGGCAACATGTTGACCGGGACAAATAGGTATTAAAATTTTGAAATATGAGAAATCATGGAAAATCAGTTGTCTCTAATGCAATGTTGCCTAAGATGATGATTAAAATAAATAGAAGAGCAAACATTGTTTTCAAATAAGTCCTAAATTGAGGAGAGTTGTATTTGATCCTATATCTAGGTGAACATGATTGATCATCCTCAATTAGTCTTATATGCAAGAGAGAAAATATAATCATCAAGCAATGTAATGAAATGCCGATGGGGTCAAGGCCAAAGAAGGGAACATGCTTTATCATCGGCAATATATGAGATGTTCAAGTTTGTAGAAATGTATCAATTATAATCATAGCCAAACGATGACGGGTCCCATCACGGTCGCCATCTGTTTGCATCCCAAAATTTTCATTGGTTTTGGAGTGCTCCAGAAAAATGAGGTTTTGCTTTGAAATAGAAAAGAAAGGGACTCGCCCGTCGGTACGAGGATCGACCGTTCCCGGCGCCTTTACCGGGGGTAATCAACCCAAGGGCTATGTTTATTATTGATGCATTTCATTTTAACTTAAACATCCTTTTTGATTCTATATGCGGTGTAGAAAATATTGAAAATTTGATGTTTCAAACTTTTGAAAAGACTCTTAAGAGTTGCTTGAAAATGTGAAACATTTTGAGGAAAAAGTGAAATTAGTAAATATCATTTGAAAAACTTGTGAAATCTTGAAATCACTTTAGTGTTCTCTTAAGACTTTAAGTAGGTTTGAGATTTTGCTATAATTCGGTTACCACCTAGTTAGAGCTTCATCCCCTCTTGCTTAAGTTCTTTTGTAGAGGTGCTTGTGATCATAAGTGAAATAAAGTGGGTGAGAATGCATGGATGTATTTATCCTATGTGATTGGAATAGTGTAAAACATTCCTACCACAACATTCATCTAAAGTCATTCCTACCACAACATACATCTAAGATTTTTGTTGTTATAATTATTATACATAAGAAAGAAAAGTTTTTAAAAAAGAGATTGAGATTATAGACCATCAAGCATGATTCCAATATTAGGTCATTACTTGGTTTGTGGTCTTGATGAAGTCGGCAAATGAAAAATTAAGATCTTAAATGATAAAGAAAAATATTGAAAGAATAGAAAAGATGAAAGACTTGATCCCAAGAGAGATATAGAAAAAGAGACTTTGAAAATCATCAAATCAAATATTTAAAAGGAAAAAATATACACATTCATATACGTATTTATATATACATATGTATATATATATATATATGTATACGTATAGATACATATATGAAAACTTGTGAAAATGAAGTTTAAACTAAATAGAGAAGAGAAGATCGTTTTAGAAAGGAAAAGAGATTTAAAATGAAATACACGTATATATCTTTATATATACATATATGAGAGTTTGTAAAATGACATGTTAAATCATAAAAAGAGAATGACAAAGAAAGATATTCATGTCCACACGTATGTATATAACATGTATATATGCATATGTCTTCATGAATACGAAAATCAAGAAATGAATTAAAAATAGCCGACTTCAATTTTTGATGTAGGCCGGAAGGGAACTTGGGCTCATGCAAGAACCTAAGTTAAATCTCCAAGGCCATATTAGAAAGGATTCTTTTGAAAATATTTTGCAAAACATAAAACATAGTTATTTCATTNATATAAATGAAAAATCAAATAACTATGCATGGATAGTATCAAAAAAACAATGTTTAAGAAAAGAAAGAGAGCATGATTCAACTATGGAATGAAATCTCATCTTTTCATGTTCTCGGTGCACTTGAGCATAGTCTTTTGGTTCTAAAATAGAGTTGAGAGCTATCTCTTATGGCCATAAGGAAATGAAAAAGAGAGGAAAATAGAAGAAAACAAAAGAACAACAAGAATGTATTCAAGAAATGTGATAACATGATTAAAATGAAAGATCATCTCATCTTTTCATGCTCCCGATGCATTTGAGCATAGCCTCTTGTCTCTAAAAAGAGATTGAACACTACCTCCTTTAGCCATGGGGAGATGAAGATGAGGAGAAAATGAAAATAACAATAAGACTATGTTCAAGAAAAAGAAATAACATAATAATAAGAATATTAATGAAAAGAAAGAAGAGAGAAATAAGAGAGATGATGATTACATACCTCTAATACCTCCAAGAGTCTTGCTCCAAGTTGAAGAGAAAATGGAAAGAGAAAGAGGGAGAGAGAGAGAGCTCAAGAGAAACCCTAAGTCTTCAAGTGAGAATACTCTAGGGTTTCTCCCAAGGACCACTCTTGCCTAAGAGAGGGGGGAGTGGGGGGTATTTATAGAAGATTTTGGAGCCAAAACCCTAAATTTGAATTTTTTTGAATTTCACCTCATTTTCATCCGAATTTCACATAATTTTGAATTATTTTGAAAAAGAAATGGTTTGAAAATGGGTATGATTGGCCATTAGGCTTATAAAAATATATTTAAAATGAGTCTTGTCCATTCAAAAAGACTAAAATCGCCCTCTAAAGGAAGTTTCTTTTGTCAAAAGAAGGGTTAAATGAGTCTTGTTCACCAAAAGACTAAAATCGCCCTCTAAAAGAAGTTTCTTTTGTCAAAAGGAGGGGCAAATTGGTCTTGTTCACCAAAAGACTAAAATCGCCATCCAAAAGAAGTTTCTTTTGTCAAAAGGAGGGGCAAATAGGTTTTGCCCACCAAAAGACCAAAATCGCCCTCTAAAAGAAGGTTTTTTTGTCAAAAGGATGGGCAAATGGGTCTTGTTCTAATTTGAATTTAAAAGTTGGATTTTGGATCTAATTTGAATTTGATAATTGGATTTTAAGTTTGAAATGCTAGATTTGGATCTAAACTTGGATTTTAGATTTAAACATGGATTTAAAATTTATTTTAAAAATAATAGACCCAAAATTTTAATAGCCCCGTTTTTTGAAAAATTTGGGGTGATAATAGAGCTTTAACATCTTTTATCTTAGTGTCAAAGACTTAACATGCTGGAACCGTCCAATAGAATCCGTGAATTTCTCCATTCTCTCGTTTGTGAAACAAAGCTTAAGTATTGATTCCTAACAAGATCTGGGCAATGCATTCATGAACTTCCATGTTGATGACCTCAATGATCCAATGGACTTCAGCTCAAAAAAGTCATTATTAGACATTCCTTTGAAGAGGCTGCCTGTGACAAAGAGACTCAAAACAACTTATAAGTGACTCAGATATATTTCTCTTTAGAGATTGGCAGTTCTTTATGGACATACTCCGTAGGCTAGGGCAGCACAACGAGTCGAGCCAACTCGGGCTCGACTAGAACTCGCTCGAGTAAACTTGACTGGTTTTCTATACGAATCAAGCTCGAGCTTAAATATAAACTCGAGTATGTTAATAAGCCGAGTTCGAGTTAGTCGAACTTGACTCGATTAAACTCGACTTGGCTCGACTTTAATCTTATTTTTTGTTTTGCATTTTTAGTTTTCCCTCCTTTTTCCTTCCCACCCATGCAACCTAATCTCTTTTTTTTTTTTTTTTGCATTGTTTAATTTTCCCTCTTTTTATTCCTCTGTTCACCCACGCAGCCATGCTTCCTTTTACCCTCATTATTACACCCCACTTTCATCATTACACTTTTCAATCAATCAATCACTCTTCATTTTTCCTCCCATTTTTCTCTTTGCTCACCACGCTCGTGGTTCATTTTATCTCCTGTTTTTCTCTTTTCTGACCCACGCCTTTCCTCCTTCCCATGCCTTAATGGGGTGCTCATGGCAGGTGGCAGAATCAGGCTATTGTTCATGAAGACATCATCACCGAAACGCGCCTTCAAGATTTGGGCATGGAGCTGCGAGCCCTCGAATGCAGTGAAAAGGAAGGCACATGACTTGAGGGCGAAAGGAAATGAGAACTTGTCAAAGCAGCAGCCGTCTCACAACATGCGCATTACCAAGGATAAACAAGTTTAAACGAGTCGCTCAAGTCGAACTCGAGCTCGAAGGCAGTTGCTCGAGTAGAGTTCGAGTTGAAGTTGTGAAGCTCGTGTCAAGCTGGAGTCGAGCTCGAGCTCTAAACATGAGTCGAGCTGAGCTCGAGCTCGGCTCGGCTCGTGTGCAGCCCTACCATAGGCTGGTAGGAAATTTGGACATCAAAGTTGTAGGTAAGCTCCTAATTCCAGTTTTATCAAGATACAGCTCCTCCAACAACTCCAGGTGATCTATTGTCTGGTAACATAATTCAGATCAAGACTTTTAAGGGAACATAATTCAGGTCTGTTGTCTGGTATTCTCTACAACATGGTGCATCCTGCTATCTTTAAAAATTTTAACTTCTTAAGGCTCCCAATTGACTCGTGGACTTCAATTAGCTCCTTGCAATTCGTGAACATTAACTTCTCCAAGCAAGGGAGATAAGAGAAGCTAGGGGAGATGTTCATTGGGTCACCATCAAGACCGAGGATCTTCAAATTCTCAAACACCTAATAAAAGAAAATTCTTTCTTACTATGAATTATTTTCAAGATTCTTTTTTAAAAAAAATCATAGATGTACATGCTTAAGAAGACAAGGAGATCTTGATTCAACTTACGAATGGAATTCTCGTGTTAAAGTGATCAGCAGGAACCTTCGATTGCATAATTTTGCAGGCCTCTTAGTTCTGAAGTCTCAAGCTTCTCTACGATCCAATCCAATCTAGTAGGACTTCCATTTTGTTTGACTTTAAAGTTAGGTGCTTTAGATTTTGTGCCTTTTTGATAAAGGAAGAAACATATTAAGGGCAACACATTTTAATACCAATTTTTCAATACTTGCCAATGGTAGAGCATCATAAACTAATATGTGGTTATCGCTATACACCTCGAGAACCGTCAGTTTCAGAAGTTGACTAATCCCAGCAGGCAATGATTTGAGGGACCTATAATTCAATATTAATAGCTTGAGGCTTTCCCACCTTATAAAGGTCTCTGACAACTCTTCAACTGTGTCGTCAATCAACTCGAGTTGAGTTTTGCTTCGGCAACATGGATCAGGCAACACATCAAGGATGTAGGCAGAGCAACATATCAGCTTGCTTGCTGCCACTAGGTCTTCTAAATATGAAGCAATTGAATTTTTTCCAAAATTATTGTCGATAAACAAGTGTTCCAAAATGTGCAATTTTCTCACCGAATCTGGCAAGCTTCTGATATGGCTCAACATGGTGGAAAAGTCAAGATGTTTTAGGGATGACATGTTCCCTAACTGGTATGGGAAATAAAGAAGGTTTCAACAATGATGAAGAGAAAGGAACTCAAGGGAAGTTAATTGGCAAATGTGGTCAAGAAGTTCCTCCAACTTCTCACAAACTCCCAACTGCAACCATACTGAACTCTTGAGTTGCCCAACCGATTCATGAACTTCAACCAACTTCGTGCATTTTTTAAATGTCAATTTCACCAAGCAAGGTATCATGGAGAAATCAAGGGTCATAGTTATTCTCGTCCAACTGAGGTCAAGAACCTTCAACTTTTCGAATACTTGGTGAAGCAAATTGATTAAGAGAAGAATATTATAAGATGGTAAAAAAAATTATCATCATGCTTCTTGAAATGCATTTCTCAAGTAGAACATTAGCCATGTTCTCATTCTCATATAGATAAAGGACCGTAACCTCCCCAGGTATAGAGATAGATGGCGGCATTGGGAAACGTTGGCAGTTTGGTAATGCCAACCATTTCAAGTTCTTGGGGAAATGTTGCAACCTTCAAATTTTGCACCATGAACATGAAGCAGCCTCAACCGATCCATTTCTTGGAGGCGTGGAGCACTAAAATCAGATGCTTCTTCTTCTCCTTGGAACATGAACCCTTCAATGATTGTTGCAGTTGGTATCTGACACAGGCAACCCTGGTTCAATCATACTTGTGTCTCTCAAGCTCAATTTTGGTTTGTAGCTACAAGCTTCAAAAAAATGGTAAAGAAGCAATAATCAAATTCTTCTACGTAGAATAAAGGGCAAAAGTATCTTGTTTTCATGGTTTTCCGTAATTTTCTTGTAGTAAAAATTAATTTTCATTAACCTTGGGGCTGTAAGTCTAAACATAAGCATCAGATTTCTGATATCATGCTATTATTCACTTTTACTAACAATTATCAAAACAGAGCCTTTACCGTTTCAGTAAATTGAAAATGATTGATAATTAAGCCATTTCTTTTTACTGTAAAATAAAATAAAATAAAAAACTTTGAGTTGCTTATCCTGGAATTAAGCTTAAATGTTTGTGTTATTCCTATGCAAAATTTGAGGTTTCCATTGGGAAGTAATCAAATTTCAGCAAAAGTTTGGTTTCTTCTTTTGCGGCTGTCAGCAAAAATGAATTATGGTCAATAAAATGAGTTCATGTAGCCCTGTAAATAATCTTTCATTATGTTGATTGATGGTTTGGTCATAAAAAGGCCGCCTACTCTCCATCAAGTGGTTTGCAGGCGTAGGCCTATACATGAAAAACAGCCAAAAAGTGGAGTCCTAAAAGAAAATTTTCCCTTAATTGTTGTCAAGTACATCTTGCAAATACAAAATGCTCCCCACTCAGTTAATTTGTACTATTATTTTCTTTAAATGCCATTGAAAGACATGCTCTCAACATCAGCATGTCCCTTATGACTATGCACATGCTTAGGTTCACGTAACCACCTCTTCAAGTTATACCTAGTCACCAATGGTTTCTCTCAGTTAGAAGGAATCAACCATGTTGAAAAATCTCCATTCATCAAACCCGTACTGCTATAGGTTTTGTATTGAGTATTTCATTTATACATGGATGGGATGTGTGACAACTTGATATTAAGAATGTCTTCTTCTAAGAATTCCTAATGAACTAGTCTACATGGAGCAAACCACATCGTTCGGTTAGCAAACAATTTCCCAACCGTATTTGTCGATTGAATCACACATTCTACGGACTCAATTAGCAAGCTTCAATAAAATGGCAAACGTTTGATTGGTTTACTACCTTGCTCCTTAAAATGGGTTCACATGCAGCAATGCTGATTCCTCTCCTTTTATTTGGGATACCAATAGAGGCACGACATACCTCATTCTCTATGTTGAAAAATTTTATTATTATAACTGGCAGACTTCCACGCTCATGCAGGACATTATATCCTACATCAGTAAAGAATTTGCAATGAAGGCCACCCGCCTCTCTTTTTTGCTTTCTTTCTTCCTCCATTCTAAGTTGTGAATCGTTAGAATCGAAGAATTAAAATTTCTAGTTTTATGTACTTGTGTTGCACCGACTTAGGGCTGCACACGAGCCGAGTCGAGCTCGACTCGACTCGACTCAACGAGCTCGAGCTCGACTCAAACTCGAGTCGAGCTGCCTAACACAAGGTCGAGCTCGACTCTATTAACAAAGTCGAGCTCGAGCTCGACTCGGTTAACTCGATTAACTCGAGTACACAAAAGTTCTTGCTTGATTAAGATTCAGGCAGAAAGAGAGAGAGAGAGAGGGAGGCGCAGAGCACCTGAAAGGTGTAGATCCTGCAAGTGGACGAGGGGTGGTAGTCAGAGGACACTGGAGGAATGTGGTGGTGGTTGGACGGCTCTAATGTTGCTGCGATAGAAGACAAGACGCCTTCAGATGGATCTTGCATGTTGGGGAAAATGAAAGCCCTAAAAAAATCACAGTTAGAGAGAGGTGTTTCATCACCTGCAAGGTGGCGGTTGTGGAGCTGGACGAACGGTGGTGGTCCGACGGCAACCAATACAGCTGCGGTAGAAGAACAGGGACAATTGAGAGAGAGACCACGAGAGGAGAAACTATGAAAACCCAAAACACACTTAGGGTTCAAAGAGAGAGGTGTACACTATACCTGGAACGAACGCTGATTATAATGGTCCATGGAACTTCACCGGCAGTGAAGAGCACAAGCAAGGGTATGGCATATACCAGTCATAAACTGGGTCAAACGGTGGTGGTGGCAGAGATGGAAAAGGAGGACGAAATGCAGACTGTGGGGCTCTCGTTCCCGTGCTTGTGCAGGCCGTGCGGAGGTGAGCCTGTGAGGATGAGGTCACGAGAGTTTAAGAGAGAGAGAGGCAAAGAAAGGGTGCATGAAAAAGAGGGGAACATACCTGGTGCAACGCAGGCAGAACTCGGCAGGCCAGACGACCAGCTGGTGGTTAGATGCGGAATGTCGGACGGTGGGAGATGGTGTGCGGCGGACCAGCGGAGTCGCTGAGAGGAGCGCAGAGAGGAGAGGACTGAGGTCTGAGGATAGTGGAGTCGACTGAAGAGAGAGACTCAAAAGGGGAAAAGAGAGAAAAAAAAAAATATATATATATATATATAACGATCAATTTTTACCCTAAACCGGTGAACCGATTTTAGTAAGTTGGTATATCGGTTTTCAAGATTTAACTTGTTTTATAAAATCGAGTCGAGTCGAGTATAAACGAGTCGGGAGTTCTTAAAACTCGAACTCGACTCGTTTACTTATTTGAGTATCATTATAAGATCGAACTCGACTCATTTATAAACAAGTCGAGCTCGAGCCGAGTTTAATCAAGCGAGTTCGAGTCGAGCCCGAGTTGGCCCGATTTGTTGTGCAGCCTTATGCACCGTTGATTCGCCAATAGTAATTGCAAAAAGAGAATAAGTGTTGGTTAGAAACAAGCAAAATTTAATACAAAGAAGTAGTTTGGATCACTTAGATGATATAAAAAGTACTTAGGTGTGTCCAAATAACTGATTTGCCTTGCCCATAAACGGCATAGGTAAGGGAGGGCCTTACTATAATGCACATTTGACTCAGTTGAACGCCATTGTCTGTATATATATATATATATACTCACACACCCATTTGTAGAATAACTGAATATTTGTGCATAGTTTTGCCACAAAAGAACACGAATGTCCATTAGCTTGACATCCGTCTCAAAGGAGAAGCAAACGAAAAAGAAATTAAGACAAATATTAGGGTATATCCAGAAATCAAAATCTTGAACATACTGGAAAACCTATGCTATATGCAGCAATTGAGTTAATGTACATTGAATTATTGACCTTCTCCAACTTAAAAAGTGTCTTAATCTCGGGTTGCTTGCTGCCATGAGGTCATGTTTGGATTCATTAAGTGTATTTATGTCAACAGCATTGGCGTAAAGGTGTAAATAATTAATATTGCTGAAACCATTAATCGGAAAACTCATATATGGTCATCGTGTAATAGTTTCCCAGCCAAAACACGAAGTTGGCATGTTGTTAGTCTTGCAGTTGGCTTGTGGGATTATGTGTTCGGCATGAGTGATCAGCATAGACCCAAAGTATAAGGTTTTGAATGGAATAATAAGAAAAATCAAAGCACTTTCACAAATATTTAATCTCCTTTTCTGGAAAAAAATTTAAAAAAAAGAAAGAAAACTAAATGAAGAAAAAAAAGGATCAGAAATTTTCATCACGATATTTTGAAATGTGGCTGCCACATTGAACATATCACATACTTTTAGTTTCTTGCTTATTTTTTCATTTTCTTCAAAAATAACCTTAATGTATTAATTTTAGCTTGTAGAGGTTTCTTTTATTTTCTTATTTTTTATCAATTGCATTGTAGGAAACTTATTAGAAAAACCAAATTTCCATATTTTTCTATCATTTCTTCTGCTCTTTTTAATTTTGGAAATTTTATTGAAAAAACAAACTTCACCTTAATATATGAGGAATACTAGCTTCCCATTAAAAACATGATAATGATATTGACGACAATGAGTTAAACTGAATGAAGATTGAAGAACAATAGAGAAAACAACGTCTAACTTGCTCGTGCAATGCATCAAATAAAAAAAAATCAGTTTGTCATCTATGTCACCGCGTACCGGCGGTTACGGGGATAAGTGTTGGTATGTTTGGATCTAATTTCGGGTTCAAACTAGATTCAAAATCCTAAAACCAAATCCAATATCCAAAATACACGAATATAAAGCGCTTTATACACTCGGCTCTTCTCACCCATCCGTCCAAGTCCCCACCGTCTGACTTTCAAAAGAAATAAAAGTTATTATATGTTTCATTTCCTCTTTCCAACTTATCGATACAGGACTAAAGGAAACATATAATAACTTCCTTCTTTCTTCTTTTGTTTTATTTTTCTTAAAATGTCGTTTCTTTTCCTTATATGTTTCCTTTCCTTATTATAACGTTTCCTTTCCTCTTTCCAACTTAAAAATGATATCATTTGTTTTATTTTTCTTAAAATTTATAATTTTAATTATAAAAATTAATATTATCACAAAAAAATACGTCATATTCATACTATTATTTTCAAAAACACCGTATCCATATCCGTTTTTCTATACCCATACCAGAACCCGTACCCGTAGAGCGGTGACATAGTTTGTTATTTAAATGGCCCTTATTAATATCAAATTAAGTACCGTAGCCGTCGGTCAACCATTGCAACCTCAACCTTTATCGTTGGGATACTCGGCTAATGGAATAAGTTGAGCCCTTTTGCCCATATATATATATATATATATATATATATATATATAAAAGCAACCTACGTCAACCTTTGCGACCGACTTCCCCTTGCTGCCGGATGGTCCGCCGGCCAGGGGAGGCCGGCGGCGGTGATGGCGAAGGCAATGGCCTACCCTTTACTTTTTTCTTTTTTCATTAAAAAAAAAATTGCAGGGGATGTTGTCTCCTCCGCCGGCCTTGGAGATACCGGTGGACGGTCCGTGATGGGGGAGGCGACGGCCTCCACGTTTGTTTTTCTCTTATTTCGTTAAAAGAAAAGGTTGAGACAGGAGGCTATCGCCTCCCCAAGCGGCAGGAGGTCGCCGCCGGGGGAGGCGACTGCCTTCCCTGCATCAAATATCATATGACGGGAAAGAAAAAAAATGGGCTGAATGCTCATAAGCGAAGGAGCAGCTGAATGCTCCATATCCAGTTTAATTTGTTGAAGGGGAGAGAGAAAGGGATTGATTGTTCAGAAATAGGAACATGTTCATAAGCCATCGAGAATCCATGATTAGTATAATTTATTGAAGGGAACAAGCCGAACTGGACATTAAAACACGAGAGGAGCAAAAGCAAACCAAACAAGGCCGAGTTAGTGTGTCGTTACTTCATCTGCTAGCTGTCTTGGCAACATATAAACCCTTTACATAAAATTAACATTTCGGCAAAGATTGGCTGTTGGAGGCGCAGGTCCATTGATTTACCAGTAGAGCCAAATTGGCATAGGAAGAACCACCTTCCTCCGCAGCTTTCCTTCCCAACTCTTTCATCCTCATAGCCTTCTCCCTCGCGCTTCTCCCCTCTTCCTCTTCCATCAGCCTTCTCACTGCCTCTCCCACATCTTTCGCCTCCACCAACGCTTCGTCGTCGTCCTCCTCCTTCTTCAGCCGCCCGCACAGAATTGCCAGCAACTTTTCCAGCACAAACGCATTGAGACGCTGCTCCGCATAGAGCGGCCAGCCGACCATCGGCACCCCGAACCACATGGTCTCCAGTACCGAGTTCCACCCGCAGTGAGTCACAAACCCGCCCACAGCTGGGTGAGCCAGGATCGATACCTGCGGGGCCGACTCCGTCCAGACCAGGCCCAGACTCTTGGTTCGCTCCAGGAATCCATCCGGCAGCGCCGCCTGCAGATCCGTTTCCTTCGAACCCGACTGAACCCTGACCGACCACAGGAACCTGTGCCCGCTAAGTTCCAGACCCAGAGCGATTTCCCTAGCCTGCTCGGTCGAGAAGGTGCCCATGCTGCCAAAACATAGGAAAACGACCGACAAGTTTGGCTGGTCGTCAAGCCACTTGATGCAAGGGTGGTCAGGGAACTCGGCCTGCCTGCCGTCAAGCCCGAGCAAGGGCCCGACTGGGTATATGGATGTCATGGTTTGCCCGGCCGGCAGGTACGCGCCTTGGGCCAAGGCTTCTAGAGCCTTGGTCTCCAGGTCACTGAAAGTGTTCACAATGATTCCTTGAGACTTATTGTATTGCCTTGAGCTGTTAAGGAACCAAGTGTACGCTGGGCTCTGCTTGTTCCCAAGAGCAGAGAGGAAGTCCAGCGGCGGCACCATGTGCAGGCCTGCAACATCAATTCCTTCCATGTGCACCCTCCACTCATCTTCCTTGTACTTCGAGTCTAGCACTGGAAGGTGAAGCAGGACGCCGAGCGCGGTGGCGCTGCTGGTGAAGAAGATGTATGCCGGGACCCCGAGGTCCGCGGCCACATCGATCATGGTGGTTCCGAACATACCAACAACGAAGGCCGGGACTGCAACGTTTGTATTTAGGATGGAAGCAAGAGCATCGGCGACCACAGGTTTTACCCGGTCAACATAGCCGATGAGGGTTTCCGCCAAATTCATCTGTGCACCAGTCGAGGGCTCAACGTTTGGGAGCTCGATGAAGCTCAAGCGAGGGGTGAGAGGCCGGGTAGCGGCATTGCATCTGAGGAGAATGGTGATGTTGAGGTCGGCGTGGTGGCGGAGAAGGCGGTTGGAGAGCTCGATCATGGGGACCGAGTGGCTTTCCAAGGGTCCAGGAAACATCACTATGGTCACCGCCATTTTCAATTCATTGATGCTAGTGCGGGAGATGGAGTTATATATATATATATATATATACCGCTTTTTAAAGCCACCGGACAAGTTTAATCCAAACTAAGACATGATTTAAGAGTGAAAAATGAGAAAAACCTTATGAATATTTTCTTCATAATTTTTTTCTTTGTTTTTCTCTCAACTAAGATTGGTGTCTTATTTAAATGACTGACTTTGGACAAGATTTATCATTTGGTATCTTTTATATATATATATATATTATAAAATCATGAACACATTACATTTAAGCAGTGTGAGTTACCCTGAGCCGGAGTTTTGAGCTGGGTCAAAAACTTTGAACGACAATGTTACGATTAGTAGTGAGAAAGTTTCCCAAACATTTAGAAATTGAACGGACTGGGACAGACTCGAGGCGTGTGCTAACGTGCCATGGTTGGCTAAGACAGCACGGACAGGGTGGCATGACCCCAGTTCAGTCCGCGGTGTGGCCTCGGCAGCCTGGACATGCGGCCCTCATGCGTCGGACAAACCTGCCCTGCAGAAGTGTGGGGACAGAAGATCCTCCCTGATTCCAAATACTCTGCCGCTTGTCGACATGCAGATCTGGCTGGCCGCACTGGTGGGCGGGTGGCTGCCGGCCTCTGCTCAAAGTAAATGATAGAACTCGCTAATCTGATCACCGTTCCTGTGATCAACAAAGTGATCGGAATCTCATCGGCTTGCCTGCGAAGGCCACGTGGAAGTAGATGGACGGTCCACGGGCGATGGGTATTTTACTCCTCTCGCCCAGACGGAAGAAATAAGTTGGGAGTGTTTGATAACTGGAATTGATAAAGGAAAAATACACGCAGAAAATTTTCTCTTACCTAGTAAATCCGCACCTAACAGTGGGAAGGGAACACCTGACAGGGGATCATAAGAAACGGGTGAGTTGTGAGTTTCATTCAAAAGCAGGAAGAGAAACATTAGGATGTATTTTAATGATAGAGAAAAGGGTGCAAGGAGTGTGCTTTTAAATCCTTAAGTAAATATTGTAGGCATTTGACATTATCGGATTTGAGATCAACAAATGGTGTTTTGGAGCAAGACCAGGTTTTGACCAAACGTGATTTTGGATTGTCATCCAAACATCCCCCCATAATTTTTCTTAATTAAGCAAAGGGTGAGCAAGCTCCATTGCAATCACTGCCCTGCAGACCCTCTGGGGGTTGCAACCAGGGATGGAGCCAATTGGAGTCTCGCAGGAGCCATGGCAGCCCCAGATTTTGAAAATTAAAATTTTACATGCTAAAAATTTTAAAATTTAGTTTGGTATTGATTAAAAAAATTGAAAAAAACAGCAGATCCATGTGAAAGGTTTTCAAAAATTTTTAAATTGTCCCTTATAAAATGTTTGAAAAATACAAAAGCCTCATGTGTAATTAAAAAATAAAATCTAAAATATGTCCCCAAATAGGCCTGGGCTCTGATGATCAGGATCAAGACATCCCAGTGTGGGGCTTCGGGCCCGAGCCTGGCCCACCCCATCCCCATTAACATTAAAAATATTTTAAATATATAAATATAATTGATCATAATAATACATATATATAATTACATATAACAAATAATAAAACAATATTTAAAAATAAATTATGGAGCTGAGCTGGGCCCACCGTGCTGCTCAACAACTTATGGTTGGGCCAGGGCTTGGCCGGGTAGGGTGTACCTAGACGGGTGCTCAGGCTTATCTCCAAACAATTCAACCATCACAATGAAAAAGTATTCTAGGTTCACCCTCAGCTGCAACCTCACAAATTTAGAAATCATGCATTTCCAAAATCATATTTTCATGTAGTTAAAAAGACTCTTAATAAAAAACTCAACAGAAAATGAGATTTATAGGTATATGAGAATAAACCATTTAATACTTGGGCTGCAGAACGAGCTGAGCCAACTTAGGCTTGGCTCGAACTAGATCAATATAACTCGGCTCGTGCTCGACTTATTTATAAATGAGTAGAGTTTGAGCTTACAAAGATACTTGAAATGATAAACGAGTCACGTTCAAGTTTCAGGTACTCGATTCATTTATACTCGACTTGATTCGCAAACCGGTGCTCTATATAATATTGCCAAAATAGGTTCACCAAATCACCAATTTTAACTTTTAGGGTAAAAGCAATTTTTCACAAGTTACACAAGTTAATGCTTACACGAGTTAAACGAGTTAATGCTTATATGAGTTAACGCTAAATGAGTTAAATGGGTTAAACAAGTCAGGTTCAAGCTCCATTTTGTGTAGTTGAGTCGAGCTTGAGCTTGCTAAGGAGCTTGACTCGAGTTCAAGCCAATCTTAAGCTCGAGTTTTTCCAACCGAGTCGAGCTCAAGCTGGTCAAACTTAGGCTCGACTCGGCTCGTGTGCACCACATCTTTAAATGGCCTTCAGTGTGAATCTTATCAAAGGACCTTGAGCAGCTAATATGTGACAAGCTTGTTTTCTTAACCTGCAATTTTTGAAACGTAGTTTGTGTGTTTGGATGACAGGATAAAAATGAAACTTTTTGTGACAAACCCGGTGATCAGTAGAGAGGCCAAGTCAGTCACACCTTATCAAAAAAGCTGTTTAATTAATCTCAAACTAATTTCAAACTCATTGAAGCATATCTTAAAGCTTCTAAAACGGCATTTAAAGGTATTAACCTAACGTGCCTGAGACTAAAAGCTCTTAACAGAGCGTCCTATAAAATGTACAAAACAAAAAAGAGAAAAAGGTAAGAAAATAAAAAATGCTCCTAATTTGTTAGAAAGACGAAGTGACTATTGAAGATCTTGGCAATATCTTATCAAAGAAGCAAGGGACGATCTGATCTTGGCATTGTAAAGTCTACCATGTTGGTTCCTATACATAACCCAGCCATATGCACAATCAAATGAATAAAGACAAATTTCTCTCTCTCTCTCTCTCTCTCTCTCTCTCTATATATATATATATATATATATATATATATATATATATCTCCCCTCTCCCCCCCCCCCCATGATACCTTCCTCTTATTCTCAAATGAACGTTAACATAGTATCAGAGCATCATTAATTTGTGAAGAAGATAGCAGCAAGTAAAGACGGATTGGAGAACGGATCAGGCGTTAGCAGCAAGTAAAGATGGACTGGAGAAGGATCAGGTGCTTACAATGGCATGGACGAGTCCAACATCATGAATGTTGTTATATATAATATGTTTTTTATTTAAAAGGAAAATTTTGCTAAAAAAAAATGGGTGCTCAACTCTATTTTGAGTTATTTTGGGCTCGTTTTGGATCCAATTTTGGTTCAGTCGGTTGTCGACTCGTTCAAGCATGTGACTTGGGTGAGACCTTAAACCAAAGTCCATGCACATGCAACACTCAAATTTTGTCGTTTCGAACTTAATTGGGTTTGAAATACTTGATTTGGATCTAATTAGTGGTTTTGGATCTAATTTGGATTCATGAATTAGATTTTGGGCTTGAAAAAATTTAGGGTGATTACAGTTATGAACTTTGGAAATCATGCACAATGTTCTTGAAGATTTGTTGACCTCTAGTGAAAGTCCTTAGATTGGTTGATGGTGAAAAAAGGTCTTCTGTAGGATTTTTGTATGAAGCTATGGACAGAGCGAAGGAGAGAATTAGAGATAATCTAAAGGAAAAAAAGTTGTATATGCGTATATGAAGGATTATAGATCACATGTGGTTCGGACAACTTCATCGTCACTTCATGCAGCAGCCTACCACCTAAATTTTTCTATTAGATATCTTCCTACTTTTAAAGAGGATAGAGAGGTTGAGTATGACATATTGGACTACATTGATATATTAGTCACTGACCATAAAGAAGAAGATTCTATCCATTCATAGTTTTACAAGTACAATACTTGTTTTGGTATCATGGAGAGAGAAACCACAGTTCAATGCAGGACATCCTTGCGTCCAGGTATTAGAAACATGAACTGTATGTTATTATTACTTGCTTTTTTATTTGTTTGTTATTTAAATTTATTTGGTGTTTTATTTACTCTTTCATGGCTATTGTTTTTCATTTTGTTGTTCAGGTATGTGGTGGGATAGGTTTGAGCTTGAATGTTCACATCTCAAGAAGTTGGCCATTAGAATCCTCAGCCAAACATGCAGTGACATTAGATGTGAAAGTAATTGTGCAGTGACATTAGATGTGAAAGTAGTTGGAGTGTATTCAAAAGATTCACACTAAGAAAAAAATATACTGGAACATAAAAGGCTAAATGACCATGTTTTTGTCAATATAATATGAAGTTAAGAGAAATGTAAATTTAAGACATTTGTTATGCATTTTATGTTTTACCAATTGGTTAATTCTCTTGTTAAATTTTGTAGGCAATTATTAGATAGAACATCAACGGGGAGGCATCATCATACTCAATTTGATTCTATCAACCTAATTCATTTTGATATATTGGATTCTTGGGTTGAACCTGAAGAACCATTCTTGATGAAGATGATCTTGACTTTTTTAACATTCTTGAAGGACTTGAAGAGTTTGTTGAAAGAGAGCTATGGAATGTGGATCTTGATATTCTATTTGAAGTCATTGGAATAATTCCTGAAGACAATGAGAAGGAAGATGAAAATGAAGACAAAAATGAACATGAAGATGAAAATGTTGAAGATGATGATTAGATTAACAATTTAACACATTGATTGATGCTAATCATGTGTATTTGTGATGACTGATGGTTGAGAACTTGAGATGAACTGGGTGATGAATTTGTGATGTCTTATAATATGTGATGGACTATGTGATGAGTTTTTCTTGAGTTTTCTGACCATATACTAATTTTTCTAATTGTTTTTAATATTTTTAAAATTTTTGAATTTTATTGTAATTAAAAAATTAATTTTACGATACGTTATGACACATTTACAATACGTGATACGATACACCATTTACAACACTAATTAAAATTGTACTTAAAAACATAGGCACAGTTCCTTGTTTCTGGCAATGATTTCTATATGTATAATTTTATATCAGCAAGTTGCTTATATATATGTATATATATATATACACATAGAGAGAGAGAGAGCATCAATACAAAAAAAATGACAATTTGTATTATCCAAATAATATTTTTACATAATTAAAAATTACAATACCAACCTGCTACAAACTAAACCTTGTTATCAAGTGGCACAGTTGCATATTCGCTGTTGAGGATTCATCAAGAGGTATCTGTGCAAAATTGCTGATCCTACCCATCACTTTATAAGTGATCTCTTCCTTCCTCCACCTTCTCAATCTTTTATGTGTCCCAAGGCTTGCATCTTCAGCCGCCTTAGCAAAGCACTTGAGAACCCAGGCTGCTCTAGTAATTGCAGAACCAGAAAGACAAAGAACTGATTTGGTTTTCTCAAAAAACTGAAATGGTTCATTCATTTCTCTTGTTTTGTCATTTGGTCCAATATTCTAATCAAGAGATGCATCAAGAGTTGAAGCTTTTAGTCAAATGCCTTTCTTTGTTCAGTGCATCCTTCTCCAACACAAACCCATTTAATAGCAGGCTGCTCACCACTTCTTCAATTTTCTAGACTGCAGAACCAGCAGCATTTGGTGCCACACTTTCCCTATCCTATGCACAAGAAGCGTGGTCATTGACAGGGTCTGAAACGATTTACTTTTTTTTGTTTCATTTAGAGATTTAAAATTGTATTGCCAATGAATTGACAAAAGGAGCACACCAGCCCAGAAAATACAAAAGAAGAAAGTGACACATTTGATTTATAGATAGTCCTAGCTCTTGGCACCATATCTTCATGAACACGTTGCAGGCCCTCTTTTATCTAATTGTTCGAGCAAATAAAACATAGAATGTCACTAAAGAAATACTAACAAAAAAAAAGTAAGAATAACATGAAATTAGAAAGAGAAACAAGGACTTGATGTTCCTTAACATTGACAATGCTAGAATTTACAACCTCCAAAAAAACTCTTTAAGTATTTCAATAACTTCTAAACAGACCCAGAATTAACAAACTCTTCCAGTTATTCTTTAGTTTTGTTTTCTTGAACTTGAATCCATCTAGAATCAGCATCCCACATGAAGTTAGATATGAGTAAACTACAATGTTTCTATATGAGAAATGAAACAAGACCAAACCATATAGAGACATACATATGAGCACTAATATATCCATCACCTATTAAGATTTTCCAAAGAAGTGAATGGTAAGCATATGATGGATATTTCCTTGTAATATGCACTTTAGACACATAGAGGATAGCAACAAAGTCGATTCATAGATGACTTCTTCAAGGAGTGTCATTCCATTTTTAAGGTCCTATCATATGTTGGGAGAGGGTACAAACCCTAAAAGGTTGTTTGATTGCTGTCCATCGGGACAGGACAGACAGAATGTCCTGTCCACCACACTACTGTCATGTCATCATGGACAATGATGTTCTTTGTCCACCGTTTGATGATTTTAAGAACATAACACTATGTTCCTCTTGTCCGGCATTTGTTTCGTATATGTTTGTTTTGTCTGACATTTGTTTATGTTCTATCTGATCTATCCTTTTTGTCCGATGTTTGTGTCTTCCATCATGAGTTATGACAGTTTTGTCTATCCTGTTTGGTGTTTGTTTTTATTTTGTTCGAACTATCTATTTGAACATGTTATATCAAAATAAGTATAAAATTTATAATATGTTATATGAAAATCAATGCATTCGATAACATGATCCATAATATTATAACAAAACCAATTGTTCAATAGATTCATATATATAGCAAAAACCTCATTACTATTAATTGTACAAACATCTATATAGTCACCAGTATCAAGTTAAACTACAAAATATAAATAGTCTAAAATGTTCAACTATTGTAAGTCATAATACAAAAATAACTATGACAACTCGCTAGATAACTAGTCTTATCTCTTACACACTACTCTTTTCATCGAAGTCATGTAATACTTTAGAAGAGGCATCACCGTATGGTTCCTGCATTTCAAAAGTTAAAAAAGACAAACAAATAATTAGATTATCACCATAAAGTATTAAAATAATCAAGTATAATTAAAACAATGACATATAATATAATGATAATGTTAGACAATGAGTATCTTACTTGAAACATAATCATTCTGTATTGTGAAAGTAATTTGCTCATGAAGTTTATTGTTGCTACCACGTATTTGTGCTTGTTGAGTATTTTCATCATTATTTATAATTTCACTTATTTTACAATCATTTATATTATTAGAAGGAAATTGTTCAGCATTTATATTATGGTTGATTATAAAATTATGAAGAACACATGTTATTTGTACAATTTTAACTTGAGTGGATATTGGATATGACATATGATTCTTAAAAATAGAAAACATTGTCTTAAGCAAACCAAACATTGTCTCCACAATAGTGCACAAAGATGAGTGTCTATAGTTGTACAATTCTTCTTTTGTCTCAATTTGCCTAGATCCAGATACATTAAATTCTGATAGATGGTACCGACATCTTCTATATGGAGTTTATAATCTGACAATATTTGGGTATTCAGCATCGCCAATATAATATTTACCTATTTTATAATCAACAATGTGTTTTGTCAGTCAAACAATTAAATTGATGATAGTAAATTCAAACCATTAATGTTTATTTTCTTACTATGTGAAATTTCTAATGGATGAAGATTATCTTCTAGTGCATTATACAATACTCTTGCATTAGTTGCACTTCCTTTCCAACCAGCTAACATGAAGTGAAACCGCATATCGAATCCCACAACTGTTAAAATATTTTGGGATAAGAACCCTTTTTTATTTTGCCAACGATTTTGGCCATCTCTTCGGACATATACTGGAATGTGTATATCATCCATTGCTCCCAAACAATCATATTGGTACCTAATATGTGTTACTATTCTAAATGTTTTATCACAAATAAAAAGGTTGACTATATCTATTGTGAATAGTAGTTGTTTACCTCAAAATATGGTAAGAAACATGGGTCTCCTCTAACTCAAGCTGGTGTAGTATCATCTCTACGTCCCACGTATTCATGTGCAATATGAAGAATTACTTTCAAAACTAAGTTAAAGTACTTACTAATTGTTTGTCCAGAGTGTTGAAAATCTTATTTGGGTTCGTCGATTTCGTTGATCAAGTCTCAAAGTAATGAGAAATATCGCTACTTGTTCCTAAATTGTGATTTCTCATGAATCATACAATAACTCCCTACTTTATAACAAATTGCATAATAATGCATATGTTCATTGATCCACCCTCAATAAAACAAAACAACTTCTTGGGTGTTGATGCATACAGTCATACACAAATTGGGTTCCTGCTAGTTGATTAGTATGTACCAAATTTCTATTAGGTCTACCTTGAGATTTCAAGTGTTTCATCATGAACCACATAATAAGAATAAAGATAACTGTAGATATTTTGTCCATTCTAATAATAAATATATCAATTCATGATAATACACTATTTAATTGCAAAGAATTGAAAATTAAAAAACAATTTCAAGCATGAATTCATAACCATTTACAATATATCACAAATTATAAATAATTAAAAACATCAAAAATACACTATTACAAACAACTGGAATATATCACAAATTACAAATAGTTACATACATCAAAAGTAATGCACACTTACAAACCTCCATAACGATATTCAATTACAAACATTACATGTCATTTAGCCAGTCTTCATGTGCAACTAAGTAACCTACAACTCAAGTGGCATCATAAAAAAAGCATTAGCTTTATTAAAATTGGAAAGTAAATCGACTGATCTAAAAAACAAATGATTATCTATTTTCCTTTTTGCATGCATATTTCTTAAAATTGCTCTACTTTTTTGAAAGACATCTGTAGGTTGGGTTTCCAAAAGTTATTGTATGCACTCACCAAGGAATTCAAAAGTATCATCATTCATGGTTGTGGAGGCTCTCGCTCTTTTGTTTTCCCATGTAGTGTTAGAGGTATCTCCCCGAGTATAAGCATTGTTATCCATTGGTGAAGTAAGTAATTGAAAATTATTCTCATCTTGTTCATCCACATTTATTTGTAAATCGTCTAGTGCCTACTATCTACGCCACTCCTATTGTCACTCAATGCACTGGAAGATCTCTCAATTTCCATTGCATGCTCATAATACTTTCATGTTGCTGGCAATTTATCATTTGCTTGTATAATTTTTTTTTATCTAAGTCCCACCCAAATCCTAAAAGAGTAAGCATCTCTTTCATCACTTGTAAGTTAGGTTTTGCTCTTTTCAGCTTGTTTCAAATTTTCTCTAATGTAAACATTAGTTCATATGCTTCTATCATTTTTTGTTCAATCACCTTCATAGTTGTTTCTTTTAGCTCACCTGACATCCGCATTCCAGAGATCTTAGCTTCCCCTAACATCATGTCAAATAAAAATTGCACTTGATCTTCATCTCACTGTAGTTTGTCATGGTGGCTACTCATTTAATTTTAACAAATAGAACTATAAGAAGAACAAGCAATTTAGTGACATGAAATAAGCTCAAACAATTGACTTGTTTTGTGAATAAATAAATATGCAACAATAATATAACAAGCCAAAGCTAAACATAACTCTTCATCTATTGTAATAGATGATAAAGAACAAGGAGGAAGATTGAATGAAGAAATATTTGTAGAAATGGGAAATAGCATGAAAAACAAAATTATGTACAACATTCACTCAAAATGTGTGATGTTCTTTGCAAATCACATGCTATTGAGTCTTAACAATGTTATGTGGACAACACAGTCAAGCTGCTCCGTGATCAAATTCCAATAAATTTTATTCAACAGTGGACTAAATAGATGCTTTGCATGACAAAAAATTGGGTTTCTTATTATCAAACGAAAAATGCACTTTTCACCCTTTTGTTTTTTTATGTCAATAGCAAATGCGTGTCAGCCTCATATTTTAGTATAGAAAAAAAACAACTTTCTCTATTAATACATTTACGAGAAACTCTGTCCCGAAAGTCAACAACAGATTTTAAATAACAAAAAACTCTTCTTTTCCACCAATAAATCTAAAGAAATAAACATGTTTTGTCATTTTCCATCCTACTGATAGCTAGGCACAACTGTTTTTGCATTTCATGTTTTTTAGATGGTGGTCCTATAAAGAAAAAATAAAATTTGTGGACTTCTCTCAACAAATTAAAAGGGAGTGGAGTGAAGGCCTCCTTGCTCTTCCAACTTGGCAGGGATCAATCCATCAGGCATTCTGAGACATGGTAGTTTCACCCAACCTGCTCCACTCCACCCCTATCAGATATAAAGCAGCAATCTGAGCTTGTAAAGTTTCCTCAAAGGCAAGGCCATATGGGGAGGGCCCCACCCTCCTCACACACCTGCTAAGTGCTTTTGTTTAGTAATATATTGTTCCTGAAATCTGATAGTTCTATCAATGTGAAAAGTTGATTGAGAGCTCCAACCTACTTTACGTGAATTAAAGACAGCGTTGAATCTGTTGATTGTAGTTCAATGGGGATCTAGGCCACGACAATGCTGGCTTATAGATAGAAAAAAATTGGTCCACTTAACACTTTAAACGAAACTTATAAGCTTTCGTTAGTGAAAATCTGAATTAGCCTGAAAATAGACTAAGCAACCGTAGTGGAAGCAAGGATCCAACCATTGTCACTGTCAAAACCTATAAAACGTATAGCTTTGCAACAAGCTCAATGATGCACAATATGTCATCCATTTATTCAATATAAAGAAATATTGAAAAAAAAATTAAGGTAATGAATGGAAAACAGCAGACACAGGGCATGATTCATGAGTTTAAGGGGAAAGGAACAACATACCAAGTATAGTTTGTTGATGCCCGGTCATCAAGTTGCTGCAATGAACTGCACAACCAAACAAAAATAAAAAGAAGGAAATTAGTGACAGGGAGTGATGCTAGTCGTGAGAGAGAAAGAGAGTGAGAGGTGAAGAAATGAAACATGATTTTTGGGGAAAAACTCTCGGGCGAGCGTGTGCCACTGTGAGGGTTGGAGATAAGGGCGGGTTGTGTGAGGAAGGCGAGTGCAGCGGCGATGATGGTGTTTCTCATCGCTCACGCTTGACTTAATTTGATGGGAGGACCATTGATGTCAGGAAGAAGTAGCAGGGTAGAGACGAGTGATGTGGGTGTTTCACTGTTTCCCGGCGAGAGGTGCAGATACAGGGGCAAGTGGGGAGGCAAACGTCCCCTACAGGCAGCAATCGTGACCTGTGGGTAGGAGGACGGAGGATAAGGAGAGAAAGAAAAAGGGTGAGGGCAGCTTGGGGTGGAGACTGAGGAGAAGGAGAGAAAGAGAAAGGGGGGCAGCTCGGGGTCAGGGGAGAGACTGCCCCGAAGAGAATGAAATGTTCCTTGAGGCCTGTTCCGCAGTAAACCACAGAATGATTTGGAACTCCTCGGCCTTTTATATCCATTGTTCTATGTCATGCGTGTCTCGATTGTTCTCTGTCCGACATTTGCATCGATTCTGCCTAAACAGAACAGGTCCGTTCCATTCCACGGTGTTCCAATGCATTCAAACAACCTCTAAGGGAACTTTGAGGCCCATCCTCACGGACCCTAATCTGCCTCAAGATTTTGTGTAGCGATATTCACTCACCAGGGTTCCTTTTCAGGAAGCGGGCTATGGCTTCGAAGGAGTAAGGGTTCCACCAGTCGATAGGCAGCCTAAGCAGATGAATCCATATGACAATGGTCGTTTCTTCCTCCAGTTTCAGTTCCTTACCCGGCCTCCAACGACTAGTCACCCAAAGTCTTCGATCTCCAGGTCCTCTTCAGCATCAATATTTCAAGTTATTCCATTTGGCTTTTAGGATCTCAAAGATATAGGTATAGTCCGCTCCTCTTCTCGTCGAGCCTCCCACAAGCGCAGCCATAGCTGCAAATTTGAAAGGCTCCCTCAAAATGCAGAGCTTCTGGGTCAAGCTTGATCTTGGCTGTATCATTTTCAAAAGAAACCTATGCACCGGGACAGTTTGACGGGTCGGGCCTTTCCTTCATATCCACGATATCCGCCCAAGAGCGAGCAGCTGCTTCCCTTATCTTAACGGAAGACGCCGTCTGCTGCAAATGGAGGATATGCAGAAACCTTATATGTATTAGAAGCAAGATATGAAAAAATGCAATCATGATCAGCAACTAGAAATACTCTTATGGATTAGAAAATGCACGATTGAAATATGTCAGTCTTAACGGAACTTACCAGTCCATAGTTGATGGCAAGGATGATAATCAAGAACCAAACAAGATGTAGATGCAATTGATCTTGATTTTAGATGTCTAAACCACAGTATATGCTTCTACGAATACACCTATAACATTCTAGTGTGATGATAATCGAAGATCATGGATCAGAAAAAACAAAAAGCTTTAGGGTGATGAAGAAAATAACAAAACAAATCACTTCAAGTTCAATGGAACAAAATGTTGGGTCGGGTCCAGCCTCAAGTGAGGACCCGACCCGGGTGGAAAGAAAAAGAGGAAAAGGGCACCCGACGGTGCCCCAACCCCTCATGCCTCTCTCGTTTCTCTCTCACGTGGCTTCTCTTTTGGGGAAAAAGAGAAGGGATCTTGTAGCTGCTCAAGCAAGAAGGAGAAGGAGAAGGAGAAGAGGAAGGCAAGGAAGAGAAAAATGAGAACTCGCAGCAAAGCACGTGGGTTGATCGGCACGCCAAGAAGAAAGAGGAAAGACAAAGAAGAAAGAGAAAATGAAGGGAGTCTTCATTGGGTGATTTCTTTCTTGAATCTTTGAGGCTCTTTCTTTTATTCGTATAAGAGATTGTGATTGTTCTCTTGAGTTCACTGTTTTTCTTAAAACAGTAGGGATATTGTTGCTCGTGTATTGGCTCACTTTCTTGATATATAGAAAGTCTCTCTTGCCCGTGGTTTTTTACCCCATTATTGGGGGTTTTTCCACATAAATTAGTCTCCTATTTTTCTGTATTGTTTAACATATATTTTGACGTATATTACTGCAATCTTGGTGTTGAAAATTCGATCTTATGCTCGCTGCCCTGTGATTCTGATTTTGAGCAGTTTTATATTGGTTTAGCCTTTTTTATTGTTGTTGAAGCATTCTTTTTGGGGGATACGACTATAACAAAGCGGTATTAGAGCCAGGTTAGCGTCAGGTTGGTTGTGTGCATTCTTATTGAAGGATAGAGTCGACCCCCACTAGGATGGTCTCTTTAAATGGGAATAATTGGACCATATGAAAAGCCAAAATGGAAGATTTGTTGTATTGTAAAGACCTGTATGCACCAATTGAGAACAAGAAGCCAGCGAATATGACAGATGAAAAATGGAAGTTATTGGATAGGAAAATCATTGGCACAATCAGACAATGGTTAGATGACTGTGTTTTTTATTTGGTATCCGCAGAGACGAGCGCAAAGTCGTTATGGGAGAAGTTGCATGATCTTTACGAGAGGAAAACAGCTGGGAACAAGGCTTTCTTGATTAGGCAATTAGTAAATCTGAAACTTAGAGAGGGAAAACCAGTGTCAGAGCATTTGAATGAAGTGCAGAGCATAATTAATCAGATGTCGGCCATGAAAATGATATTAGATGATGAGTTTCAGGCACTCATATTGCTCAGTTCTCTTCCCGACAGTTGGGAGACTTTAGTTGTTTCTTTGAGCAACTCCGCTCCAGATGGTGTGCTTACGATGAAGCATGTAACCAGCAGCATTCTAAATGAAGAAACAAAGAGAAAGTCTCTTGGTGCTACTAGTTCACAAGTGCTAGTGATGGGAGACAGGGGCAAACAGAAGAACCGTAACAAATGGCATGACAGATCAAACTCTAGGTCCAAATCAAGACCCAAGATGACAGGTAAATGCTTTCACTGTGGTATTCCAGGGCACAAGAAGATTGATTTCAGAAAATGAAAACAAGAAAAAGAACAGAAAAAGCAGAGTCAAGAGAATGTGAAGCCAAAAGAGTACACTGCAGTTGCTTCAGATGATGAGGTAATATTTTTTTTATCTGAAGAAAATGATTGTCCTACAGTTCAAAATGGTGATTGTACATAGATTTAGATACAGGGGCATCATATCATGCCACACTATGTAGAGAGTTATTTTTATCCTACA
Source organism: Nymphaea thermarum (assembly GCA_011799765.1). Taxonomy (NCBI): domain Eukaryota; kingdom Viridiplantae; phylum Streptophyta; class Magnoliopsida; order Nymphaeales; family Nymphaeaceae; genus Nymphaea; species Nymphaea thermarum. The sequence goes on from JAANDH010000377.1 coordinate 53,688, forward strand.
GAGCAGGTAATTTTGGAGTAGTTCACATGGGCAACAGTGACACTTCGAAGATTGTTGGGATAGGAGATGTTTGCATTCAGACGAGCACAAGATGCAAGTTGACTTTGAGAGATGTGAGACATGTTCCAGACCTAAGAATGAACTTGATTTCTGCAGGAAGACTAAATGAAGATGGATATTGTACTTTGTTTAGTCAGACAGGTTGGAAACTGACCAAGAGGGCACTAGTGTTGGCTAGAGGTGATAGATTTGGCTCTTTGTATGGGATGAAGTCTCGAATCAGTAGTGTGGATGTCAATGCAGTTACTGGTGGTATTTCGTCAGATTTGTGGCATAAGAGGTCAGATCACATGAGTCAAAGAGGGATCGATTTGCTCACAAAGAAGAATTTGTTACCAAAGGCAAATGGTGCACAGATATCTCCATGTGATCATTGTTTGGTTGGTAAGTTGCATCGAGTTTTCTTTCAGAAAAAACGCTCTTTAAAAACTAAACATGTATTAGATTTAGTTTATTCAGATATATGTGGACCTATAAATGTGACATCTAAAGGTGGAGCATCATATTTTGTTACATTTATTGATGATGCATCTATGAATGTGTGGGCCTTTACAATGAAAAGCAAAAGTGAAGTAAGTAGTATCTTCATGACTTTTCATGCAGCGGTTGAGCGTGAGACTAGTAAGAAGATGAAGATACTGCGTATAGATAATAGTGGTGAGTACATAGCATCTTCTTTACGAGAGTATTGTCTAAAGCATGGTATTAGACATGAAAAGACAGTTCCCTATACTCCACAGCATAATGGAGTTGCAGAAAGGATGAATAGAACTATAATTGAGAGAGTTAGAAGTTTGTTATGTAACTCTAAGTTGCCTAAACATTTTTGGGCAGAGGCAATGCGTACTGCAGTTTATTTAATAAACAGGTCTCCTTCAGTGCCTCTAGATGGAGATATTCCACAGAAAGTTTTGTTAGGTGAAGAGGTTAAGTATGATCACCTCAGAGTTTTTGGTTGCAAAGCTTTTATGCATGTACCTAAGGAACATAGAACCAAACTAGATGATAAAGCTATTCCTCTAATATTTCTTGGTTATGCAGATGATGAATTTGGTTACAGGTTATGGGATCCAAATAATGACAAAATCTACAGGAGTCGTGATGTTGTCTTCAGAGAGGATCAAACGATTGAAGATGTCATGGGTGACACGAAGTCAGGTGTGAATGCTAGTAGTGTTCATGAACCAGCCTATGCAGAACCTGAAGAACTTTCATCTGAGCATGGTGAGACTGATGAAGATGTAGAGGAAGAAGAAAGAGGCAAATGAGCAGTATACAAATGGCGGCTCTATGGAGACTCAAACTGATCATGAGCATGAGTTGGAGGGAAAACTTCCTTCTCATTCAGAACAAACTGAGGAGCAATTGGAAAGAGGTAAAAGAACACGTATACCATCTACTAGATATTCTACTGATGAATATATTATGTTTACAGATAGTGGAGAGACAGAATCCTATGCAGAGGTGCTAGATGATGTGCGTAAAGATGAATGAATTAAAGCTATGAAGGATGAGATGAATTCTCTATATAAGAATCACACTTTTGATTTGGTAGAGCTATCAAAAGGTAAGAAAATGTTGCAGAACAAGTTGGTCTACAAGCTTAAAAATGAAGGTCAAGGCAAATTGAGGTACAAAGCTCGGTTAGTGGTGAATAGGAAAGAGGTATATATTTTGGTGAAATTTATTTCTCCTGTTGTTAAAATGTCATCTATCAGGGTAATACTTGTTTTAGTGGCATGTCTAGACTTGGAGTTAGAGCAGTTAGATATGAAAACTATGTTTTTTCATAAAGATCTAGAGGAAGAAATCTACATAACACAACCAGAAGGTTTTGTGGTTGCCAGAAAGAAACACATGGTTTGTAAGTTAAATGAGAGCTTGTATGGACTTAAACAAGCACCTAGGCAGTGGTACAAGAAATTTGATGCTTTTATGATAAATCAAAAGTATCGCAGGTTAGCAGTAGATCATTGTGTCGATATCAGAGAGTTCTCATCAGGTAACTTCATTATCTTGTTGTTATATGTAGATGACATGCTTATTGTTGGACATGATTGTCAATTGATTAGCCAATTGAAGAAGGATATGGGCAAGTTCTTTGATATGAAGGACTTGGGCCCAGCACAACAATTGTTAGGCATGAGGATTGTTCGTGATAGGAAGGCCAAGAAGTTATGGGTATCACAAGAGAAATACATTGAGAAGGTGTTTAGCAAGTTCAACATGAAAGATGCCAAAGCAGTAAGTACACCTTTAGCAGCACATTTTAAATTGGGAAATGAACAATGCCCTTCCTCAGCATATGAGAAAGAAAGAATAGAGAATGTTCCATATGCCTCCGCAATAGGGAGTCTCATGTATGCTATGGTTTGCACCCTCCCAGACTTGGCTTATGCAGTTGGTGTAGTTAGCAGGTTCTTGTCAAATCCAGGCAAGGAGCATTAGGCAGCAGTGAAGTGGATCCTAAGGTATCTGAAAAGTACTTCCAATTACTGTTTATATTTTGGTGAATCTAACACAGAGATTCAAGGATTTGTTGATGCAGACATGACAGGTGATTTGAACTCTAGTAAGGCTCTTTCTGGTTATGTCTTTACTTTTTGAAGGGGAGTTGTATCATGGCAGTCTAGGTTGCAGAAGTGTGTTGCTCTTTCCACTACAGAGGCAGAATATATTGCAGCAACTGAAGCTTGTAAAGAGTTGTTGTAGATGAAGAGTTTTCTTCATGATATAGAGCTTAGAAGACCTATGTGTTACATTGTGATAGCCAAAGCGCTATACACTTGGCAAAGAATTCAGCGTTCCACTCAAGGACCAAGCACACTGATGTTAGATATCATTGGATTCGTGATGTGCTTGAGCAGAAACTGATTCAGTTAGAGAAGATACAGACAGAGCAGAATCCTGCAGATATGATGACGAAGTCTCTACCTAAGGAAAAACATGACATGTGTAGAGATTTAGTTGGGATGATTGCCTTTAAGGCAGTGTATTAATTTTTTGTTCATTTTGCAGGTATGATCCCTCTCTTGAGGCTGGAGGGAGAGTTTGTTGGGTCGGGTCCAGCCTCAAGTGAGGACCCGACTCGGGTGGAAAGAAAAAGGGGGAAAGGGCACCTGACGGTGCCCCAACCCCTCACGCCTCTCTCGTTTCTCTCTCACGTGGCTTCTCTTTTGGGGAAAAAGAGAAGGGATCTTGTAGCTGCTCAAGCAAGAAGGGGAAGGAAAAGGAGAAGAAGAAGAGGAAGGCAAGGAAGAGAAGGATGAGAACTCACGGCAAAGCACGTGGGTTGATCGGCACACTAAGAAGAAAGAGGAAAGACAAAGAAGAAAGAGAAAATGAAGGGAGTCTTCATTTGGTGATTTCTTTCTTGAATCTTTGAGGCTCTTTCTTTTATTCGTATAAGAGATTGTGATTGTTCTCTTGAGTTCACTGTTTTTCTTAAAACAGTAGGGATATTGTTGCTCGTGTATTGGCTCCCTTTCTTGATATATAGAAAGTCTCTCTTGCCCGTGGTTTTTTACCCCATTATTGGGGGTTTTTTCACATAAATTGGTCTCTTACTTTTTTGCATTGTTTAGCATATATTTTGACGTATATTGCTGCAATCTTAGTGTTGAAAATTCGATCTTATGCTCGCTGCCTTGTGATTCTGATTTTGAGCAGTTTTATATTGGTTTAGCATCTTTTGTTGTTGTTGAAGCATTCTTTTTGGGGGATACGACTATAACACAAAATGGATGCATGGGAACCCCCATGAAGCAGTAATTTAGATGCATCTGGAACTGATCTGGCGTCTCCTATCTTGTTGCCAGAAAATCTATTCTGTACAAAACAAAAAAAGCGCTTGGATTAAAAAAATCACAAAGTTGAAAAAAATTGAGGCAGAGATAAAGAAGAATCTACAAACCCACAACATGACATTGAATCGAGAGAAAGTAAAGAACAATGAATAAGGTCAAGCGAAAAGTGGGAGTTGTGGGAGCGGCGTTGCTGGAGGAAGACGATGGCACGGTGCTGAGGAGAATGGTGATCTTGACGTCGGGGTGGTGACGGAGCTGGCTGTTGGAAAGCTCGATCAGGGGCACCGAATGGGTTCAAGGGGGGAATATCACCATCGTCACCCCCATCTTCAACTCACTGATGACTTGTCCATCTAGTATTAATTAACATTCTTTTTCAAGTTCTATATATATATATATATATATAATTAAATTCATCCAATATAATATGATCGATCGTCTAATATTAATTAGCACTCTTTTTCTTATTTTTCTAGATGATAAAAATGTCTATTATCTTTTTCCCGTCGTTTTTCTTTTGGTTGTCTGTTATGATAAATCAAAGGCCTGGGTTAGATGACTGTGCAATTTTACAAAACCAGAATCACCATTCAATATATATATATATATATATATATATATATATATATATATATATATATATATATATATATATATATATATATATATATATATATATATATATATATATATATATATATATATATATATAAACTTTGCATTTAAGCAATGTGGGTCATCCTGACCAACCAAAATCCAATTAGAGGTTATTGAAAATCACAGAGTGTCCCTTCAATTTGGTTCAATGCAGCAATGGAGTGAAAATTTTTAGTGAGACATAGTATATATTTTAAACTTGAAGAAGAACTCATGTATAAATGATTAAAGGTGATTAAGGTTTTACCAAATAAATAAAACAATTTTTGTGGATTGGTGTGGTCTAGGAATGTCAATATATACGATTTGAATTGGATATCCCACCGGATCGATCCAAAAAAATGGAATATGCAAAAAAAAATTTATATCCTATTAAAAAATTAGATCGAATTCAAAATTCAGAAATGACATCCAATCAAATTTGGATATACATAAATATCTGATTGGATTCGGATATAGATTTGAATTGGACTTATTTTTAGATAAATATTTTATATCTAATGGTCTTACATTTTTGTTGAAAAAATTCAGTTCAAAATTTGGATTCAAATCCAGATTTGATTCAGATTGTAAAATTGGGTTTTGGATTCCGATATAACTTTTCTTTATTCATATTCAACTCTGAATTCTATAATATATGAATATCTGAAAAAACGGATGTGATTAAGGATATATTTGATTTGAATCCAATCTATTGACATCCCTAGTATGGGCAACTGCCCACATCACCCACACTTGTCTCCACTGCTAGTTCAATGTTGTGAAAATGATCCGGTAAAATTTATTAATTAACCACAATATCCTCAGATCTCCCCAAATTAAAATTTTTAAATTTCTCTTTTACTTCCATTTAAATTAAACCATCTCTCCCACGTTTAGTTTTCTAGAGCTGTGCTATGTCTATTGCCACCACTCTATATTTTGTCTAGTTTTAGTGAACCTAGTGGCTTACTTTTCATTATTCTTTCTTGGCTTTATCATATATTAGTGCTACTCACACTACTCTACCTCATGTCTCTGCAATAGGATATCGTGCAGTTAGTGCCGAAACTCATCTTTGAATCTTCATATCGAGAAAGTAGAACCCTATCTGACATTTAAACGTAGGGTCTGAAGACTCCTAATAAGGTTAAGAAACGAAAACAAACGAGTAAAATATAAAAAAAATAAAGACAAATATGAGAACGTGCACAAATAGATCATGATAAAAATAACAAAACAAGCAGGAACGACGGCCTCATTGTCTACTTACTTCAACACGAACCACCTCAACTTACATGGCTTTAAGGGGCATAACTTAGTTACTCCGACTGACAGACCCGTGAAAGTGTGGTCACTTATATTTTTATAGACAATATTTTTGTGGACTGCAAATGTGATTGTAGTGCACTCTAATTGATGGATGTCCTGTTATCAAACTCTCAAAGTAGTCTTAGACCTTGGTGGCGGGGAAAATGGAGCAGACTTTCTTAACCCGTTTGTGTTCATTGGTTTCTTGATCATTTGCAAGGACAACCCACTTGTGTTGTATATTGTCCCGCAAGATATTAATTTTTCAGTGCTACCCTACAAAGAGTCCCCCCTAAATGAAGAACTAAGTTTTACAAGAATCAAAAGAGCACCTCTATCACAGAGGAAAGTCCTGGGTCCTGCTCATGACGGTAGAACAAACCAGACACCCAGAAACCCACTGCTTCGTAAAGAGGCTCAAAAAGCCGCAGTTGTCTAGACAAACTCAAATGCTGGTGTGGACAACAGCTACAATGTGGCTGCGCCACTGGTCTTGGTGCCATTGCCTTGACCAGTTGTTGCGACAATAGGACCACCGCAAGGCCCGTGCTAATTAGGGGTAAACACCGAGCTTGAGCTGGCCCAACTGGGACCCGACTCGACATATTATTTGCTTGGCTCGCGCTCAGCTCAAGCTTGAGTCTAGTTTCACGGGGTCAGTCGCCAGCTCGACTAGACAGTATGTGCGGAGCTCAAGCTCCACCGCTTTAAGCTCCTGTAACTGAGTTTTCTAAGAGAAGTTTTGGAAAACCTAAAACTAAGTGGTGCAGCAGCGTGTGGCGTGCAGCATCCAAGATGGCCCCGCTCGTCAAGGCGGCATTCCATCTCCTTCCACCGGATTCTGTCCCCCTCCACCAGAACGACCAGCCCTCAGCCTTGAGGGGAAACCTAGAAAAAAAAAACAAATAAATTAAGAAATAAACCTTTCGACATAATGAAAACCATTGTCACAAAAAACAGTAACGGGTATTAGACAGCGAGGAAAAAAACGGGTATAATACGGCAAAGTTTTATATCTCGGGAATAAAACGGGAAAAGTTCGGCAAATTTTTAAAAAAAATTAAACATTTAATACATCTTACGAGAAAAAAACGGAAAAAAACGGGAAAAAAAGGGAAAAAAACGTATAATACGGATATTATACGGGTATTTAACGGGTATAATACGGCAAAACTGTTTTTTTTTTTTAAAAAAAACGAGAATAAGACGGGTATTATACGGAAAACCTGTTTTTGGCGTTAAATACACGTTTTTTTGAAAAAAACGGCGTTTTTTATGACAATGTTTCATTTCAACAAATTTCAAAATAGCCCAAAATTTTGTGGTGTTTAAAAAAACGGTAGTACTTCTAAATTGTGAAAGCTGATTGTTAAACCACATATTAGCAAAAACAGGGCTTGTGGCCCCACTTTGTGCAAATTTAAAAAGGTATTTTTCTTTTAGTTCTTCAGAAATGAAAATGACTCTAAACAAGTTGACTCGAGTTTGCTTGCGCAAAGTTCGAGTCTTAATTTAAACTCCAGCCGAACTTGTTTACAACATTTAATTTTTAATTTAAACTCCAGCTCGATTGATCGGCAAAAAAAGTCAGTTCAAATTTAAACTGGAGCCTAACTATAACAAGCCGAGTTGAAGGAGCAACTTTACGGAGTCCAGCTCAAACTACTTGAAGGGTGGCTAGGGCTAAGCCTGGGCATGGGACCGGGGCCAGCCCGACATCTAAAACTAGGGCTTGGGCTCTGCCCGATTCGCGCTTAGTTCGATTAGATTAATAAAATATAATTTAATAAAAAAATAAAAAAATAAAAACATTATCAAAATCCATCCGAGCTTATCGTGCCCATCCGCGCCGGCCCCATAGCAAGTCCGACCGACCTGCGTGTTTTTATAGGTTGGAGCCGGGGATCGGATATTGGGTATCCGGCGACGACCGGACCGGATCCTCAAGCTTAGATAGGGCTGGCAGGGCGGCGGGACCCTCAGCCGGTCCACGGCCACGCTGCGTTGCGGCATCAGCAGCCTGAACGTGCGGGCCCCGCGCATCGGCCAAAATCTCCCGCGAAGGAGACTCCCCGAAGATTCCGCGTGCTCTGCCTCTCGTCCATATGCGGATCTGGCGGGCCCATGATGGCCGCCGGCGTCGGCTCAAAGTGAAGGTCTGTTGCCGTGGGGCCCGCCGATCGCTATCCCCTTGCTCAAGAGATGTTGGCCCCCTTTGGCCACGTGGAAGTAGATGGACGGTCCATGGGCGATGGATGCTTTATGAAACTCCAACTTCTCCCGCCAAAGATGGAACAAATCGTTTGGATTGTCTGATGAATTCAAGTCCGTGGCCGGAATTCTCAGCGAAAAATACACGGGAAAATTTTCACCTTCCTATCAAACGCGAAGATGGCACCTAAGATGTACGTGCTCTTAATGATGTTAAATAGCCTTATATATATATCACAAAGGGAGAGTTCATGACGCAACTCCATTTGCCAAACCGTATTTGAACACCATCGGTCTCGAGATATACTCGTTTGCAAAATAATGCTTCTAATTGAACCTATGGTTTTACTCTGGCACTTACCAAAGGTTTGAAAAATTAAAATTTTCAAAAATTTCATCTAATATGTCCCTAGACCATTCAAACCCTTCAAAAAAAAAAATCTAGATTAACCATGTGGCTGCATCCTCACAAATTTAAAAATCATGCATAACCAAAATCATATTCTCCTATAGATAAAAGATTTTAACATTATCTTTCCTCCCTTTTCTTTTCCTTTTTTTCCCTCCTCAATTCCTTCCCTTCTTCTTCCTTGCAATCATTCTTTTTTCCTCCCTTTCCTTCAATCCGGACAGCAAAGACTAAATGCTCTAAATAGGCATTTTATCTTATAAAATGCAAAAAACAAAAAAGAAAAGAAAATGACTCCTAAATAATGAGGAGACAAACAAAGGGGAATTAAAGACATAAAGGGAGGCTTCTTTCATGGGCCACGAACCAAACTGGCTTTATTGTGAGATGGGGTCGACCATATGAACAGTGCGTTTGACCCCAAACGCAGAAACAAGAACTCAAGAAAGGAAGGTGGTTGAGACCAGAAGGGTTGTTACTGGAGAGGAAGGAGCGAGCATGTGGGCTGGACTGCTCGGATGGGTCCAATTTTCTGTTCCTTGTTTGAAATGTCACGTTCCCTGACAAGAGTCGGCAGTGAAGCCGAAAGGGACAATAACCAGCTGCACACCTTCTTTCTTCAAACTCCTCCAACATACAACGTGCAGTTGGGACCTCAAAAAAGCTTCTCCCCAATCTTATGCACTATAACCAATGGTTCTAATAAGTTAAACTAAGCCGCTTTCTTCACACGCAAACACAGATGTATATATATATATATATAATGTAATATCAGTCTATATTACTTATTTTTTATTCAACGTTTACTCTCAGACATGATAAAATTGGAACTACTTGTTTGATTCAATAAAAATTATCTGAACAATGGGCAACTTTGTTTATTAGATGGGTGATTAAGTGAAAATCAATAAAAAATATATAAAATAATACTACACAACAACAGTTCTGATTAGATACCAACTAGGTGGTGACTCTGAACAAGTTTTCATCATTCAACTTATATATATATGTATGCATAAATTCGTCTACTTGACCCAATCAAGAAACAATAATAAGAAATGTGAAGATAGTATTCACGCTGTAATTTTTCAGTGTACTTAAATAAATAAAGAAAATCATTTATGTTGTCCCTTAATTAGAATGCTTGTCACACAATCGCTCCAACGTCTTCCAAGTAGCTGTTACTTGTTAGTCGAGTCTGCGCCAGATGACTCGTTAAGGTAGTCGCCAATGCATGGAAAGTATTGAACACCATATCGCAAATAGGCGCCAACCTGTCACTCAGGCAAGCGCTCATTTTTCCATAATTTAATTTTCTCAACTTTTATATGAGATACTTAAGCAACCACTTCTTTTAAAAAAATAATAATAATAATATACTGAAGTACCAAATTGCCCTTCTCAAGCAATTTTTTTAAAAGCAAAATTAACTAAAAGTTTAAAAAATAAAGAAAATAAACACGGGTAAGTAGATGTTAAGAACGATTATTTATACATTAACAAGGGATACTAATAGTCTAAATTTTAAACTTTAAAGCAATAGGAAAGCTACTATGTTGACAAAACCTAGTTTTAATCTCATCCAAACACTCTTCAAATAGTGTTTTGGTGCAAAAGTATGATTTGTATCCCAAAACTGGCTTTATATTCTCATCCAAACACCCTCATATAAACTTGGGCATCGGACCGGATACCCATCGGGCACCCGTACCCGGCTCAACTCAAGCCCCAAAAAAAGGCATTGGGCCAGCCCGATAAGTTATCGGGCCGGCTCTGGTGGGCCCAACTAAGACCAATGCAGTATGATAAGACTTTTTTAATATTATTTTTAATGTTTTTATATGTATATAATTATAATATTTTATTACAATTAATTATATTTATATATTATTTTATATTGAAAATATATTCTTTTAATTTTCACCAGACCGGGTCCAGGCTCTGGTTTTGGGTGTCGGGCTTGCCCAAGCCCTACTCCTTATCGGGCCGGCCTGGTGTATGCACACATATAAGATTTTTTTCTTTATTTTATTTGATATGTGTAAGATTAAGTGCTTAATTTGAAAGAAAATATGTGTGTGCATTAGCAGAGTTTAAAATTTTCTCACTAAGCGACAGAAATATAAGGTCATGCTCGCATCACTAAAAGTTTTTTTTACCGACATATGTCAAACATTGGTAAAACTTGTCGCAAAATTTTTAACAAGGTTTTTAAGTAAACCTTTACTGACGCATTCTACACATTGATAAAGGTTTCCCCGACTTTATAACTCTGTCAGAGTCTTTCTTCTTTTTTCTTCTTCTTCTCCCTTTTTCTTTCTTCGTGCTCTTCTTTCCATCCGTGTTTTTTTTTTTTACGATTGCAGGTGTTCATCAATTTTTTTGACGTCTAAATGACAAAAAGGTAAGTTGCTCGAATTTAATGTCAAGTTTTTTTTTTTCATTTGTTAATGATTTTAGGTTATGATATTGTTTTATGGTAATGATTTTAGGTTTTTTGCTTCAGATTTTTGCGCTTTTGCATTCCATATTATTTTCCAAGCGGTAGAGGCAGTGTTGCCAAAGCATAAAAGAGCATTAACTGTTAGTAAGGTAGTTGCATTATTCTATTTGGTTTATGTCTTCTTTATCTTCTTGTTTATTCTATTTGGTTCATGTCTTCTCTATTTTTTTGTTGTTTATTTTGTTTGGTTCATGCATTTTCTATCTTCTTATTGTTTTTGTGTTGAAGGTAACCATTTTAGGTTTTCTGTTTCATGTTTTTTCTGTTTCCCTGCAACTATTTATGTTTGATATAAATGCAAAACACATGGATATGGGTCTATAAAAAAAGAAAAAAAAAATCTTCACTTATGAAATAGTATCATTAAATATGTTGCTGACGTTCACATCGATAAAAAGTTTTACGGATAAGAGTGTCGATAAAAAAATTGGTAATTATATTTTTTGAATATTTTGGCAGCATTAACTTCAAGGACATAATGTAGTTGGTCGGGTTATAGGATTATAAAAAAAAACAGGTCTTTAGTTTGACTTCATGCAGGTGCCAAAAAGTTGGTCTAGATATGAGATGAGACTGTAAAAAAAATAGGTCTTTAATTTGACTTCGTGCAGGTGTCAAAAGATCTTAGGACCCTAAAGATAGGAGAAAGTGAAGGTGCCTCTTTTTGAGGAGATGGCTCGCCCACAATATTTTTGTGGCATGCATGAACTTGATTAAGATGATAGATGTATAATTTAATCAGTTATTTTCACTAACTAATTAAGGGTGGTGCGCATGGCACTAATTTTACATGATATATATCAATTAATTCTTTAATTTGAAGGCGGACATATGGATTACAAAAACACTTTCCTTCAAAATTGGTTTGAATATTTTTTATGGATCGCATCTTAGTTCATCTGGATTGGGAGTCAAATTCAGAGTGGACAATGTTCCAACTAAGTACTTATTATGATTAAAAATTAGATTTAGAGTCAGATTTAGCTTCAAGCTAAGACTGGGCACTGAACCGGGCCCGAGGAGTAAAAATGGGCTCAAGCCTGGGCCCAGGTTGACATCGGGCTGAGCCGGGTAAGATTTCAATTATTTTTATTAATTATAGATACATTTATATATATATATATATATATATATATATATTATATATATATATTTATATACATATAATATAATTAGTTTATTTTTTTATTAAAATTAAATCGGGCCAGGCCAAGCCACGATGGTCAATACACTTAAGCATCTTCCATTCTCATGATCATGTTGTCACTTTTGCAGTGCATGAAGTATTATTATGAAATTTTCTTCTTTCTTAGTTCAAGGGCTGATGGAGTGGGCAAACGAGTTGGCTCGCTTGTTTCGAGACCAGTCTGGGCCTGGGCTAAACAATGTCGGGCGGGGCCTGGACCTGAGCGGACCTGACTTTGAATCGGGCTGGCACAGCCTTAGACTAACAAACATCCAAATCTGCACCATGAGAACTTAAATTGGAAGTTAGATCTACATCCATAGAGGAAGAAGTACATAAATAAATGAATGGACTTGAATGTACATATATGTCCGGTTTAAATCAGCTCCATTGTTTCCCAATGATTGAGTTCAAAATACATTGTTAGATTAATGAATACAGCCTCATGAAATTAATGGAGATGGCACACAGCTGCATAATTATATATATGTATATATATAGAGATGAAGGAAGTGAACTATGACTCACATATTTTTGTCAAATGAGAAGCTGATCAGAGCCTTCCGATCCATTGGATGATTTAATGTTTTTTTTCCTCCCCTCCCTTCTCACATTCACAGCACCGGCAGCCGCCGGCACCTTTACCTTTACTGGATGCCGGCGGGTCCGTCGGGAGAGCCAGTCGGCATTGAGAAATGGCGCCGGCGGCGGCCTTTTCCCTTTCCCCACCTCTCTCATTTTTTTCTCCACCCATCTTCCTTGAGCAAAGAGGAAGTTGGGAAAGGGGAATTGGTGGCCGCCAGAGCCAAATGCCGGCGGCCACTATTGTGGAGGAGATGGGGGTGGGTGGAATGGAGGAGTTGGGAAAAGGAGAGAGGGAGGAAAGGGTTGGGGAGGGAGAGAAGAGTGGAAAAAATAAATAAATAAGGATAGCTCCGACAAAGATATCCTATTGTTATGGTTCACTTCCTTGATATATATATATATATAGCAAAGGGCAAGAGAGAAGGTGGGTGGGCATGGCGGAACCTTTTTCCCCCGTTTATTCTGTTTTACACAACCGTACTGCATGGCTTCACCACCCTCAAGAATTATGACCTAAATCTTACTTTCCCTTGGAATGGATCAAGATGAAGTGATCTACAAGATTCGATTAGATCCAAACAATCCATCATACTTGTCAAGAAGCAGGCAGAAAGTATATATACTGATAAGCATGAATGCATGTCTTTCAATTAGTTATGTCAATATATTTGACTTGAATTAAATATTTGATTGAACCGTTTCAAAAAAAATTAGATATGAAAAAAAAAAAATTAATGCGATTGAAAAATAGAATTGGGTTAGGATTTAAGAAAGAACATCCTATCAGATTTTGTATTAAATAAATATTCTATGTCTAATGTTCTTACATTTTGACAATCAGCAGAATTATGTTGAGAATTTGGATTCTGATGTGAATGCAAAAAATCAGATTCAGGTCATCAGATCAAATTGTGAAATTAGATTTTAAGTTTTGATACGACTTTTCTTTATTCCTATTTGAATGCGAATATGTGAATATCAAAAAATGTAGATAAAGTTAATAATATATTTAATTTAAATTTGGTCCGTTGACATCCCAACATATTCAATCTAATGGAGCTTAATAAGGAAGAAAGAAGCCTCATATAAGGCCAAATTGTGGAAACCTAAAAAGATAGTTTTTTTGTGAAAGATTAAACTCCCCTTGACAAAATAAATAAATATCATGAACGAAAAGAACAATGCACCCGAACAATCGGAAAATAAAGCAATATCATAGACAAATTATAAATAATAATAACTTGCAAGGTTCCAATATGAAACATGCGGTGGATGTGTATCGGCTGAAATTGAGACGTTTTGGAGCCCATTGAAAAACTGATACGGGCAACAGTACGCTGAGAAATTCAGTGTCTAGGATCAATCCGTGGCATTCGGCGCCTGTATCCATGTCTTTTAATTTGTACTAAACGTGGAAGAACTTCAAAAAGTTAGCCACCGAATCAAGGTGAGTCGGTTCTTACGAACTGGTAGTGGCATGCATGCCTAATTCGATCGGACTTAACCGTGCACGAAAAAAAGCAAAAAACAGAAGGTGAAAAAAACAAATGGTCTTGACTCTGTCATGGGCTTTTTTTTTGTTTACCGCCAGATTTAAGTTTACCATAGATTAACAAAAGTTTGGTGATCAAATATAGCTAGGGTTTGGGTCAATATATAACATATCTTTTACCTAATTGGCTGGTATGTGTGTGTGTCTATATATATATATATATATATATTATATATAATATAAATAAATATATATATATATATATATATATATATATATATATATGAAAATTGAAGGGTGCTAACTTTTTAGAGTTTCTTAACTATCTAACTAGGATTGTTTGATCTATCTTGATAGATGGTTAAAGAAGAATTAAACAGAAAAAGTGATGGATATTTTCATCATCTATTATTACTAACATCTTTTTCTCCTTATTTTTTTCTCAATCATTTATCTGCTTAAATGGATGGTTTGGTTAGTTAGTTGAGTGTTAGATAGCTAAAGTGATAATTCACTCTAGGAGCTGTCCATTTGAAGTACATGGATGTTTAAGAAAAAAACATGTGAAAAAAGGTGTGGAGTAGTAAATAACAAAAATACTTTTTTTTCATTGTTTTTCTTTCAACTGTATATCAGGATAGATCAGACAACTTTAGTTAAATGGCTAGGTGATGCAGAAAAGCCATAGTTACCATATATATATATATATATATATATATATATATATATATATGAAAATGAAAATCTGTCAGCTACCTCAATAGCCCGATTGTTACTTTTTATTACGTGTTACCAAGACACCTTAAAAATTTTCCGTTAAACACAAAACCCACAATCAGATCTATGACTGTTCATTCGGCTCAAGTGTTCTAGACAAAATTTGAGCTCGACTCGAGTTGAGTTGGAGGTCATTATCTCAAGCTCCGCTTGAGCTGCTCGAGCCAATGATTGGTACCGGCCCAAGGGAACCATCCACTGTTTGTGATAATATTATGATATCATGTATATTCTATTTTTGAGCTTAACTAAGTTTAACAGAATTGAACCCATTTAACTTGAGCTCGATGAGTTTATATGATGATCGAGTTCATTTCCTGACTCGGACTCAGGTTAGCTCGACTGATTGATCAGCCTTAATAAGATATTTCTCCTTTTTTAATTTCCATTTAAATTAAATTATCTCTGTACCAATCTCATTCTCCCACGTCTAGTTTTCTAGAGCTGTGTTATGTCTATCGCCACCACCATATGTCTTGTCAAGTTTTAATGAAGCTGCTTGTGGTTTATTTTTCGTTATTCTTTTTTTGATATTCTTATTTTTTTCTTTAGTTTTTACAGTTTTATTTTGTTTAATTTAAATTGCACGCGGAAATATTTTTTTCACCATATTTTGTCCCAAAAACAATTACTAACATTTTTTGCAGATTTTCATTTAAATTTTTAACAACATTTATTTGATTTGAAAAATATTTGTGTTAGTTTTACTCTACGTAAATCTATATAATGTGCTGCCAGTGCGGAAACTCAGCTTTGAATCTTCATATCGAGAAAGTAGAAGCCCTATTTGGGACATCAACCCTGATAACTTTTAATAAGATTAAGAAAAGAAAACACAATGTGAATAAAGCGGCAATGAGTTGAAAAAAAAACAAAAAAGGAACACTTAATTAAGAAAGAAAACACGGCCTTATTGTTTACTTATTTTAACAAACACTTACCACTTCAACTTACATGTAAGCTGGGCACCGGCCCAGCTTGACACCCGAAATTCGGGTTTGGCTTGACACCTAAAACCCGTTTTGCACCAACCCAGCTTGACACCCGAAATTCAGGCTTGGCTCAACACCTAAAACCCTAGCCCCAGCGGTTTCAAGCTTGAAATGATGAAATTAATATATATGTATATATAATATAATATAATGTACAAATATAGTTAATTGTAATAAAATATTATAATTATATGTAAAACTTAATAAAATATATATTAAAAAAATCTTATCGAGCCGAACCAAGCTTAGTCAGGCCCACCCGGCACGACCCGATAACTTGTCGGGTTGAGTACCGGTTACCAGTTGGGTACCCGGTCCGACACCTGGCCTTACATGGTTCATTGGGTTGTAGCGTAGTTAGTCGAATTGAACTGACGGGCAAGTGAAAGTTCAGCCAGATCAATTTCTACATGCACTACTTCTTTAAACCACAAATGTAGATGTGCTGCACTTGATGAATGTCAAGTTTCTTATCAAATTTCTGAAAAAACTTTAAACCCTAGAGAGTAAGAGAAATGGGGCGACCTCTTCCAGGTACCTCCACCTGCTATTTATTATCTTAACGGACATACCATGGGATGGAATGGGCACTCGTTCAAAGAGTGCCCCCTGCCTTCTATCGCCGAAAAAAGAAGAATCCGAAGAAGAATTCCAAAGTGCACCTTCATCGCAGAGGATTCATAGTAGTGTAACAAGGTTTATACATCAAAAACCCACCACTTGGAAAAGAAATTAGAAAGTCCTTCCACTCCATGCCCTGGGATCTTGAACTGTGTAGGGATCTTTCAAAAACAGTGTTACAATAAGGGAAAGAGAGGAAATAAAATATAAAGGGACGCTTCTTTCATGGGCGACGAACCAAAACTGGCATTATTGTGAAAGGAGGTCGACAATATGAACACAGAAACAGGAACTCAAGAAAGGAAGGTGGTTGAGACAAGAACGGTTGTTATTGGGGAGGAAGGAGCGAGCATGTGGGCTGGACAGACTGCTCAGATGGGTCCAATTTTCTGTTTCCTGTTTGAAAATATCACGTTCCCCGACAAGAGTCGGCAGTGAAGCCGAAAGGGACAATAACCAGTACATCCTGCACACCTTCTTTCTTCAAACTCCTCCAACATACAACGTGCCGTTGGGGCCTCAAAAAAGCTTCTCCCCAATCTTATGCACTGAACCAATGATTCTAATAAGTTAAAGTAAGCCGCTTTCTTCATTCATCTAAAAGAGACGGTTGATTGAGAGAAAATCAAGGAAAAAAATATATAAATTAATATTAAATGATAAAAAAATCCATCAATTTTTATTTTTATTTTTCTTTTAAACATCCATCGTATTGAATGAACCTTGTAACTCTAAAAAGCTAGAGTCACCATTCAATATATATATATATATATATATATATATATATATATATATATATATATATATATATATATATATATATATATATATATATATATATATATATATAATAATTGAATGATAACTCTAAATACCATGTTAGATAGTTGAAATAAAATAAAAAAGAAAATATGTGAAATAATATTACATAATGAAAATAGTCATCTCCTTTTTTCTCATTATTTGTCTTTCAATAGTCCGTCTTTGCGAATCAAACAACAGCGATATGAACTATGAAGGCAGTAGTCACGCTGTCTCCTCGTAAGATTTATTGCCGACAATCGCTCTAACGTCTTCCAAGCAACGATCAGTCGAGTCTGCATCAAATCACTCGTTAAGAAAGTCGCGAATGCAAGGAAAGTGTTGAACAACAGTATACTGCAAACAGGCGCCTACCAGTCAGGTGAAGATCCAAC
Source organism: Nymphaea thermarum (assembly GCA_011799765.1). Taxonomy (NCBI): domain Eukaryota; kingdom Viridiplantae; phylum Streptophyta; class Magnoliopsida; order Nymphaeales; family Nymphaeaceae; genus Nymphaea; species Nymphaea thermarum. The sequence continues at coordinate 71,473 of JAANDH010000377.1, forward strand.
AGCCGCTTTTCTTTTCATACTTATTTAATTTCCTCAACTTTTATGTGAGTTCTTCAGCAACCACATTTCAAAAAAAAAAAAAAAAAAAATTAAAATAATATACCAAAATTTCATTGTGTAAAAAAAGTAACATTTTGCCTCCCCTACTGTGTTTATGTGTGTATACACAGTTCAACAGAAACCCCAAGAATATGGATAAAAAAAAGGCTTTTCTATAAAATTGGTTCGAATATATTTTATGGATTAACACATCTCAGTTAATCTGGATTAGGAGTCAAATTAAGAGTGGGCAAAGTTCCAATTGGGTACTGATCATGATTAAAAATTGGATTTAGAAGCAGATTTAACTTCAATTCCGAGGAAATAAACTAATAACTATTCAAATTTGAACCATGAGAACTTAAGCTAGAAGCTAGATTTACATCCTTAGAGAAAGAAGTAAACAAATAAATTAATGGACTTGAATATAAATAAATACACCGTTAGATTAATGTCTAGGGCCTCGTAAAATTAATGGAGTGAGCACATAACTGCATGTCTAGATTGGATTTGAGTTTAAGAAATGTGATTTGAGCAGATTCATATTTGGGTTCGGATATACATAAATGTCTTATCAAAATCAAATTCAAATCGGATTTAGTTTTAAATAAATGTCTTATATTCAATGCTCTTACATTTTGAAAATCAGCCAAATTGGGCTCAAAATTGAGATTCGGATTTAGATCAACAGGTACAAATTATGAAATTGGATTTTGAATTCAGATCCAAATATTTTCACATTCATATTTGAATCTGAATATATGAATATTAAAAAAGGACAAAATTAAGAGTATATTTGATTAATGTGAACCATTGACAACCCTACTATCAGCTTCGGCCAAGCTCATTGGCCACCTGCAATACTTCATGAACCAGTAAGGTTCACATACTAACTACTTTTGAAGGTAAACCAGAGCATCACCGCTGATGTGAGCTTACGTTCTGATTCAGTACCATCCTTGAGGGGCATTTGGCAATACGAATGCTAATATAGTGCTCCTTAAATGTATTTGGATGAATTGGGGTAAACTCATGAAACATTGTGTTACCAAAAAGCTTGGTTTTGACTATCCTTTCTATCGCGGTTCCTCATAGTAGCATTTAAAACCTCAGTAAATATGAGGACGATTTGGGCAATATATGTTCATAACCGTATCGGCTTTCATTGACAAATTATAGATAATAATAAATGGAAATATCTCATCAAGTTTTAAGGTCCCAATTTGAAGCGGAAAGCGGATTATGTACACCTTATCGTACACCAGTATGGTTAATGACAAAAATGCTCTTTGTAATCATAAAAAAAATGTAAAGATAAAAAAATGAAATCGAAAAAGTGGAATGACTCGAAAGAACATTTTTTTTAAATAATTTTAAAAATACCCTATTTTTTCTTTTGGCGTATGTGTATTGCATACACCGAGTGGCACAAGCAACTCACTCCCATAAGGACAACACTATGCAGAGGGATCCAATGTGTAGGATCAATCCATGGCATTCAGCGGCTAGATATATGTCCATTTGTACTAAAAGTGGAAGAAGGTCAAAAAGTAAGCCACTGAATCAAGGTGAGTCTGTTGATACGAACTGGTAGTGGCATGCATGCCTAACTCGATCGGACTCAACCGTGTTAGAAAAAAGTGAAAAAAAAACAGAAGGTAAAAGACAAAAATTTGGTCTTGATTCTGTCGTGGAGTTTTTTTTTACCGCTACACTTAATTTTACCACAGATTAACAAAAAGCTTGGTGATCAAACGTAGGTAGGGTTTGGTCAATATGTAACATGTCTTATATCTAGTTGGCTGGTGTATATATATATATATATATATATATATATATATATATATATATATATATATATATATATATATATATATATATATATATATATATATGTTGACTTTGAAATCCTTCCAAATTGAACGTCCTGTCAAGGTGTGGTAAAGGTTGTAATGGGGGGCATGTGGCCTCCCTCCCACTTTAGACCACGTGAGAGCAAGGATGTGACAAACGCCAGGTGACGACGAGCACAGAGCTGCAGGTTTTACACACATACATACAAAGAAAAGAAAGAAAGGAAGGAAACCAGTTAATTGATGGTTCTCAACCGAGTTTGTAGAGAGGGATAAGAGAGAGTTTTGCTGTGGGCAGCAATGAAATCGGTATCTTGAGCAGGATTTGATAGTAGGTGTTATGATTTATTAAAACTAAGAACAGGTTAGGTCGCGCAGAATTCGTGACTTTAATTCAATTGTGAAGTTCTTGTAGCAAAGATTATTCAGTTAAGTGAACTACGCCTTTAACGTCGTCCCCCTTGTCCCTTTATCATTCCAAAGTACTTATGAGACCCAAGTTTGTCTTTTATATATATATATATATATATATAAAGAAATCAGTCGTCTATTTTTGTAGCCTGATTATTACTTTTTTATTTGTGTCCCTAAAAATTATTTCAAAAGATGCATTCTATTGCTAAAACCGTGGCCACTGGACGTTGTAGATGTACCATTTCTGATGTTTTTAGTGACATAAAATAGAAAAAACAACCATTCAATTACATGGATAGACGGCTGAGTTAATATCTCCCATCATGATTCCTCTCTCTCTCTCTCTCTCTCTCTCTCTCTCTCTATATATATATATATATATATATATATATATATATATATATATATATATATATATATATATATATATATATATATATATATATAAAAGAGAGACGAATCATGATGGGAGAACTAATGGACATCCAGTTTCGATTTCTTGCAGATATCAATCTTATTAGCATTTTTGTCAGCAGTTTCGATTTCTTGCAGATATCAATCTTATTAGCATGCATGCACTCTCTCTCTCTCTCTCTCACAAACACACACACACACATCAACGTTTTCCTTTCTCTTTAGTTTCCTGCCCAATAAAACTTTCACTCTGTGGCCAATCTAGTAAGAAAAGTAGATCACCCGGCCGTCAATTAGATGCATATCCCAACAGTTATTGCGTCAATTACGTGCTGCCCGCATATAAAACTGGGGCATTGAAAGGCGTACATTTAATTTTAACAAGTTGGACTTTTTTTGTATGTGGTCGATCAGAGTGACTTGCGTCCTCCCTTGTCCATGCTAAAATTAAAAGCGTTCACATGTTGCAGGCTTCGACAGTCTCGACCAAAGACCTTCCAAAGCATGCATATGTGGGATGCATGTGATAACAGAACAACGTCTTCTTCAAATTGAGCTCCTTTTTCTTCTTCTTATTTAAGGCTTTCACATCCTTGGAGTTTTGCATAAATTCAAATTCTTCACGTACTCCCACTTAGCAATAAATTATAGACTTTGACATCCGCAGTAGTTAGAGGATGAGAAAGAAAAATCTGGAGTATACATTTTATTTTTCTTTGGAATATTATTTCAATTATTTGTGTGCGCATGGAAAGCAAAAAGTACTGATCAGCATCCTTGATAATATTGTAAAACCATTGCATAGCCACCAACAATTTTAACTCTGATGATGGCATCTTTGAATTGCTGAAACGGCATGAGATCCTCTGAGAGATACATAGAGAGTGAGTTTTAATCAGAATCTAAATTTTCTAGCCATTCATTTCAACGTTAAATGAAACGCTTGCTCTTTCCTGCACATACTTGGCCCAGTTGGCAGCTGTTCGTTCTTGGATATCAGAATGAAAGGCTAAAAATTTCACGGATCACTAGTGTAATAAAACTTGTTCATTCCACACCGTTTGTGTCTTCCTAAGAGACACAAAACGAGATAACTATGGATCTAAATTCTCCCTATGAGACTCAATTATTAGTTAGTTAAAAACATTAGGAAAGAAAAGGACTGAACAATATTGAAGTTCATGAACAAGAAAATAACCTACGATTCCAAGAAAAGCGTGGGTTTACATACTTCATTTACAATGGTAGAAGACCAGCTCATGTTTCAGTTCAAAGTCTGGCTTGCTACAGGAAAACAGTAAGGAAAAGAAACGCGCAGAGGAAAGTTCGTTCTAGACAGAATCAAGGGTAAATAAAATTCAGACGCCATGCCCTTGAATTTCATACAATTAATTAAACTACCAGCTGCTAGAACTTGAGTAAATAAATTCTTAGAAGGATATTCAGTATATCATACTATGTCTCCAGAGTTTGTAGATCTATATATCGATAAGTTGAGACTGTATGAAGCTTAATTTCTTAAAGCTTCATCGGTTCTTGACAAGTTCAACAAAAGAATATTTCAGCACTAAAATGTTGTACGCTGTCCTAATTAATGACAAAGGAGACTCGTACTTGGTGCAGTAGCCACTGTTCCCGAGCTACTTCAGAATGATGGAGAAGCAAAGACTGGAGCATGGTCCTAACCTTCTTCTCTTTACAGGAACTGTTTACTCCACCATTCGAACTTGTGATATCTCATTGGCAGCTTGAGTCCTTCAGCATCATGATTTGGTCGCTTACTACAGATTCAGGCAAACTCCCTTTTTTCTTTTTTGCACATGAAAGTCTGGTTCATTAATTTCAAAGGAGTTCTATTGAGTCAGTAGGAAACAAAGCATAGTTGGAGTATTCATAGTGAACTTCTTACAGACACTAGCTAGGGTGGTAAAATAGGGTAATTTAGTTACATAAACAGACGTGCATTTTACATGTTTCTACTAATTTATGAGAAGCACACCAGTTGTATTAGCTATCACATATGAGGCGTAGTAGTAATTAGGGTTTAATATGAGTACAAACAAATCATAGCAGCAAGAACAAGGACAAAGAGTAAAGTTGAACAATTCCCAATCCTTTCATCATCTAAAGTTGCTTTAATGGACTACAAAAACTGCAATGTCCAGTCACTGTTCTGGTGCACGCTCCTCCATGCACCTAAATGAAACAGTAGCAGAAGAAAAGCAAAAGCAAAAAGGAAAAGTGAAACATTCATCCATGCAGTTTATTAGTTAAAAAAGGAAAACTAGAATTACATCCATTCCACTGAATCAATCTCAAGAAAACCATGGTCCTCGTTTGTCCAACTATGAATTTAATTAAAAGGGGAATATATCATGCATAAATTTACGTACAAAGTTGCATAGTTCGGCATCGAACAAGGGGAAAGGATTGATCAGGAATTAGACAGAAACCAGGATCTTCTTGTCTTTGATTCCTTCAACTCAACATTCATACTATATTACCAGTAAAAGGATCCAAGGCTCCTCTCAGTGCAAATCTCTATCAACTTTTGCATCTGACATGAACACTCCGATCCGTATTTGGTTTCTTCTTCCTTCTTTTCTTACTTTTTCTTTTTTGTAACTTAGAATCACTAGGAAAAAAACATGAGCTCACCATGAAAACTTCTAACCGTTCCAGCCTTAACCCAGAAAAAGGAAATAAACCCACAGAAAGGGAAAAAAAGGACGCAAGAGAAGAGAGAGAGAGAGAGAGAAGAGAAATCCAGACCAGGAAGGTGTTGCATAGGTTCCCAATATTTCTCAGATGTGTTGCTTTTTCTTCATTAAATGAAAGAAGCAATGGAGGATGAGCCATAATTTGGGACATCAGGCCATGACCCAAGACTTGTATTCCAATATAGAGATGGATCACTATTATTGCCTGTCTCAAACATGCTATGATTCGACCCCTGCCAATCCAGCTGACGCATCCTGTTACTCTCCTTCTCAATCTTCACCCCCATGTTTCTCAGAGTCCCTTCAGTCATCTTTGGTTGAGCACCGGCAGTGCCCAACTCTTCTAATGGCAGGAAAAAGTTCTGCTGCTGAACCTGCCGCCACTCAGCCTCTGATATCGTATCGTTTGAAACGTGACCATTCAAGAGTTCCAGAGAATTACCCAGAAGTGGAAATGTTGTGACTGGAAAGAGGGAAGCTGCTGCAGGTAACTGGAGTACCGTGTTGTTCATCCCGGTCTGACCTGCAGGTAAGAAACTGCATTCGGGAGAGTTCTCCTTTGCTGAGAAGCCTAAACCAGAAGGGAGCAACGATTTCAGAGAAGACAGAAGAGAGCTGTTGGCACTGAGTTCAGGATTGAGAAAAATTGAGCTTTGGAGGTTGGCGGTGGTGGTGGCGGAAGTAGTTGCAGTAGTGGCGGCGGCTGAGGAAGAAGGGGGTAGGGTTGATTGAGATGAGGACACCGTGTTTGCTGGTGCACCTGTTTGTTCCAGATGAGAAGAAGGGAGGCCATGATCATGGCTAACGTTGATCTTCTTCACCCGTTTGTTCTTCCTGCAGCCACCACCCACAGGAACGTTCCTCAGTGTTCCGCCTCTGGTCCAATAGCGCTTGCATGTCTTGCAGAAGTGCCTTGGCTGCGAGAGGCTATAATTGTTGTAGTAACAGAACTTGGTGTTTGAGGAGTCACATCTGGGGCACTTGATAGCCGAATCAGTGGGGTTCTTAAGGCCGCCTGCCTGCTCCATGAGCCTAGAAGAAGACGACGGTGCCATCAAGGTGCTTCCCTCTTGGATCTACAAAAGAGAAGAAGAAGAACTGGGTGATGATATAAATTCGAGAAGATAAGGAGCAGAAGGAAAAAAACACGGAGGAGAAACATAAAGAGAAGGGGGTGGTGTGGAAGGAAGGAAGGTAGCATATATTCTCTTCCAAGGGCTAGAAAACAAGAGAAAGGATGGATGTTGAAATTATTGATGGGGAGTTGGATGAAGGGAGAGAATAGAATGGACTGGATGTGTAGTACCTGTGGCCATTCTGAGGAGCCCATGGCAAGTTGCGACGACGTTATAATCACCATCTTTTTTTTATTTTTTTTCTTCCTCTGCTGCTCTATTTGCTGTATTGTCTGCTAGCATGCGAGGGGGAGGTTGGCTGAACACACACAGCGAGAGAGAGAGAGAGAGAGAGAGAGTGAGAGAGAGAGAGAGAGAGAGAGAGAGAGAGAGGTACTAGAAGAAGAAGAAGAAGATGAGGTTAAAGACGTCTCTTAGAAGGAATCGTTGAACATTCGTAAACAGACAAAAGGACTGGCATTGTGGGACTGAGTCGTCACTCCTTCCAGATAGGAATCAGGGAAAACAAGGTGATCTGTTCTCGTGTGGGGACGAAGGGCTGCCACTATTGACACCAAAATGGCCTTGTGATCAAACGGGGTCCCCCTTGCCTACCCACATGAACAAGCCAATGATACCTCTATGACACGTCTCTATAAGTTTGTGTTAATTGAGAGAGAGAGATTTCTTTTGTAGCTCAAACATGTTTTTTGAAAAAGGACTTGGATAAAAATATGATCAGAAAAATATATATGAAAGGGTTCTTTATATATATAGATAACTAGTCTTGTCAATTCAAGATTGACTTAAAGCTCGATTAAATTGAACACTCGAGTAAGCTCGTTTGATTTAGATTTTATTTTTCTTATAATTTGTAACTTAAAACCAAGGAAAGAAGAAATCATGGTAAATGAGCTCAAAATCCGTTGTATTGACTCAAGCTTGAGTTGAGTTTGGCGAAAGGTTTTCTTTTCTCTCTCTCTCTCTCTCTCTCTCTCTCTCTCTCTCTCTCTATATATATATATATATATATATATATATATATATATATATATATATATATATATATATATATATAATCATACATTTTTTTGTTTCCTTATTTTGTAGAGATAAAATAAAATAGGTGGGCACGAAATCCAACCGAACAATATGGTTGGCACTTGGCAGATAAAATCCAACTGAACAAATTGTTCGGCAGAAGAAATCTAACTGAACAAAAACCCAGAAAGAGGGGGAGAGAAAGAGGATTCCATTCTTTTTTGTTTTTTAACGACAGTCCACCTCGAAGAATGCAGCCGGACGAAGGAATCCCAGGTGAACAATACCCGAGGGAGAAGTGAACAGATCCTGCTCATTCCTTTCTGAATTTAATATTTGAACATCTTGAAAACAGAAAACCTCAGCGGCTGCTCTCCCTCTGTCCTCCATGTTCTAAAACCAGAAAAAACCGTTATGAGGGGAAAAGGTCGTTTTTCAGCCACGACCATCTGTTTTATCAGGACTCCCAGTTCCTCAAAAGACTTTCTGTTCAGCTTCTCCAACACCATTCCCAGAAGAGCAGCAGCTCTGCACCGTTTCCCAGAGAGGGAGAGAGATCTTCCTTCTTAATATTAAGAAACTTAGGTGGAATAACGTTAGCCAGGGAGCAACCCGGTCGATTTTGTAGTGTCTCCAGGGATCTCTCCTCCCCTCTTCCCAACCTTTCTTCTCCGCTGCTTTGCATGTGTCACTAGGAAGGTGTGAACAATAGACAAGCAAATAAAACACTTTCTTCTTCTTCCGACGTAGTTTCCGTTTTTGTTTGTTTTTCATTTAATTTAAACTAGAAGCTACATTTTGAAGTTTGTGGACTCTCCAAGAAAAAAAGTTCCATTTTGGATTATATATTTGGCTTAATGGTACGTAGTTTGAAGGGGTAGCAGAGATGAAACTAGAAATTTTTTATGAGGAGGTCAAATTAAAATCTTTAAATTTTAACATGAGCTGAAATATAATTTTTAAAAATTTTTGTATAATATAAGTAATTTTTTTTTTAAATTGACATGTACATTAAAAAAAAGGATAGGGCCCATGCACCCCCCCCCCCTCTTAGTGTTAATAGGGTAAGCATACGTGTAAAAGGCACATAGTATTTTAGTAGGTGTTAGTTTTCTAAATTATAAATGATAAATTATTGTGACACTTAGGTTGACAGGTGTGTCGTATTTCATCCACATCTTGATACCGCTCAAGCTCTCTAAGGAGGTAGAAAAAATAGGGAGCTTTTGGGGATTTTCTAATTGGGTAAGGTGATTAACCTCTTTTTCACCCAAAATGAACAACCTTTTATAAATTTTGTAAAATAAGTCTTTATATATATATATATATATATATATATATATATATATATATATATATAGACCTATAAGTCGACAACTGCTTGTAAGGAACCTATTAAACGCATAAGATCGATCAACAGCAGAAAGAGGAGTCGATCGAGTGTTGAGAAGCTGTTATATATATGGAGGGGCATGGTGCCTATATTTATAGAAAAGTCTGTGCAATGATCAAAATATATGAAAACAAAATGGTGAAGGCAAAAAACTCAAATAACTAAAAGAAGCAAGCTGCGGGGTGTCATAAACTGATAGAATTTGATGTGCTTGTAAATGCGGTTACATGCGTACGTTTGAAGGACAGATGCAGTGTGAAATTGAAGGCGAGGAGCTTTTACAAAAAAATAAGAAAATAACTAAAATTAAAAAGTAAATCAACTGAGAGGAAAGGATAAAGGAGCTTATTTTTCTTACAAAACACTTCTTAGTGAGCAAGAGGCAGTAGCGGAGCTACTTGTCGGTTGGGGTTGGCCATTGCCCACGCCAGCCCATCAAAAATTGCATTACAATATCTCAACATCACATTGCCATGATTTTAAAATTATATGCAGTGCGCAAACCAAATTCGTGTCATCAAATCAAGTGCCCTGCAGCTAAAAATCTTGGCTCCGAGCCCAAACAACCCTTTCTTCACCCCTGGGCAGAGTCAGTAATAACAATGATGCACTTTTCAACTTAAGCACCACCCCCTCCACCATTTAAGATGCAAAGGCATCTCATTTACTAAATAGAGATGCGCCCCTAGGCTATGCCTCTTAAAGCTCTTTTAATGGAACAATGGAACACTTGAAACTGCAAATTCCTATGGATAAAAAATTAACAATTATTAGCATGCTCATCCTTGAACAAGTAGCGAAGGTTCGGGCTTAATTTTAAAGTACTCTTTTCAAAAAGCCAGTTTATTTTCTTTGTTCTCGTTCTTATGATTATGAACTTGCTTAATAGTACACTAAAAGCTTCACATTAAAAACATCATCGGAAAAGCTGAAGTAGCAGAATGACAGTGTTAAATTTAAGTTAACAAAAATCAGAAAACATTATTATCATTATTAACTTCAAGTGTTGGCTATGGTACTGCTGAAAGAAAAAAAAAAATTAGCAAAGCAAAGCTGGACGTCTCTCCCTTTGCCTTTAGAAAGAAGATAATCATGTCCGAATATGAAGAAAAATAGCGGTAAAAGATCGGACCTGACAAGAAAATGTAAGGGTTGGGTTCGGGGATGGCAGCAGTTCAGGAGTATTCATTGCCATTGTTGAAAAAAGCAGTTTGTTTCGGAAAACAAGAGTGAGATGTCGGTTCATTCACCGGTGGGCAGCTAAGCTATTCAATACACGTGGGTCCCACAGTCCACCACCGCCCCTCCCCTTGCGTCTGCAGTGGAGATTCCCCCGTTTCATGAGGCGCAATAGCTGCTTTCCTGTTCTCCTTTAAACCAATCTCTCTCTCTCTCTCTCTCTCTCTCTCTCTCTCTCTCTCTCTCTCTCTCTCTCTCTCTCTCTCTCTCTCAAAATTCGACCTACCTTCCCCTAGCGTCTGGCATAGTTCCATCTCTCACACCTCCCCCTCTAACTTTTGGTCTGACATGCTTTCCGTGCTTCCTCTTTTCCTCGGCCTTGCTGACCTCTCATCGTCCACATCCCCATCCTGGCCTCTTTCACCTACCCGTGAGTTCACTTTTTCTTCTTGCTACCTGGCCTCCTTTGGTCCTTCTGTCGCATCACTCCCTCCCCGGTCTCTTTGGTCTCCTGGCCCATCCCCTCGCGCCATTGCTTTTGCCTGGCTTCTTCTGACTGNCCTTTTCCTGTGTGTGTTTTTGCGGTGTGTTTTTTGCGGATTGCTTCTGTATTTAGGGGACTTCTTGTCCCCAAATTTTGTTAAATATATTCCCATTTTATCGGCTCTCTCTCTCTCTCTCTCTCTCTCTCTATATATATATATATATATATATATATATATATATATATATATATATATATATATATATATATATATAGCTCATGTTTTTTTTTTCTTCCTATTTAAAAATACTGTTCAATCCTCTTGGCGTTTTAATGTTAAATATTGTCCATTGACTAGGACTCTTGTATACAAGAAACTGCAACGCATGTCTATTTGATGTTAGGGACGTCAATGGATCATATTGGGATTGGACTAACTATTAAACATGTCTTTTCAGATATTTATACATTTGAATTTGGATTTAGATTTGACTATGAAGAAAGAAAAATCTATACTATATCTAGATCTGAACCCAAATTCACAATTTGAATCCTATCTAAATTCAATTTATAAGTATACAACCAAATCCCAAACGGACTATTAAAACAAATTTGCGAAGTTACGTAGCATATTATGAATTGAGTTTCAAAATGTATATACATTGGATATGGGATAATAATTTAAAACTATATCTGATCCAAATCCAAATTTCATCTGATCATATATTTAATTAAATCTGAATCTCAATCCGGTCAGATTTTTTAATTGAATGTAATTTTTTCGAAATAATTAGTATCAGATCTAAATCAGATTTATTGACATCCCCATGTGGTGCAAGCATAGAATCAGACCGGCCACCAATAGAATGAATCCGACTGACTGACTTCTTTGGATCTACAAAATTATCCACTTGTCAACATTGGCAGCTCTTAAAGTCCACGGCGAAGCCACAATTAGGCTAGGGGGCATGGGCCTTATATTTACATGGATATACGAATGTGTTCCTTCTTCAACTACTAATCTACACATGTATCACACACTCAAACTTCTGATTCCTACTTAGAAGTCATTTGTAAATAAAAGCTTTCTTTACTGAGAGGTGATTATATGCATTGAGATGCAGCGTGCACAACCCTTGATACCCTTGATGCATGACATGTGTCTCTCTACCCACTGTCAAGAAGATATGTCATGCACATGGTCTTGTGCACGATACACAGGTGTACATGCTTATGCATATAACCAGCTTCGATTCTGCCTACCTTAATTGAATAGGTTTGAGCTTAGGTCAATGGTAAAATTCCAAAGGTGTACCTCATTACATAATCTCCTTTTGGTACCTTAGAAGCTCAACATCCTCCCAACCCGGGAAACACGAACAATTGATGTGTCAAAGCATAACCATGCATGAGAGTGCTCTAACACGGTAGCGGAAAAATGAAAATAAAAAAATTGTGGGGCTGGTGAAAGCAACTGTCTATATCAATTCACATGTGGCTCTGCTACTATTCCAATATAAACATATGGGTGCCAATATACAAAATTAATTTGTTAGAGATCCCTTTTTTTTGTAAGAGGAACTTTTGAAGTGAATGATAAAACAGATGAGCGACCCTTTTCCAAACATTTCCTCCCTCATCAGTACTCTAGAAGACAAAGTGGGTCTGCTTGTATTATATTCAATTTGATTAAGCCTTAGGTAATAGATTGTATGTGGTTGACATATAGACCAAGAATTAATGGACATTGAGCTCAACCTAAACAAAATCTACATAAACCCAACCACTGTTTTACTAGGTGATATAGCTTATTAGGCCAAAGCCCACAACATTCTCCCATCCTCACCTAATTTTTGTGCCTTTGGGTGATCTTCCCGTTATGCTTCAACTTACATTTTGATATTCTTCCTTTTATAGTAAAAAAAGTTGTTAGCAAACTTGCCACTCTAAAACTTGAAACGAAGACTGGTCTTCTACCAACCCCCATTCCGTCCATCCCATCCAGAGCCAATCCCTTCATGAATGAGCTAGCTTGCACCTTCAATTTCTTATTCGCACACTTAGAGCTGATCACCAACATGTGCAGGCTCACATGGGGTTGGATGATCAAGTGTGATAGTGGGGTTAGAATGTGAATACAAAACGCGAAGACAGGATGTGACGCCTGCCCTGTTCGGTACACAAACGCAATCGTTGGTCCCACGACACATGGCTGTGTCACTTTAGTTTGACATGAAAACATTATACCTAATCTTGCCTCGGTTGGCACGCCTGAAGAACTGTCATTCTATCGGCAGATCAAACACGGATTGTGCCAACAATCACTGATCCTAATCAATATCATGTGAATCTCAGAAAGGCAATATTTTCTAAAACCAACGGCCCAAATGACACAATCATCAATATATTATTGGTACTGCATGTGCATCATATCATATTCCCCCAAGGAAAAAAAAGTAAAAAAATAATATGATATAAAAGTAGTGCAATGGGTCCCTCCCCAAGAATCAAAACCTAACCCCATCCATCATGCAACCCCAATACACAGGACAGAGATTTCACTCTCAAATTTTAATCACAACCCACATTCCAAAACCATTTTAAAATTGTTCACCATCCTAAGGTTTCGAATAAGAAATTTCAATTGGGGGTCATAGTCATGCGTGGGACCCTTCACATTTGGTCCTTGTTCTAAATTTGACTCCCCAAGTCTTCTTTCTTCACCAAATGTTGATCGGTGCATATATTTATGCACTGATAGATATGGTGTATGGTATTCCACGATGGGTGTCCTCTGGTAGTGCTTTGTTACGTGATTGTGGGGTAGTGAGACGTCAGAGTCATGAAATATGATTGATTGAGGAATTGGGAAGACTTTATGAGAATGCAAAGTCTTTGAGATGAAGAGTCAAGGCCTGAGAGTTCATCAGAACATGTGAATAGGCCAAGTCATCCAATGAGAATGAAGCCCTTCAGAGTTGGGGATTGAAGGAAAAATGCAGCTTGCCTTGTTCCTGTCCACACAAGACTCTAGTTTTCTCGTTGAGATGTGGGAGACCGTAGTTGTGATTTTCATGAGTCTAGAGTAGTAGTAAGTCCATTTTTTTTAAAAAAATATTGCCTTATCAAATTCTGATCTGTACGTATACAGGACGGGGGATTTTTGGATTTGGTATGGAGAAAATTTATATATAATTAACTCAGTTTGCTGAATTTTGTGAATTAAACAAATCATTGTTAAGTGGGTCTCCATCAGATTTATAAGGTCGAATTAATGAATGGACAAAATACATATAGTTTAGGAAGCCCGCTGTCATGCTCGGGCCTCAACTTAGAACAATCAAAATAATTGAAGCAGGTTTCTAGTGAAAATTTAATACATAACGTGGACACTTTTGCAAGGAACTGCTTCATACATATTTATTTTCCCGCTTATTTCTAGGTATGATTCTTCTTGTGAAAATACTCATAGAACGTCCCTCCTTAGAAAGGCCTTTTGTTGTTCAGCTCTGAACTTACAAGGTGAGATAAGGAGTTCAGGAAGAGGTGGCAATAGGACTGGGCGTCGAGTCAACCTACTCAAGCCCAACCTGATTAAGTTAATTGCCTCTCATTTTGTTAAACGAGTCGAGTTCCTGTCAATTTGATTGAAACACTTAATTCAGTCACGAGTTCCAGTTGCATGAACTTGATGTGATTAAGCTTAAATAATGTTTTTGCATATATATATATATATATATATATATATATATATATATATATATATATATATATATATATTCACAATTGACTAGATATATCTACATTCATATATATAAATTGCTATTTGGAAATCACCTCTCCCTCTCTCTTCAATGTGCCAACAACCCAAGGGGGGCAGGCCGGTAAAAGCCCGGTTGTTAAGTTTGATTCCTATGTGAACCACCACTCCTCTAAACTGCAGGTAATGGATGCACGATACTCTAATTGATGGGCGTACCGTACCACTTCCCACCCAGGTCTGGAAGAAAGCCTGGACCAACAGACAAAGTTGCCATCCAAAACTTGAGTTGCTTCTTTTGCTGCTCATAGTCTATGAGGTGCCTACTACTTTTTACTTTCCAACATGTGCGAGCTTGCCATGAGTGCCAACTCTATTTTGGGCACTGGTGGCAGTTAGAATGGGCGCTGACAACGTTGCCGTGGGTATTCTAGATGGTAAGGCTGCCACTAGGCCATTCAAGCCCCTTCATGAGCAGGGCAGACGATGTCTTCTGCCAAGGAGCCTCTTAACCTTTGCTCTTCTATGATATACATATCTATACTAGTACTAAATCGATAAAATATTTTTATAAGCAACTTGTGGATAGCTTGACTCAAGCCTAGCTTGGATTTCAACCTCCAAGTCTATTTAGCTGAATTTATCAGCTTAACCAAAGTTTAGATTAAGTTTTCCTACGACTTATCTAGTCAAGCTAGAGCTCAGCTTGTATAGCTTGAGATGAAGCTCAGGCTGGGTAATATATGAATGAGTAAGCTGGGTTTCTGATAGATGACAAAAAATTGAATGGAAATTAATGAAGGTTGCAGTTGATCAGTTTAGGTTAGTTCATTAATAACATTTGGGCGTTAGTGTTCCGAATTTCTTCTAGAAAGCAAATTTGTCCATTTCTTGTGTAAAATAAAATTTAGCAGCAGAAATGTTTGGAATTCCCTTTTTTTTAGCATAAATCACTTCTTAATTAGTCCTTTGTAAACGGAGAAGACTCTTGCCGGTTGAGCATAT
Organism: Nymphaea thermarum; assembly: GCA_011799765.1. Taxonomy (NCBI): domain Eukaryota; kingdom Viridiplantae; phylum Streptophyta; class Magnoliopsida; order Nymphaeales; family Nymphaeaceae; genus Nymphaea; species Nymphaea thermarum. The sequence continues at coordinate 86,890 of JAANDH010000377.1, forward strand.
ATATATATATATATATATATATATATATATATATATATATATATATATATATATATATATATATATATATATATATATATATATACATAAATCCCTGTCCTCTCCCACGTACCACCAACCTTTGCCTAAATACGCGCATGCATTTCCATCCACTGGCTCAGCCTTACCCACTTGTGAGACTATACTTCATGCCGTTCTTGCTCCCCTAGGAAGCTTGAAATATATATATATCCACCAACCTTTGCCTAAATAAGCGCATGCATTTCCAACCACTGGCTCAGCCTTACCCACCTGTGAGACTATACTTCATGCCGTTCTTGCTCCCCTAGGAAGATTGAAAATCTACTCTGACTAGTTAACTATGCTGCCTCGCAACAGCGGTTGCAAGCTGGAGGCCTAGCCATGATCAAGACAAGGATGTCTTTGAGCCCTTTCTATGTCTTGCTATGGCTCACCTATGCCTCTCACGCTCACACTTTTCTCTTTCCTTACTCCACTACTTAGATGTTCTCCTCCCTTGTGCTTCTTATGAAACCAGTATCTCTCAATTCCCCTCAAATTCACTCGACCCTCCCCACTGTCTGCCCCTGTCTAGAGGCAGTAGTTCAGTGCCAGGTTTCTACCATTGTTGGACTGTAGCGTGTCAAACTAACAAGGGCAAAGGGGGAGTCACTTTTGTCATCTTTTGCCAGGACTATCTTTGTTGGAATATCTTCAGCACCTGAACCAAGATGACCTGCAGAACTTTAACAAACGAGAAAACAAACTGGAGAGGCTTTGATCACAAAAAAACTTCTTTTTTCATTTCCTTCTTGCTTCAGCTAATGCATGGTATATATAGAGAGCCATTACATGAGTTTTCTTTCACCAGATTCAAATGTCACTTCAATAGTGGCTTTTCTCATAATCTGAATTTGATGATTGTTACCAAGCCAAACATTTAATTTCATAGAATCATCAATGCTCCTAAGTAAACTTTTCTCACCAGTCATGTGGACACTACAACTACTTTCCAATAACCATATGTTTTGGCTACTGATGTTTAATTCTGTACTTGTGAGAAAGACATTTCCTTGTCTTTCCACAAAATTTGCTTGTTCCTTAGCTTTTTCAAAACAACTCGCTTCCAAGTGACCAAATTTTTTATAAAACTAGCATTGCTTACCTCTTAAATTTCGGTTGCTCGAATTGTTTATCTCACCATTATTTTATCATTGAGAGTTTAATCTTCTGCTGCCTTTTCCTTGACCACGATAGCCTCCATGTCCACGGCCTCTATTTTCATTTCTCTGGACACTATAACTGGCCTCCTTATTTCAGTCACACTTTTTGTACCTTTGTTTAATTATTGTTTTCTAGCATCACCTGGTTTGTTACCCTTTTTTGGAGACTTGAAGGATTCCACTTCTGCATATTCATTGTCAACAAGGTCCCATACATCTTGTGAAATGAAAAAAAAAATCATTTTTACACTCCAAAATTCATAATTATCACCATTAATAATGGGTAGTAAGGAATGGGGCAAATTCATCATACTGGTATTTGTGGCCATTAGATTACCTCGAACTTTCTCAAGAGAAGCAACTCACCTTAACTAAACTTCTTTTTAACTTGAACACCTATTTATCTAAACCTGGCTGCTTTGATACCACTGTTGGAAGATCTTTAGCACATGAACCAAGATAACCTATAGGAACTACAAAAAATGAGAAAACAAAGAAGAGAGACTTCACAAAAAGTGTCGTTTTCATTTCCTTGTTGCTTCAGCTAACACGTGGTATATATAGAGAGACGTTCCTTTATTCCAACAAAATGGATATATAAAAGGGAAGGCCAAAACAGACCTTAACATTAAACAAAAAAAAAAAGGATTGGCCCAACCCTTCACCAAAAAAGATAAAAATGATACATAGCTTAAAAGCTACGCTTATACATTGAATTCAGCAAAATATTCATGAGTATCATCAGCATGCTCCATGATTAACTGACCTAGGTCAACTGTGGCTTCTCCCTATTCCAAAATAATCCTTTCCTGGAATCCACCAAGGAACTCAGACCAAGTAACATTTGTCCTTCTTCCTTCAAGAGTCTGTCGTGTTTTCCTCACCCAATCTTTAATTGGGGAGACTATAAAGTAATCTCCACCATAATCTTTATGAAATCTGAGAATGCGCTCCAACACCTCCAGTTCTCCCTCATGGATCATGCCCTTATCCTTAATAATCACCACACAACCCATAAGCCCATTATCTGCATAACTGAGGCCAGCTATTTTCGGCCCGAGTTTAGTATGTGCTCTAGCAATGTTAATCAATATGGCACTCCTATCTGAAACATTAGCGTCAACACTATAAAGCCCAATTTGCAGCCAAATTCTCAGTTTGAGGTCAGTTTCTGGCGACCATTTAACAGCAAAAAAGCTATCCATACAATTCCTCCAAACTTCTTTTTTGAACCTACTAATCTGAGGTTGGATACTGTCGTGGACGCAGGTGTTTCTAAGATGCCACAAACTCCAACAAACAATTAAGAAAGTCATCCTCCAGCACCGCCTCCTCCACTTCCCCAAAATTCTAACTTGTAGCCATCTTTTGAATTCAGTTACAATCTAGAGAGACGTTACTTAGAAACGTCCACTATTATGGCTCATCATTCCTATTTATTTCTCTCTATTATTCTTTTATGACACGTCAACTCAATGATGACCCATTGTGGTACACTACTGCACAAAGCTAGAGACTCTGTATATACACAAAATATCTACACTTCATTACACCAATATCTTATATTCAAGATACTTGGCAACATGCTCACCTATCCATTAATTAACCACAACCCTAAAACCAAGAGACTCTTTAACTCTCGCATGAACCATATAACACTTCAATTTTTTTTAATGCACACAACAAACATTTCCTTTTAAATATTTGTTTATTGTCCCATTAACTCCATTCAGTGATTTTTTAGTTACTACTTCACTACCAACATCAATCTTCAATCCCCTGCTTTCTCATGAATTGCCAGCAAACTATCTCAATGGTGATTGGTTGGCTATGGTCCTGGCACCAACCCTCTACCCTTGTTCGGACCCAACTTCTTAGGCTCTTCTTTGACCATTCATCCACCTCCATTGCGAGAAATTGCTCATTGCATTTTCTCCATGCCCATTGTGGTGGAAGTAGTTCCACATATGCGATTACAAAGATAATGGTGTGAAACTGCTCACACCCATCCCCATCTTCGGGGGCATTGATGCGAATCATAAAAATTTCAAATTCAATTTTGAGGGAAAATTTAAAGAGAAAGGTATTCGCCTATTGGTACAAGGTTCAACTGTTCTTGTTGTCTTTAACAGGGTAATGAGATCAAGGACTAAACATTTCTCGGATCATGTACAAGTCATTTGATGCAATCCTATATGCTTGTGCGGTCTGGATGAGCGTGGAGAGGGGTCGCGAGCATGGAGGAGGCGAACGAGCGAGTGTGGGAGGGGGGTCGCGAGTGTGGGAGGAGGCTCCGTGGGGGGTCCTTCCCCACGGGAGCGAGCGTGAAGAGGGGAGAAGGAGCGTGGATGCAGGGGAGACTCCGTGGGGGTTTCCCCCGGCGGTGGAATAGGTGTAGAAATCCCTACCTTAAGGAGCGAGCGTAGACGAAGCGAGCGAGCGTGGGAGGGGGTCGCAGTCGCAGGAGGGGGTTCTTCCCCACGGGAGCGAGCGTGAGGAGACAAGGCAAGCGAGCTAGGTGGAGGAGCGTGGAGGCAGGGGAGATCCGTGGGGTTTCTTCTCCCGGCGGTGGGCTTCCAGAGATGGAGATGGAGCAGGAGGTGGCGACAACATTGAATCCACTGATGGGCGTTGCAACTATGGAAGAGGAGACTCTGCCGATTGGGGACTCCAGATGCGTTCCAGGTAAGTCTTCTCTTCCTTCTCATTTACCGATTAAAGATAAGGATGATTTTGGGCATCCTCTTCTGCCTTCCTCTCGTAATGGGGAATCTGGGGGGCAGAGGATTGGAGGTGAAGCGATCTCTTCCATTGGGTTCAAGAAATCTCCTGTAGAAAACACTTGTTGTGAAGAGGGAAAGAGTAGCGAGGGTGAGGCAGTGGGTGATCCAGCGCCTTTTGGTAGTGTGGGCAAAAGAGGACTTCCTCAGCCTCCATCTTGGGCGGACCGAGTTGCAGGGCGTGGTTCTGCTCCTGAAGAGGACCTGCCTCCCTTAAAAGTTATTCTTGGTGAGGGTCAGCCAAGAATAGTAGTGACTGAGGAAGACCTCCTAAGCATGACAAAACCCTTCCAATGGTCGGCTGTTTGTTGTTTCATGGGCTCAACCTCTAAAGTCAGTGGGAACATCTCTAAGCTCATCTCTGGCCTGCTTACGCAATGGATGGGAAGAATATCTCCTCAAATCTCCCTTCTCAATAAAGGGGATTTTCTGATTCAAGTAACTACTGAAGAAGAACTCAACCTGGTATTGAAAAAACGAGTTTGGAAAGTGAGTGGTAGGGTTCTGGTGGCTGCCAGATGGAGCCTTGGGCAACCACTTGAGATTAATCCTAGCACTACTGCCCCTTTGTGGGTGAGACTACCAGGTCTTCCACCATATTTTTGGAATGGTCGAATATTCAAAGCAGTGGCAATGGGATTACAAGGTGATTTCTTAGAAGCAGACACTCCTACGGTTCAAATGTCCCGTACTAACTTTGCTCGTATCCTTTTGGATCTTCCCATTCAATCTGAACTCCCACCAGAGGTGGAGATTGACTTGGGAGGTGGCCATATCCTCGCTCAAGCAACCGTTTATGAAGGTCGCCTCTGGTTTTGCCATATGTGTGGGGTAAACACGCATCCACCGGAGAAATGCCCTAAAATGCTTAACTCAAAAGTGAAAGACGACTCTAGAACTTTGGAGGCTGGCCACATGGTCACTGGAAGTTCTCTCAACAAAGGAAATGGGCCATCAAACGGGTCACGATTGAAGCACCTTACTGCAACCAACAGGTTTGAAGTGTTAGCGGAAACTGAGGAGGACCAAGGCCCTCATGACAAAACCAAGGAGTGGCCAGAAAAGTTGCCTAAGAAGTCGGAGCAGGAAGGTTCTGCCCCTGTTCATGCACCCAGAGGAAAAAGGGGCAAAAGCATATTGTCTAATTCAGTGAAAGATCAAGACAACAATCACATATCCACTAAGAGCCTCCCCAATCCTTTCGACTCCAAGCCTCTTGATGTTCCGGATTTCCCTTGTGATGTCCCTCCAGGGTTTTTCTTTTCTTCTTCTAGTCAATCGGGGCAAGATGGAGTTGCCAGTTTTTCGAGTAAACTTGGCGCAATAGAGGGATCCTCGTCACAGACATTCAGATTAAGTCGTGATGCTAAACACATAAGTCGTGGGAGGGGAAGCAGGGGGAGCAAGGGTCGGAACATCGTAAAGGACACATCGAACTTTAATCTTCTCTTGCATGAAGACTTTGAAGGAGTGGGCAGCAAACGTAAAAGGATGTTCTATGGAAACTTTGCACCGGATTTTGTCCTAAATCCCCAGTTTCAGCCCCTAGAGCCCCGTGGGGGAGACCAAGGAGGGTGAGATGCCCATAACAGATGCTCTTCCATGAATTTCATGTCATGGAATGTAAGAGGGTTGGTCAGACGAGAGGCTAACCTAGAACTCTTGTCTCTCCTTAAAACTTTCTCCCCTGGTTGGTTTTGCTTAATCGACACAATGCTCTCTACTAACAAGCTCCAACAATGGCTGCTTACTATGAAGAATTATGGTATGGTTTTCAACTCTCACTTGTCCTCTGGGGTTGCCCGTATTCTCTGTGCATGGGATCCAATAAGATTAAAAGCTCAAGTTGTGGTGATAGATCATTCTTGGATTTTCTTAAAATGTGCTAGGAGAGGCTCACAGGAGATTTTTTATGTGGGAGGTATCTATCTTCCCACTAACCCTTATGCTAGGCAGGTAGAATTTCAGAAACTTCGTTCTCTCCTTCAACATCTTCAAGAACCTACTTTGTTGATGGGTGATTTTAATTGCATGTTGGGCCCACAAGACAAAACTGGCAATAGTCCCTCACTCTTTTCCTGCAACAATTTTGCCTCCTTCTTGGCGAGCAATAGCTTTAATCCTCTGATAGATCCTAAAAGAAACTTCACTTGGACTAATAACCGCAGAAACGGGGAAACCATCTTTTGTAGGTTGGATTGGTGTCTGTTGAACTCAACATGGCATCAACAATGGTCAGGGAGAAATCAACTGAAAGTGGTGAGTCGATCTTCTTCTGATCATTCGCCCCTTGTCTTCTCGTCATCCTTCTCGGATTTCGGCCACACTCGCCCTAAACTTTTTAGGTTTTTTAGTAGCTGGGCTCGGCTACCTGAGAGTCATAGGATTGTGGCTGAAGCTTGGTCTCGCAGTGACTTGGGTTGTCCCCTAATTAGGGTTACCTCGAAGCTTGAAAGAGTAAGGAAAGATTTATCTAGATGGTACAAACACCAGGTTGGGGACGTGGCTCTTCGCATCAACGGCCTAAAGCAGTCGCTTGAGAACATACAAATCAGATGTGAAGCGGGGGATAGTTCTGCGGCTCCAGTGGAAATGTTGCTTAGGCAAGAGTTGTCGACCACACTCTTGGAAGAAGAAAGTCAGTGGAGACAAAAGGCTAAGATTAAATGGCTCCGAGAGGGGGACGGTAATACGACCTTTTTCCAAAGAGTGGTGAAGGGGCGTCGTGTCAAAAACCAAATCCTCACAATGGAAGATGGTGGCTTGGAGTATGAGGATCAAGATATGATTCAACAAATATGTTTCAACTATTTTTCTAGTCTCCTTGGCACTACGGATGGCTCAGGTGAGATTCTTCCAGGTTTATGGGATGGAGAGGTCGTGTCAGAAATAGAAAACCAAAGTTTGTTTAAACCAGTCACTAGAGAGGAAGTGAAACAATTGGTTTTTGAGTCTAACTCTGACAGCGCCACGGGGCCTGATGGTTTCTCTGCCTCTTTCTTTAGATCTTATTGGAATATAGTGTCAGACGATATTTTTGAGGTTATGCGTAGCTTTTTGAATTCAGAGAGGCTTGTCAAGAAGATTAACAGGTCTATGATAGCTCTTATTCCAAAACATGAGAGTGCTAGAAGGGTCACCGAGTTTCGCCCGATTGCGCTTTGCAATTCATTATATAAATTCATGTCCAAATTGCTGGCCAATAGGATGAAAAACATTCTCGCAAGGATTATTGGCAAGGAGCAGTGTGCGTTTATCCCAGGCAGATCTATTTATGAAAATGTTATTTTAGCCCATGAAGTTATTCACTCGTTACAACACTCCAAGAGGCCTTCTTGCTACTTAAAACTTGACCTGTCTAAAGCATATGATTTGGTTAATTGGAAATTCCTTGAAAATGCTATGCTCAAGGTGGGATTTTCAGAAGCATGGGTTGCGCGCGTCATGTCTTGTGTCACCTTTGCCTCTGCTTCGGTCTTGGTTAATGGGGCTCAAGGTGAGTATTTTAATCTTGCTTGTGGCCTTCGCCAGGGAGATCCACTATCACCTTATCTCTTCATTGTCATTATGGAAATTTTCAATAGGGCTATCTTTGGGAGGGTGGCAGATCGCTTGTTTAGGCCTCCCCTCATACCTCGTGTGGGTCGTGCTCCCCCGTTCCTTGCTTTTGCAGATGATGTACTCCTTTTCAGCGACACTTCTCATGCTTCGATTGAGCAAGTGCAAGAAACATTGCGGCTCCTAGTGACTAATGCTGGTCTGAAGGTTAACTCTCAAAAATCAAATATTTATTTTTCTGATGCAGTCTCGGTTGAGGCGAAAGACAGGATTTGTGCCACCCTTGGGTGGCCTTGTGATGCCCTGCCTACGTCTTACCTTGGGCTGCCTTTGTTCGCTGATAAACTTAAGGATGTATGGTGTCAACCACTCATCAACAAGGTCGAAAAACGGCTTTCTTTGTGGAAGTCGGCCACTCTCTCATATGCTGGCCGACTATGCCTCCTCAAACATGTCCTTAGCAGCGTTAGTGGCTTCTGGACGTCAATCTTTACTCTTCCTAAGAAGGTGTCTAGGCTTCTTGCTGCATCTATGGCCAATTTTTTATGGGGAGGAGATGAGAACTCTAAAGCTAGGCACCTTATTGCTTGGGACCAAGTCTGTAAACCTTACTCGGAGGGAGGTGTGGGATTACCACATATTGAAGAATGGTCTAAGGCATGCCATGTAAAATGGTCCATTTCCATCTGCGCTCATGAAGTAAATTGGGCCAAATTTTGCCACAAAAAATATGTTGCTCCTAGGAGTTTATAGGTTATTAAGCCAAAAGCGAAACAATCTTGGTTTTTTAAGAACTGCATTATGTCTTGGTATCCTGTTAAAGGCAATGCTGTGTGGCACATAGGCAGAGGTGAGATAAGCTATTGGTATGGTAAATGGGGTGGTCATGTTTTGGCTGATGCCCTTCTACAAGAAGAACTTTCATTCCTTCAAGAATCTAGAACAATGACCATCCAACAAATTTTAGAATCTGATTTTTTCCTTGTTCCTCAATTCGGCGCAGTTCTTTGTAGGCTTCACATGCCCAAACCTCAATTGGGAAGTGGTCTGGATGTTCTTCATTATGATGGGAGGCCTGCCCTTGAAGCTAAAGTGAGAGATACCTGGGAGGATATTAGAGAGAAGTGGCCTAAGGAAACTTGGAGGGAACTCATTTGGAACAAATATGTTCATCCACGAGGCCGTTGGTTCACATACATTGCTTTAAATGGTCGTCTTCCTACTCAAGACAGACAAAAGAAGAGGAGACTTTTTCTTCCAAATAGATGTCCTATTTGTACCGTTGCTGAGGAGTCAAATGGGCATGTGTTGCTGGAATGCCGTCTTGCCAGGAAAATATGGAATTTGGTCTCTAAGAAATTTGGAAAGAAAATTATGGGAGGTAGAAATATCATTGATGAATTAAAGCGTTGGTACAGTTGTAGCTTCAAAAGAGGTTGGGTCGCTCGATGTTGGAGGATTTGCTTTCAAACTGTAATCTGGAGTATATGGAAGTGGAGGAACAAGTGTTTTCATGGGGGAGATAACAGATCCGTAGACTCCATGTGCTCGCAGACATGGTTGGACTGTGTCAACAGTTTTGCCGCCCTACTTCATAGCTGCCCTGAGGAACTTTTGGAAATGCGGTTTTGGACCAGTTTTGGCATTCTTCCGGGCAAATGGCTAACCACCCATCCTAACCACGGAACTATCCAAATAGCATCTAGAAAATCTAATGGTGCTTGTTGGGTTGCAGTTAAGGTAAATGGAGCCAAAGATGTTCTTGACGTAGATAATCCTTTCTGTCGTAGATCGATTTCTCCTTTCCCTGAGACAGAAATGTTAGCTTGGACGCTTTTTCATTTTGACTTCAATTGTTGCTCAATCATTTTTATCTCTGCTAACAACAGGAAATGGAAATTCTGGCTTAGTTCTCTTATTGCAGGTAGAGGAGAAAATAGAGCAGCTCCCCAAATCGTGGCTAACAAAGTTCAACTTTTCCCCATCACAAACGAAAATCCAGATGTGCACACTCTTTCCTTGCTGCCCTTAGTTTGAGGTTCATTGGTGTCTCTTGTGCAAGTTGCAGCAATTTTTGTTAGTTTCCCTGTAAATATTGTTTTTTGGCACTGTTGGATTAATAAAATTTATGGAGGAGTCCTCCAGCAGGTTTGATGCGGAATCCCATATGCTTGTGCATAGAGGGTTGAAATTGAAATTGTAAGTTCATTTCGAGCTTGATTTTGAACAAGTAATTTCTAAGTTTGTTTTAGGCAAATTAACTTGTTTTGATAAGTTATTTGAAAATTCAACTTGTTTAAGAGAATTTGGATAAATTCTTTAGAAAAGTTTAAAATTAAGTTGGATTGAAGACCAATATTTTGGTAAAAAAATATATGCGATTTGAATTGAAGTTCAAAATCGGCAGTGATTTAAAAAGGATTTAAAATAAAGTGGATTATGGCTTTAATACATTATTTTGAGGATCTAATTGTCAAATTGACAATTTAGGTTAAAAATTGAGAATTTGAATGGAAAAATTGGAGATTGATTAAGAAAATTTTAGATTGAGTTGTAGTCCTTTCTTATGAACTTAAGATCATCTCATGATTTTGGATTTAACATTTGACATCAACTTGTGATCAAATTTTTGGTAAAATGCCTAAGTTCACATAGAAAATGGATTGATTTTGGAATCTCTTTTTGTCAAACTGTGTGGTTAGGACCAAGAGATTTGAAGTTGATTTCAAATGTGTTCTCTTTTTAAAGAAAATTTAAGAGAATGCAAAAGTCGCTCTTTTGATAAAGATTCTAAAATATTAGAAAACATGTTTTTAGACGTATTTTGACCTAGTTAGGATATGATGCTATTTGTGTTTTCTTTTGAAACAAGTGAGATTTCGCCTATTGGTATGAGGTCCAAACTGTAATTTGACCTAGTTAGAATATGATGCTATTTGGGCTTAGGCATAGACATGAAATTTTGGAAAGCTTTCTTTTAAAAAACCAAATTAGATTCAGATTTATGCCAAATTCATCCATTGCTTGGACAATTTGATCATATTTGATTTTATCTTTTGGGAGAAATGAAAGTTAGTTTTTTTAATATGGTTTTGGCAACATTTTGGATTGGGATTAATCCCATGCAAATCTAAAGATTTATGAATGAAAACAGCAACTCCTAAAATTGCATTCTAGGATGCCGAATTGAATGAAATTAGAATCTTTTTTAGTTCTATGGAAAATAGTCACTTCATGGCTGAAAATTATCATTGTCTTAGCTTTAAACTTTAATGTTTTAAGGTAAATTTTATGAAAGCATGGTCTAATGTCACAATATACATGCATTTTGCATAGGTATTACTGGAAGTGACAAAGTTTTGAGATGAAATATTGAGTGATCTTGTAGTTTTGAACTATGAAGATCAAAATAAAGGTTCGCTTTCTTTAAAATTAGTTTGAAAATGTGTTCTGACCTAACTTTAAAAGAGAAAAATTATTTTGAATAAGAGGATATATATATATATATATATATATATATGTGTGTGTGTGTGTGTGTGTGTGTGTGTGTGTGTGTGTGTGTGTGTGTATAAATAGACAAACACACACACATATCTTGCTTCTCAAAATGGGATATTTGACAACTGACCCCTTAGCTCATGATGATAATTCATAGCTGGATTCTTTTACGTAGGAAGATTGAAAACTAGTTTTTAATCTCTTTTGCCACCCTTAATCAACTAAATCAAGAATGCATGAATAAAAAAAACTCAAAATGGAAGAAAACAAGTGCATACTCAAGATTGTTTATCTATAATTTCAACATGCAAGGATGGATCACATTCATGAAAATGTATATGTTACAGTAAATATAAATCACTCTCTCACCATGGAATCCTCTCATGGTGGGAAGTTAAAATTGGTTTAGGCTGACTATTTTGAAAGGGACGTGGCCTTATGGCCCTTTTCAAAACTTGATTAATAGGTTGTCTATTGGAAAGCCTGTTTTATGCATGCAACATTCATTAAAATGTACATTTGATCGTAGCTCACCCTAGCTGGACATCATTCCTAGCTACGAATAAGAACAAAAATGAAACTCTTCTATGATATTGAATTTGAAAATAATAGCAAGAAGCAAAAATAAATAAAGAACAAGGTAAAATCACCCCTACCCTGTAGTCAGCCTTGGTGTTTAGGGCTTCTCTTTGCTTGGCAATCCTAAACAAGAATCCAAGTTTGGAGCAAAGCTAGAAGAAGAGAGTCTTCTTACTGAAAATTGCTGGAATAAAGACTGTTTTCCTTGTACTAGAAATCCTAAGCAAGAGTCCAATGAAATAGACTAGCTTACCAAATCTAGAAGTAGGAGCATGGACGTTGGGAGCTCCTTCTCTTCTTCGTTTCTTCTTCTTCCTCCTCCTCTTGGCTGCAAGTAATGAGAAGAGATAAACAAGATATGAAAATGAAATTTACCCCCCACCACCCCCACCCCCCCAACAACACACACACACCCCTCCTTAACTCCTCCTTGGAATATGCCTAAGGCTTGGGGGATTTGCCCCTTTTTGAGCTGGTGGGTTAGGATAGGTCCAGCTAGGTGCCAAATTGGATTTAAAATTGATTTAAATTTTAAAAAATAGGCTAAGGTGGCTGGCATCTTAGTCAGCCTCTAATTTGACCAATGACTAAGAGAAACTTTTTTTCTGGTCTAATCCATGATACATGGATTGATGACTTGAGAAATGATGCTTAAATGATCTTTAATCCTCTTTAAATGATCTCAACCAAGTACTCCTAGCCCACACAAATGTGTTGGGTGTGTTTGGCTAGGTCTGGTCAACCACGGATCAGACCTAGTCAAGTTTAACTTGGGTCAAGATTTAGGTTCTACACACTGGATTTGACTGAAAATTTTGACAAAAATACCCTTGCATCAGGTTATTGAATTACAAATTTTGTTTGACAATTAAATTTAATTTGATCATGAAAGGATAAAATTGTTGAAATTTGGTCAATTTTGACAAACTGACCAAATTCAAAGCTCATTTTGTGAGCTGATGTTGACTTTGTTTGAGTAAATTTGATGAATTTGATCTTAGAAAACACTAGGATATGTTTTCACTGAGCTCAATTTTAAATTTTACTTTAACTAGGTTCAAAATAAACTTGATCTAGTCAAGATCTATCCCTGTCCAGTAGCAAGATTGCGGGCTCGACCTAGCTATTTGATTGGTTTTGACTAGGCTAAGCTTATGTTGAATGAGCTTAGTGAGGCTATGGCGCCACTTTTAGGTGCACCTAAGTCAAACCTACTTGCCATTAAATAGGTTTGTTAGAGAGCTATCATGGCATGAAAAAGGAACCAATGCATGTTGGCTTCCTTGAAACTTGATCCCCTCATTTATTAAGAGGAGATCTCTTTTGATGAGGAATTATTTCCTTTAAATGTTTCCAAGTCCTTTTTTAAATTTTTTATCATTCTCAATCTTTTTCATTGAAAATGAGCATTTTTAATGAGAAGGGGTATTTGGCACCTTGGGTTGGCCCTTGCCCACACAGGATTGGTGGGGCCCACATGTGGGTCCTACTTGGTATTTTGGATCCTGAACTAGATCCAGTTTTTTTATTCGAATTCATATTTGAATTTTGAAACTGGATAAGGATTCCAGTTGAATTTCAAACCCTAATTTGTATCCAATTTGAGTATTGGATTAGGATTTGGACGCAGAATGCTACCTTGGGATTTGTGTTGAGAGTTAAGTTTATGATTTGAACCTAAATTGTGTTTAGATTCGAAATTGGCTATGAAATTGAAGTTTTTCACAATTGCTTTGTAAAATTCTTTGGTAAGATTTTAAAATTACATCCATCAACTAAGATGGAAAACTTTGGGGGTGTTAATAGAAGCGAAATTAGTTTGCATTTGTTCATTAGTTTATTACCTCTGTAAGTTGTAGCTCATTTCTTGAATTGATCACACTGATCCCCATTACGGACTCTTCGAGGCCCTAGTTTTTTGGCCATGAGTCTCCATATTTTCCTAGTAATAGGGCAGCGAAGAAAAAAAGGTGTCTAGTATTCTCATTATCTCAATGGCAAAGATAGTAGCAAGACCCATACTAATCCCCAATTGTTGTAATTTATCATCAATCAGAAGCTTGTTCTCACAAGTTATGTGCATGGTCCCCGTAGGCCTCATATGAGCACAATGAGCCCAGAGGTACTTCCGCCATCACTTGTACTCCATACTTAGGAAGTCAATTCTTAGCTCCTCAATGAGAATTGGATCTAAACGGATAATTAGGGAAGATCTTCACTTAGGACTCTTTTGGTCTCTCCTAATGTTTTGCAGGTTGTAACTTTTATTTACATTTAGTTGCAGCAGCATTTTAGATGGAAGCATTGAAGCAATGGGTTTGCCTAGCCACTGACCATACCAAAAGTTGACAATGTTGTCATTTCTGAACTTCTAGAACAATTTGTAGTTTATAGCGTTGGTTATCAATTTCCAGGAAGGGGAGCTGTGATAGAAAGTTGCTTGATACCTCATGTTCCTATTATGGAGGTGCTTGCATCTAAAGTATTTGCTTCATTCAAAATTGGAAGATAACACTTTGCAAGTACGGTAAGCTAGGAAGGATTTATTATTTCTATTTGTCATTGCATCCTCATTACCCTTTCTACCTTCTCAAGGCAAATATGACTCCATTTTATTAAATGCACATGTACTTCAACTGATTCCCTCAAAGGAAAATTGAACAAAGATGTTCAATCACTTTAAATGTTTGCACTGAAAGCTCTAAAGCTATGCACCCATAGGATGAAATAGTCAATAGAATGTGTTTAACTTGACACATTCTTCCCACTTATGACATAAGCTTTTGTTTCCACGTTGCAAATTTACTCTTCATTTCATTCAAGGGAGCCGACATTGGGCCACTGACAACTTGTATGCCTAAAATGGGGGGTCTAAATTACTTAAGCGGAAGTGATCACTTACTAACCGATTAGGCTTGCAACTTGAATCATCTCAGTTTGAGTCAGGTCAAAACAACATCTGAGCTTTTTCAGCACTGGCATCCAGACCCAACTTCACTTTAAACTCTTAAATAAGTTTCTTCAACTTCTAAGAAGCCTTGTAAAATGCTGAAAATAACAGTATATCATCAACATAAAGAATCAAAGAAACTGAGTCTTAATACTTCCATGTCGAGGGGATTATAATGCACTATCCATATTACATTGAAGAGTGTTCTACAAACTCTTTCAGCCATTATTAGAAATAATTAGCACAAAGGCGGGTCTCCCTGTTGGAGCCCTCTCTTCACAACAAACCAAGGCCTTTAACTACTGTTTATTAGGACTACCACAAATGTTGATTGCCCAGAGGTCATAACTCCTTTCTTCCATTTCTTACCAAAACTCAATTGCAAAAATGTATTTGCAAGAAAATTCTAGCTTGCCCAACATAAGTTTTACTAAGGTCCATTTTGTAACAAAGAGATTTTTGCTTCTGCAACTGCATTGAATGAATGATTTCATGGACCAGAAAAAGTTGTGTTGTATATATGCCTAGCAGAAAGGCATTTTGTTTTTGAGATATGATGGGTCAGATGAATGGTCTCAATCTATTAACTACTACTCTGCTTATGAACTTGCCTAGACAATTGCATAAGGAGATCAATCGATGATTATGAACCAAATTATTACTTGGGATTTTTGGAACTATAAAGATATGTGTCCTATTTCTTTTGTTCATCATCCTGCCATTCTCAAAAACATAGCAAATAATTCTATTGATATCTTGTTTGACTATCTCTTAGTTGGCCTGGAAGAATTTGTTATTGAATCCATTCGGCACTAGCTCTGAATTTGTATATGTCATCATCATTGCCATCTTTATTTCCTTGTCTGAATTAAGGCTTAGAAGCGTAATGTTTTCTTCATTGAAGACAAGAGCACCATCATCCATGCTCTCCGACATATTACCAGTAGCAAGGTCATCTCCTAAAAACCATTGAAAGTGCTTAGTGTTTGCAACCATTACTTCTTTATGGTCTTCAATTACTCTTTGTCCCAAGACAACAGATTGAATGTTATATGCTGCATGTAAGTCTTTCATAGAGTCGAGGAAAAATCTTTGTTAGCATCTTCATGTTGTGACCATTTAATGCTAAATCGCTGCCTCCAATAATCTTCCTTCAAGCTAACAATGGTGTGCAACTTCTCTTTCATGCTTCTTTTTATCTCAATTGCTTTTTTAATTCCCCCACTTAGCCTCTTTCTACCATTCAAGCAATACTTGCAAGGTGCTCTCCATATGCTTTGCTAAACTCTCCCCCAAGTGCTAGGCCCATTTGACTAGATCTTCTTGAGTGCATGTTACTTGGATCATGGGTATCTGGCGACATTAGCCACCTAAGCCTTCTCGATTATTTTGATACATTCAGACTTTGCAAGCCAACAATTAAAAAACAGGAAGGTCATTTTACCATTGAGCTCCTACCTTCTTTTTTTTTGCAGTTGATCAAAACCAAGTTGTGGTATGAAGATGATAACAGGCAAAAAGAAACAACAAAGACCTACCAAAAATCATCCAATCAGGTGCGATTAAAAAAATCTCTATCCAGCAAACCCATAACCTTTAGAACACTATTCTAATTCTTCATCCTTGAAAACATAATCATTATCAACTTGCTCAATCAAATCACTAGATTAGATAAAATTAGAAAGGCCATGCAAGCTGTTGACAGGTTGTCCGCTTGTTTCCTCAATGTTAATAAGACTGAATTAAAGACTCCAAGCATATGAAGGGTACAACAATACCAACAATCTCAAAATTGGTATCTTTTCATGGAAAAATCTTCATTCATCTCAGCAAATGTAAACAAACATTCAATCCAAGCAATTGTGGGGTTGTAGGAAATCAGACTTACCTCCAAGTCATCCTAGAGGATAATGATGTGAGCCCACTGATTGTACCCAAATGTTAGATCACCTAATATCCTACATATTTCAAAAAAAGCTTAGCTAAGCCTTTGCAAGAAATTCTGGGATTCAAAACAATAGAGAATGGGCTTTTCTTTGGTGAGCAGCATCATAAAACCTCATGTTTGCCAACCTTCTTATTCCAACTTGGAATATTCATGGCTCTTTAGGAACCGTGTTAGCCATGTTGGCATCTGCCCTATTTCTCTTCTCCATCTGGTTTGCACCTCTACATTCTGCTGCCATCTAGTATATTTTATCTTCTGTCAGCATGTCTTTATTAACATTCACTATTCAATGTTGACTGCCTCCACCTTTTGCAACTTTTTTTTTCGAATCTTGCCTTTGGAGTTACGAGTCCTCAATCTCTTACTAAGTTCAATATTAGTTAGTGCCCAATGAACCACCTGCAATGTCACTCATCTTTTGAAGCTAACTTCCTTGCATTTGAGCCACCTCTTCAAGCATACCTTGAGTTTCATCTATTCATATGTTTAATGTTGGTCCTGCCAGCAAGAAAGGTATGTTCTCCTAACCTATATTCTCTAATGGATAAACATATTCATATCCTAGTGGTGTTGAACGACCTAGCATGCCTCCTACAATCGGAGCCTCCTCTAAGCCAATCTTTTTAGTAAGGCCACCATCAAATGATTTGTTGACCACCCTGCCGACTTCATTTGTCGGATTAAGCTTCTTTGATTTTCTAGTATACTTCTTTGGGTCTGGTTCCAGGATGGCACATTTAGCTGTTGTCTATTGCAGACTGACGATTCATGCATCCTCTTCAGCCACCAGTTGATGAATAAGGGTTATAGCAGCCTTCTAAGCCTTATCTGATGGGAGAAATACATGTCCTTCTAAGCCAATGACTAAAAATGATACTCCTTGTTCCTTTTATTGTTGTTGGGATGTTAGTCTTCTTCATTTGACCTTTATTATCTTAATTTTTGTTCATACATTTGGTGTATTCATGGCTTCCCCTATTGTGGCTAAACTATGCTACAGCTCAGTGTCAAGTAGGTAGTGGAGCTGCATATTGAGCAAAATGTGACCGTCGACTTAAACTCTATCATCTGGATGAAGGTTCAACCTCCTCCACCATGAGCCTAATCTCTGGAACTGGTTCATATTCTATTGTCACTTTGAGTTTAACTCTTTCAAAACTAGACCTCTTATACAACAACTGCACAAGTCGAAGCCCAAAAGCTCAACTTCCAAAAGCATGTCAAGACCATATTGATTCATAGTTCTACTAAAAATTCTGGCAAGTGAATCCATATATTCACCTTATTATAAGTTTCAGCTTTAATTGGCTGCCTCGGCCACCATCAATTTGCAACGAGCACACGGTTCCGTATCCACCAGCACCAGGGGTAAGAATAGCATTAATCAATTGTTTTGATTTAGTGTAGATCAGAAAGTTATTTTTCTTGACCACTGTAAATCTGACTGGAAACATATCAGTCTATTGCTTCTTGAGTGCCTCGAAGATGTGTAGGTAATCTAACTTCGGGGCACCTTTATTTCTGGCTATTGTTCTAATCATCATAAAATCTCACCATCTTTCTATATGACTTTTTTAGAAATAAAGATGTTTCATCTTATTGATTTCCTACCAAACCAAAGGAGAAACCATTCTCTCCATTTCAATCTCAATCTGATTGCTCTATGCTTGATGCTAAGATTGCTTCATGGGCATCGACCACCCCCACTATACTGTAAAGCCTCCAATGGAGCTCCCGCATTGCCCCACCAATCCACTCTACACCAAAAAGAGAGGGGAAGAAGAAACCTTAATCCCTCCTGATGAAACCACAGCCAGCCTTCGACCAAAGACTCACTTCTCTTTCATCCACCAAATTGATCATCCACTACAAAGTTATTTGCCCTCCAAAACTTGGCTTGATGCTTTGGTTCTCCTCACCTTATAACATCTTTACATCCCTCTCACTCAAAACCCATAATTATGCTTCTTTTGTAATTTAAACCAAATCTCCACAAACTCTCATTTGATCTTCTTAACTTCTTAAACTCAAAAAGGAGTTTGTCACCTCTCTACATTTGAAAAATGCATTCTTCCTAATAATTTATTTTGCTATGGCCCACTCTATACTCTTCTTTCATCTCTATCTTTTCCCATAACACTAACATCTTTTCCCACTCTATAATTTATTTTGCTATGGTCCACTCTATACTCTTCTTGCATCTCTATCTTTTCCCATAACACTAACATTTTGGAATGGTTGAGGGCTAAATGACTCCTCTTCCTATTTTGCCATTAGCTCTTGTATTCATTGGCTTGGTACCTAGGTCTTTTACTATCTTCGAACCTAACTTCTTGGTCATTGTTAGACCTCTCATCGACTCTATTTATTGTTATGCATAATTTGATCTTTTGGCATCAAACAACCCTATTGTAGGGCTCTACTTGTTTGAGATCCCATTTTTTTCATTCTATTCAATCAAAATGAATAACATTTTTATGCTCTGCATCATGGTCTTCAGTTATTTCCTACCACAACTCTAGTCACATGCATTCCTGCCTCACATCTACTCTTGTACCTCTTGTACTAGCTTCTTGTTGTGTGATCTTTGGGCTAATCTATCCCAAGAATGGGGAATCATACTCTAAGCTATGGTGCTTTCATAATGCATCAATGATAATTTTCTTGCAATTGTCAAATGTTCAAATCTAAGGCTCTATGACGTGCTTTTAAGATTTCCTTTAAAGTGTCTTCTTTATGGCCTCCCTCTACATTGTCATTTCTTTGCATGGAATAACAACTGTTAGGTTTCTCTTCTTTGGAATTTAGATTAAGTCCTCTTTTTTAATTGACTTATTCACCACTTGCCACTAGTTTCATATCAATGGCTAACTAGATACCCTATATGAACAATTTAAGTGTTAATTTTTTACCTCCAACCTAACCAATGCACCAAACCTTCACAAATAAAAGATACATACCTTCATGTATTCATACCAATATGATAGTTTGATTTTATTAGTAGTCATTTAATGGTATATCACATCCCCTAAAATGTCCATACAACCAACCATCACTTGATTCATTGACTCGAATTTACTTCCCAATCTAGTTCTATGAGATCTTTACTGGAGAACAAGTGGGCCCTTCAACTTGGTAACCTCCCTTTACATCTTAGCATCAGACCAGCACTACCCCGATTCAAAGCCAAACTCAGCCAACCAACAGCCCTTGGCGACAGCCTGCTTACAGACCAACACTTTTTTTATTATAATGCATTGAACACTTGAAATTGCATCCTCGGCGAGGTTTCAAACGCTGTTGCTAGGGGATTCTAAATAAAACCACCATTGATCCTCCCTTTTTGAGGGTTGTATTTCAACAGAAACCTTGTACATGTTTTCTATCAAAACATAACTATGACATCCAGGTTCCTATTTCATTTGGAATCCTCGACAATAGGGTTTGTATTGAAACAAAAAAACCCCATCAAGAGTTTTTGTTGGCATAGAAATCCCAATGGTCAGATAGAGAGAGAGAGAGAGAGAGAGAGAGAGAGAGAGGGAGGGAGGGAGGGAGAAGAGGGGCGTGAAAGAGGGAGGGATTCTGACCATATCTAGCTAAGTGGAGAGACAGAGGAGCGAATGTGGTTACACATGGTATTTTCTCACATGTACATTTTGTGAGCTAAGTCAGGTTTGTTGTGCTCGCTCTGAAATTTATTGGTCAGTCTGCATGTCGATCATGTGTCCCAAACCCAACCCGTTTCAGGCCAAGTATCTTACTACTCCTAAGGTACCTGACCTGATGCTCACACATCCTCCTTTTCTTCAGTTATACAATCTCTAGTACAGCCATAGTCTCTACACTTATTACCGAGTGGTATATTAGAGACATAATTTGGTGGTAAAAGTAAACCCATATTTCTTTACATTTGTAGGCAATTAAGATAATTGTATCTCCCTTCTTGGTGTCTCATGATCTTGAGAAACTACTTTTACCTAGACAATGACATCTTCCAACTCTCACAATTTACTTTAGCCTCACTTTCAACTAATTGTTCATCCTAAGATATCATCATTGTCTTTCCTCTTCAAAAACTGTTTGTATCTCAAATATTGCTTCCCATGTGGCCTTTCTCCATTGAGGAAATCAAGTTGGTTTTATGGTCCTTAACATTTAATAAATAACTAGGTTTAAATTGCTTCTTAATGGGCCTCTATGGCAAGCTTCATTTCACAGCCAAACTTACTATCAACATTGTCCTCTTTGAGGAGTTCAATTATGTAAAACATGTCACCCATGCACATCTTTGTTCTCATCATCATGATCTTAGCAAACTATTCATTGGGAAGCTACTCTACCATCATTTCCTCTTTCAAAATAGCATGCATTTGTGGTCACCATCTCCTTGCCAGTGAATATCATATTGCCCTTCATCTTTTATCTTCATCTTTCATATGTTTGTCACTATTTTCCACAAGTTGAACTACAGCTTCTGCCATTTCCTTTTAGGGTGTACCTCCCTGACCATGCCTTATTGTATAGTATGTCATGTCTTGGCCTAATTCAACAAGTGCTATTGGCATCCCTTGTTTGAAGCATTTGAACATGGCATTTCTCTAAAAAGAGCAATGATGCTTGCCACTTGAACACCTAACCAACTTCAAATATTAGCTTCATTTTTTTCCAATGATCATTTTTTTGGCACTTTCGACATATTTTCTAAATGCTTCCTTTTGAAGCCACTTCACCTTCCATGGCTCTATTTTTCAACCTTGCCTTATGAGGAGGACTCCCTCGCTACCTATTGTTTCTTCCTTAACTGTGCCTAATGCATAATATATCGTTGATGGAGTCCCTATAGGGATCATAATAATACAACCCTTTGAAACCCTCCTCCATACTCTTTGTGGTATGCTTCTCATACTAGGCCAGTGTTCATCTTAACTATGTTGGCATTTGGATGCACCTAGCCACAAGCTGGCTCATTGCAATCCCTAATTGGCACCCATTTTATGTATCTTTTTTTATTGTCTATGTAATTCATGACAACTTATTGATTCATAATTTCTAATGAATTTTCACTATGTTAGAGAAATCTCTCTCTTACATGATCAAGTTCAGAGTTAGATCAACTTGCAAGCATGAGGTTTACCCCTTGCTAATCATTGTGTTTTTTTTCAACAAGCTATTGAAGCTTCTTACCACTTTTTTTGGGATTGCGATGAGGTCGAACAACTTTTTCATGCTTCTTGGCATTTTGCTGCTCCAGTCGTTTCTCCATCTTCTTTTGCACATGATCTTTTCTTTGGACAGCCAACCCTTCACATGTTTATGCATTGGCTATTTCTTTGGCATGCATGGTTATGCATCATCTGATGGCAGATTTGGGTCACTCAAAATGAAGTCTTCTTTTGTGGCATGTGTTTTGATTTCCGTCATGTTTTGCAGACTCCCTGTATGGAGCTTTTAGCTATCATGTAGGCTTTCTGGCCATCGGATGTTGTTTGTCGGTTTTCTCTACAACTTGCATTTTATTTTTTGTTGTTTTGTATTTGTCAATGTTGTGCCCATACATACATTACTCTTTGGATGTTTTAACTTCATTTCATATAAATTCTCTCTCTCCCTCTCTCTCTCTCTCTCTCATGTCACAAGGATATAAAATGATTAAAAGGATATGAATAGTATTCTCTTATCTATACTAAAGAAACACAAGATGGTATTTTGATAAGTAACGACTGAACATCTGACAATCTAATAAATACTAAAGAAGAATGTTATTATTACATAAACTTTGTTTAACATAATATTACATGTCAATTAACTTTTGAGTGAAATTACCTCTTTTTGTAGGGGAGGGGGGATTCATAAGGGCTAATTAACCCACTATAACAATGAAAATTCCAATACTTAATTGTGTAAAATATTGAGGTAAAGGTTCTTTGAATCCTAAAAACCCTTGCATAAGAAAGTTTGACCCTTCATATTTTATGACCTCCTCTTTGTAAGAAATTCACTTCTTAGAGGATGTGATACTCTTTTCATACTAATTGCTTATCTTTATTCTGAAAAAGGTGCTAATGTAGGAAAAAAATGTACCCAGGAGTTTCTTGCTCCACTTTCTTGTTAGGAGTAGTCTATTTCAAATGAAAAAGGTTTTCATTCTATCTTCCAATCTACATTAAATTGGTGAACCCCTTTCTTATAATTCTCATTTGTAGGGATACATTATTGGCCTACTAAAAATACGACCCTAATGCATGTAGGGAACATTTACACTCCATAAATATCTTCATTTAAATGTTCATTTGAATATATATTTGCATTGTACCCTTGCTTAAAACTTTTCATATAATTTGGCTGGTCTATAAAATTTTTAAAATTCCTACAAAGTCTTCTTCTTAAGGAAACCCATCTACAAATCAACCTCGAAAATTTGCAACCACATAACAAGATGGTTAAAACACAGCACTGATTTTGACCAAAAATTTGTCTCATGAAAGAATGATTTTATGTAATTAGAAAATGATTGACCAAATAACAAGCTAGAATACCAAAAGCTTTAGTTTTAGCTCAGCAGATGGCAATCCCAGTTATAAGCCAAGGCAACCAAATTGTTGAACATATGTATAAAATCATAGACTAAAGTTTAAAAACTAGAGAAAGATAATGATTTGCATATGAAAGTGACCCTGGGGATGGCGTCACTGTATGTCTTAACAATAATACATGAGAAAGTCAAGAGCTCATTGCACCAAGAAATAAAAGGCCTTACAAGGATTTATGCCATTTGAAATTGATGTTCTAGTTTACTCCCACTTTAACTGGAAGATACTAATGGCCTGTTAGCAAGATGGCTCAACTCATTTATGAAATACCACCTTAGAAGTGCTAAGGTTTGTACATGTGAGAGGACCTATGGTCCAAGGATAGATCATAAGAAAACAATTCCTTTGATGCATAGGCCTTCAATGATAGTGGATGATTTAGCCAACTTGAGTGGAACTAAACATTGTTGAATAACATAGTGTTTGAATGGGTGAATTCCTTCATGAAGAAGCATGTCCTCTATGCCATACTTTCATATGAAGATATTTATAAAATGAATATAAACCTATGATTGGTCAATGATGTAAACATCTAATTAAGTAGACGTAAAGAAAGTTCACATGTGGTTACTATACAACCCTATTGAAGGCTCCACAAAAAAAAAACCACAAATTTCGAGTTAAATATATTATCAAGTTCTACCTTTGTGTACTTTGTCAAACACATTACCTAACCTACATTCTAGGCAGACAAAAACAAGTGGCCTGCACTATTGAACTTCGATTTGGACAGATATGTGTCTGGTGGCTTGCCTACTATAAGAAAAATATAATGTTACATATCTCTCGATCTATTGGCAACAAATCCTTAGAAATATCAATTTTATTTGTTATGTCTTTTAGTCCAACATACCCAAGCATACACATGTGAAAGGTATTATATATATTTGAAAAACTATATAAGAATTCCACTATCAAGATTGATATCTAGTCTTCATATATTTATGAAATTCGATACATTTGAAAATCAAAATCCTTAATTTCTAACAAAATCTTATCCCATGACTATGTTGAGAATTGTTTCTTTTTGTGAAATAAGAGAAAGTAAAAGCTTTGAATACTGTAGTTATTTAAAATCAAGAGAATTTACTACATCAATGTTACTATGGGTGACATATGAAGCTACAATTTTGTAATTAAAGTTGTGTCCCAACACAAGGTTGATTGAAACTTTTCATGGAAGGATATAGTTCTTCTCATCAGTTATTTTTATCTTATTTTTCATTTAATCAAATTGTTATGATACAATTTATTTTCACATGTATTATTCTTGTCCAACTAATAAATCCAAAAGCATATATTTACATTGATTGTGATTATAATTCCATCAATTTGTTATTTAAAATGTTATATGATTTCTTATGTACATTGTTATTGTTAAGAGTGAGAAGCTTTAATTGTGGTTGCCTTGCCGCATAAGTCATCCATAGTTGAACCATGCTGAACCTTCTACTTTGGAATTTGTCATTTATTTTCTACATTTGATAACCACTTTTAACTTGGTGCTAAAGTAGGAGATCCATTGATCCTTGAAGTAACTTTGGGCTACTCATTAATCATGTCCACATGCTCTCACAATGATTGGTGCAACAAATTGACTAGTGTTATTTCATCATCAAAATTGATTACAACATGAAAAACTTTGTTTTAGTGCAGTTTTGACTGAATCTCATTGTTTCTATAGCTAATACTAAATGGGTGACCTAGTAGAAAATTTTTCAACTTTGCTATCACCTTGTGTATGTGAGGGTTTTTTCACTTTTGTTTATCGTGTATGATCATGTGGAATATCCAGTCCATTAATTATTTTCACTATTTTACAGTTGAGAAAAAAAATATGACAATTCAATCCAGTTTGGTCATTTGAATGATACATTAGAGTATGAAGGCAAGTTTTAACTTTTTAAGGACCTGAAAGTACAAATTTAAGGCAAGTTTTGACTTTTTAAGGCCCTAAAACTACAAATTTTATAATAGTGCAAACAAGTTTCATTTATGTCATTTGTTGCAAACTTTATGTAGCTATACTGGACACCAATAGACTTCAACATGATGTGCTCAAGTTTTGAAATAAGAATAATTGCCTTCAGCATGACGTTCTCTGACTTTTTAAGGTGCAAGGATTTGAAATACAATGTATTGTTGAAGAATTGATAATTCATATACTTGCAACAAATGAAATAAGATAAGTGTTAATGCATGCTAAAACAAAAGTACCATTGGCATGATGAGTAGTGGCAATTGAAGTTTGGCTAAGCTCCACCATCTTCTTAACAATTTTATTCAACATAATCTTGGGTTTCTACACATTCCCTTAAGCAACTTAGGCCATTTCCTTGACTAATTTATTTTCCTTATTATTGGTTGTTCTTCCATGTGAAAACCAATGCTTTTCTCCAATGTGACACTTTTTTTCCCTTTATTTTTGGTTTGTTCACATTCACCAACCTTGATGCCTCGACCACCATTATTCTTTATTGTTTAGAATCAATGTTCTCTTTTTGTAGCATTTACCATGAGATAACAAGGTTTTTCTCTAATTATAATGACACAAAGATATTAAAAAATGGAAGGTATGAGATTATAAGCATCGAACTCCTGAATTTTTAAAGTTTAATTCAAGAGCAAAAAGTAAGCTCAAAAATTTGTTACAACTCCTTGAGTATTATCAAGGTGATAGGATAAAAATAATTATGACATAGGAATATAACATTTTTCACATTGCATTAACCATTTATTTTGTAGTTAGAAAATAATTAGTTATGTACGCTTAAAGTCTCTCGTAATGATTGAAACATCCAGCAATGTTGTGATGATTCGAACATTCAATAATATTGGACGTTGTGCATTTCTTTGGTTGAAACTCATAGTTCTTAAGAGAAGATTGGGTAAGAACAATATGTTTTTAAAAAACATGTTTCAAGAACACTAGTTGTTTGTTATAGGGAACATTGTGCAATTGAAATGTTATTCTTAAAATTTAACAATCAAATACTAAACATAGCACATGCTTTCTTAGGAAGGAGAACATGGCAACAATTTGGTAGACTCATTGACACAACTTTACATCATTTATTTTGTTATCTTCATAAATAATGCTTTACCTCTATTTATTGACATCAAGTACTAGTTTGCATAAACACAACAAGCTTTTGTTAATGTTGTACATACAAACATTTGTGCTTGATAGAATGTTGTAGATACAAACATGATTGATTGTGTGGTTCATTGCAGAGCTGCAGTTGAGCTCTCAATCTGAAGTACATTACCATTCTTTGGATGACATCCAAGGTTAGCCTATACTCCATGCTGTTGCGTTTTATAAAATATTATAACTTTTGAGAAATTCATATGTTCTTTTCATATGTTATGGAACTGCTTAACAACAATGAAAATATTTGTTATCTTAGCCTCTTTTGCCTTGAACTACATATTTGTATAGTTGAAAATTCACCGCACATACATAGTTGTCAATCAAAGGTGTTTTTTCAACTTCCAATTTTCAACATGGTGATTGCAGATGAGTTCATCTCCCTTTAGATATCGATTTGCAACATTTTCTATAAATTCACACAAAAGTGATTACCACCTACTAGATTATACAATCCAACATTTACTGTGTTATGAGTAGCTTATGCAACTTTAACTTATGTATTCACGTGAAAGTTTAACAACATTTATTTTTCCTAATTTGCAACTTTCACCAATTTTGAGGGTCAAAGGAAACAAAGCTGTTAATGAAACTTTGAAGGAGCAGATCAATAACAATTATTGAAAGTAGAGGATATCTTAAAGTTAGTGAAAACCAGTCATGGCCTGAAGGTATCCAATAAAACTAACCACATTCTCCATGCATGTATGTTTTTGATATTTTTTTTTAATTGTCTTTGCTTTAATGCAAATAGAAACCCTAACGAAACACATCCATTTTCCTCTCTGGGTTAGTGCAATGAGGCAAACATAATTAGTAACACATAAGAAAATACTAAAATTGTGAGTAACAAAAAGTATACATTACTAATGATCAATGCACACTCTTTTCATAAGAGAAACTTTTTGCAGTGGGATTTTAGTATGAATCCTTGTGCGCAGGAAATGCATTAGCGTTGACTTTTAGTAAGGCAGATGTGTTACTGAAATAACATGTATTTTAGGAACATGTCTTTCAACATCGTGTTCCAAGAACAAAATATTCTTATAACACAACTACTTGTTAATAATAAGAAACAGAAATCCTTTTATAGTCATAGGTTCTACAAGGAGTCAAACATAATTAAGTAATTCATTGACAAACATGGCTCAAGTTTTATGTCATGATCATTTCTTGACCTAATGATTCACTACAACAAAAATGATCATTAGCCATAGTCAAAACCATGAACAATAAGCCCAAAAACTGTGGTTGAAAGCGTTTTCAGCCATGATCTTTATTGTGGCTATTAACTAAAGTGGTTTTGGTAATAGCCTTTGTGGCTATTGTTCTTTTGTCATGATTTAAATCTTGGCCATTGCAACCACTAGCCACGTTTCACTTGAACCACTGGCCATGGTTTAAGCTATGGCTGTTATTTATGACAACCACAACTACTATATCTAAGCCACAGAAAAAGTCATGGCCATTATAATTATAGCATTCATATATATATATATATATATATATATATATATATATATATATATATATATATATATATATATATATATATATATATACTTCCACAAAGTAAAACTTTATTTTAAATCATACACAATGTTTACAAAATCAAAATAATATCCACAACTTTATACAAAATAAAAACTTGAAACATTCTTTTGGCATCGTTTACACAATTATTTCATTCAATCATTCTCTGGGATTACTTGAAGTGCGGCATAGTGCACGATGACTTTTCTATGGAAGCAATCTGATCTTTGTTTGGGCCTGAAGAATATTCACTACCAAACAAGGAAAAGATATGGAGAAATCAGGCTATTGAATGGTCCATGTAGGAAATATTATGTTGAATAGAGAAAATAAAAAAATTAAAGGGAACGAGAAAAAACTGAACGAGTATAAATACTCTGCTTGCTTTTCCATTTGGAAACAGAGCTATTTATATGTTGTCATAAACACTTGCTTTTTACACACTACAACAAATTTATAACAGAAAATAGAGTATGTTATGACTGCATAACAGTTTCAGTTCAGCTAAACCTTCTTGCAATATCTGCCAACTACCCAGTCTCACCCAGTCTCAGACTTACTACAATCCAAAACTAATTATCAAGGAATGTCTTAATAATGATGCAAGCATTATAAATGAACATGGATAGAGGAAAACAAGACAGAAACAAATGAATATAACATTATAGAACTCTAACACTTTAATGAGTATCTTAAGCCTACTAACTAACCCAACCTACTACTACACCTCCTTAGAATTCACACAAAAATTCATGAACATGCAAATTCAAAACGATAATGGAACACAAAACTAGCTTCCAATTCTTATCAAGCTGATAATAAGATAATTATACAGCTTAAGCTGAGGGAGGAATGGAGAGAAAGAGTGAAAGGTCTTATTTCAATCCATTCAGCTTAAAATGCATCAAGATCCAGTAGAACACAAAATAGCTACTTAAGGCAACTTCTTAAGAGAAGAATTAAGAGCACCTCAAAATACCAATAATTTCTAGACTCTAGAGAACTCTCTAGCAGTCACATCATCAAGATCTATAGCAATGACCCACTCAACTATAAGTTTCCTACATTCCACATATGCTATCAAAATACCTTGCACCACGGAACAAGCTTTAAGTAGAAATGGGTCACTTCAAGTCTCCAAGAAAGCTACAAAGAGTAAGGTGTCACACATAAAGTGACTGAAGTCCTTTAGAGATGAAATAGAAAGAGAGACATAGACTTAGGGAGAAAGAGAGACAAAGCAACAAAATGGAAGAGGAGAATTAGAAGCTAAACATTGGAGAAAAGCATTGGTTTTCACATGGAAGAACAACCAATAATAAGGAAAATAAATTAGTCAATGAAATGGCCTAAGTTGCTTAAGGGAATGTGTAGAAACCCAAGATTATGTTGAATAAAATTTTTAAGAAGATGGTGGAGCTTAGCCAAACTTCAATTGCCACTACTCATCATGCCAATGGTACTTTTGTTTTAGCATGCATTAACACTTATCTTATTTCATTTGTTGCAAGTATATGAATTATCAATTCTTCAACAATACATTGTATTTCAAATCCTTGCACCTTAAAAAGTCAGAGAACGTCATGCTGAAGGCAATTATTCTTATTTCAAAACTTGAGCACATCATGTTGAAGTCTATTGGTGTCCAGTATAGCTACATAAAGGTTGCAACAAATGACATAAATGAAACTTGTTTGCACTATTATAAAATTTGTAGTTTTAGGGCCTTAAAAAGTCAAAACTTGCCTTCAGACTCTAATGTATCATCCAAATGACCAAAGTGGATTGAATTGTCATATTTTTTTTCTCAATTGTAAAATAGTGAAAATAACTAGTGGATTGGATATTCCACATGATCATACACGATAAACAAAAGTGAAAAAGCCCTCACATATACAAGGTGATAGCAAAGTTGGATAATTTTCAACTAGGTCACCCCTTTAGTATTAGATATATTGGTGATGGTTATCTTTATGGCTCCTGTTTCATTGGATTCTTGAGATATTATCCATCTTTCCATGCTTTATGAACCATATGTAAAGATTCACACTGACCATCTATAAAGTGAACAGGGTATTCCACATGAACATACACAATAAACAAAAGTGAAAAATCCCTCACATACACAAGGTGATAGAGAATTTTCAACTAGGTCACCCTTTTAGTATTAGCTATCTTGGAAATGTCACTTTTATGGCTCTTGTTTCATTGGATTCTTGAGATGTTATCCATCTTTGCTTCTTTTGTTCTAATAGGCATGATAAACCATATGTAGAGATTCACACTGACCACCTATGACAATGTTATCAGTTTGTTATAGAAGTCATAAATTGGGGATTGATATGCATGAAAATTTTAATTTACTGTTGCCTCATGAACATAGGTCATCCATGTCCAAATCACATAAAACTTGTTTGTTGGAGTTTTCCCGTATTTTATGCATTTCATAACCATATTTAACTCTTCTTAATTCATTAATTAATTTTTTTTTGTTTGACCAATGGAAGGAAAAACTTGGTAAGCTTGTTAAGGTTTCATGTTCAATTGGTTTTCTAAAAATGCATGAAAATCAACATTTCAACTTCACATACACTTTAAAAATCTTATTAAATTAGTTGTTAGTAAATCAAAGTTTTAAAATTCTTAGATTGAAAGGAAAATTTTTATAAAAACTCCATTTTTAGATAGTATATAGTAGTTATAACAAAAGTTATTAGAGTAAATGGGTCCAATAAATTTGAATGTTCTCTAATTAAGATTGCTAGAGTTAAAATGTAAAAAGCAACGGATACTTCAGTCATTACAGGTTTGCCGGCCAGCAGCCTTTATCCCGCTCCGCAGCAGTGAAGTTTCCTATGCATTATGAACACATAGATTGGTTTGATTCAAGACATAGGGATAAGGGATGATTTTATAATGATTTGCTTAATCCAGATGCACTAGTTACATTAACATGGAGATCTTCGGTCAGCCAGCCTTCATTTGGAAAAAGGACCGAAAATTTGCTTAAAGATTAAATAAGTGTTTTTATCAATAATTCATCGTGCCCTTGTGAAGTTGTTGAGTGGTACTTGATTAACAACACAACTTGATTGTTGCTTTTGAGAATATCAAAGAACCAGGTTCCTTTTAGATTATAAAAAAACGGTGCAGTTTCATTTCATTATTCATCAAATTTACCAAAAAGTTTGTGTAGCTTAACAAGGATGTCAAGCATGAACGATCAAGGATTTAATTTGTTGCATCAAATTTTTATAATTGGTTTTGGTTACATATTTGTTAAAGTTTAGCATGTAGTTGAAACATTGTTTTTTTCTTAATTCTCATTTAACAAAATTAAAGAGCTATCACTCAGGGCTTATGAGGGACTTTGTATAACTTTCATATTAATATATATATATCAATTCAAGTCTTCATGTTGTTTCTGTGAGACTTGTCGCATCAATTGATAATATACATATAATATTATGTGAAAATTTTTACAAGTGGACATGTAAACATATATATGCAATAGACAAGTACCTTTTTATTATATATCTCTGTTTTAGATATCATTACTACATTGATATTGGACAATTACAATTGTGTAGATATTTGACCAACTTTTAGAATGTGTACATATGTTCTAGTAGAAGATTGTGCAGCCCAAGAATGGAGGTATTACCAATCCAGGTCATTAAAGATATTCTAATAGTCATCATAAAGGCATATATCTTTGTACGTAAAGAAATCGTTTGTCATAATCATCCAGCTTTGCCAATAACACTTCGTTAATGTAAATTATTTTGCATCAGTGCATATACTCATCAATATCTTTGTAGTGTTGCACCATGTGATCACTTGCTGGTTTATGAAAACTTCTAGCATATACCAAACTTCAGGTAAACATTTAGGTGATCTGATTACACTATTTTGGGGAATGTCTCCTCCCCTCCCTGAATGATCCACCAACTTGAGGATCAGGAAGATGTTTGTTGAGAGAAATAAAGAAGGGAAAGAGAGAAAGGTGAGAGAGTGGGGAAGGAAAAAAAGAAGAAAAAACCAGCCACATTTGAACTTATTTTCTATATACACACACACTTTTCATTGTCTTTCTAAGATAACTATTAATTTTATAAAAAAAATTATTATAAAGGAAATAATTGGTGTCATAGAAAATATGTTATTGTTGAAAGAGGTAAAAGTTCTACACTTCCAATTTGCCCCGATATTAAATGTTCTCAACATGTTATAATCTTTCTTATTGACTTACCAATGATTTTTATGACAAGAAAAATGACTCGTCGAACTTTTCTGTGCAATGGATGTCAATTCCTGAAGCAATATTTGCTCGGTTACATGATTTAGTAAGTCAATCTTTTAAAAACCAGTCATTTGCATTCATATGTACAATATGATATGTGAAGAAGGAAATTATTATGAAAACAAAACTTGCTTGTGATCAATCAATGAATTGAAAATGTAAAATCGACAGGACCAAAGTTGCGTTTCTAATTTACATTTTAGATAGCTTTGTCACACGTCAAACAATTAGAGACACGGCCCTGGCTCTGTCCGGACTCCACCCACATTTCAAGGTTTGGTAAAAACTGTAAACACATGGAACAAAGTAATAAATAAATAAATAAATAAATATATATATATATATATATATATATATATATATATAAATCCAATGATCTTTTACAGTTGGATTTGTATATATATATATATATAAATCCAATGATCTTTTACAGTTGGATTTGTGTTTATGAACTATAGTTGCAGATCTTAGTCTGAACCTGAATCAACCTAATCCTGCTAAGAAACAGAATTCCTGCACACACATCTTTTTTAAATAATAAAATATTTCTTATATGCATTTGTGTGTGTGCGCGCTCAAGTTTTTTACTGAAACTTTTCAAGTGCGGAATGCTGCATTTATTTGAAGAAAAACAAAAAACTGCTTGTGCATGTGAGTAGTAGTCTTAGTGTCATAAATTATCTGGTGTCAGACGTGACATCCACCAAAATTAGTATTGTGCCAACTGTAGTACATTCATTGCTGGTCAGAAGGATAAGCAGAAGAAGCTTAACCCTCAAATATGTGGGCCAAGTAAGTATTTGTTTACAAATTAAGCTTTATATATGTTCTAAGTGTGCTTTGTTTACTAGGACGGCATATAGATCTTATATATCCACATGTTAACAAAATTCAGTATATATATATATATATATATATATGTGTGTGTGTGTGTGTGTGTGTGTGTGTGTGTGTGAGAGAGCGCGTTGCATGTACCTGGGATGTCAATATTCATGACAGACAAGCCATTAATGTCGGGCTGCCTGAATTATCAGAGACATTTTACTAGAAGCAGCCATGCAGTTGATTTACTCCTGTATTGACATTCTCTACATTGGACTCGATCGGGGCTGTTTCTCAGCCATAAATTTCCAGAAAAGCCCACTCAAATCCAACATTTTAATTTGCATCCTGACTTCAAAACTGTTTGCACTTTTCCCTCTGTATTTCTTCATAATTCATATGGTCTTGTTCAATTTATGTATGGGTTTTGTTCGTACTTGTCAATTATTAAAACTGTTTAATTAATTCATCACAGGAAAATGCACCTTAATTATTAGGAAGAAATAATACGAGAAGTTGAGTATGGCTAAAATTGTACCAAAAATTATGGGCTTGCTTTCAAGAAACAAATGTCTTTGTTAATCACGGAGAAATTAATCTTAGTTATCATGAGATTGGAAAATTCGATATAATCGAAAAATAATTAAAAAAGCGCCTTTTGTTGGTGGCCGCTCAAATTTGACGCATAATAAATTTCGACTGACCGTGTCTTGGATTAATAAGAAAATTCAACCACATCCTGTTTCGAGTCTTTGACCATTCAAAAGCTATTCTTTAGTAAACAAACTACAAATCACATTTAATAGCGTAGATAATAATAAATGCAAACACTTTAAAAGGGAAACTCATGTTTACATACAGTGGACTGTTTACGCCCTTTTGTTGGACAAACAGGACATGTTGAATCAAGGAGAACCGAGTAGTAGACAAGGGGGGCACAGGCCCCTCCTCAATTTCCAAGAAAAATAAATAAATAAATTGTGTGAAAATACTAATATGCCCCCTTCATCGCTGCCCATTGTTGCGGCCCCAGCAATTGATTAAAATGGATTCCCTCTCTTGCATTGTAGCTGTTGGACCTGCAGCAGGTCTCAAGTTCGATTCCGGTAACATTGCACTTTAATGGAGATTGAAAGATAAGGGTTAAGAGTGAGATCATGTGAGCTTTCAGGATCACTGGGGTAGTTCGTGTCAGCTTTAAGTATGACTGGGGTCGCACCGCCCCCCACCCCTTTAATTCACTCACCTATTGAACCTTTTTTCAGTACTTTGGATCAAACAACCTTTTCTCAGTAATATGTGAAGCGAATTTTGCGTTCTGGCTGGGAACATAATCTTTAACCTTAACATAACTTCTTAGTTTAACTTGATTTTACAGAAAATTGGCTTTTTATTTTTGGTTGAGAATAGCTATTGAGCGAAAAAAAAAAAAACAAACAAACATCAATCTAATTAATATTTCATATTAAAATGAAATCTATATGGTTGAAAAAACGCATATTCAAAACAAAAAGAACAACCAACTTGACATTTGTTTCATAATAAAACAAATCCTAACATCATATCTCAAGGTTCTCTTTCTCTATGTGACTAAACTCCAAGGTTCTCTTTCTCTATGTAACTAAATTCAAGATAAGCAAAGCAGAATGACTATTTGATCCTACCGTCTAATGAAGAGCCAACGCCCTCACTCTTCTCTCCTCTTCATAAGATACTAAGCCTACTTTTGATGCTTTGAAGTGATGTTTGATCTTACTATTTGATTAAGAATCAAAACCTCAGGGTTACTGGTGCAGAAGGCCTTGGTGAATGATGAAAGGCTGCCAACGCCTTGGCCTCAGACAGGGTGGATACGGGCTGCCTTCGGCCATCATGGCCGCGCGGAGGTAGGCCCGTAATAGTTACCCTCATCTACTAAGGGCCAATGCCCCCATTCTTTCTCATCCATCTCCATAAGAAATCAGGTCTAGTTTTGGTGTTCCGTGATATGCATTCACTATACTTCAACTCACATATTAATTTCTTCTGTTTACAATACATGGCACCTTAATTAATCATATGTTTCTATCCTTTCTTACTTCATTTATCAAGTCCCACTTAAAACAAAAATAAAGTAAGACGGTGAAGGAAAAAAAGAGGTTTTGGCAGCCAATCTCAAGTGACATAAAACATGTCGACAGGAACATGAAGACGAATCGACTCATTAAAATATCGACTCGATGTGGGGAGCATGCGTCAATATAGTAATAAGCAGGAAACTAAACAGTTATTTAATACGTTTAAAAAAATAAATTACAATTGTTAAAGCAACGCCAGCCGATAACAACAGATGTGGGTTGTTTTTAAAGTTTTGTACCAGTCGAAAGGCGATATATTGCATCGGAGCAGCCAATGGAGTCGCGCGTTTGAGCCAGCGAAGCCCCCACTCTTCTTTTAAAGACGGTACAGCACGGGAAGATTCTCGTCGAGGACAGTTTAGTCATTTTACGGAGCACACCATTCCTTTCTCAACTTTATCGTGAGGCGCACCCACACCCCACCACCTCCCCCTTCTTGTGCTGCCGTACACTTCCAGACATGCCCCTCCTGTCCTCGGTAACCCCAACCCCTCCCTAGCCCCCTCCCCCCTACTTGTCCTTCCATATGAAATATTCTCGAGAATCCGACTCGAATTTACAGTTAATCCTGTATGGAAGATGAAATTTTCGGTTTAGGAATTCTGTGAAAGAATATAAAGTTGCGTTTGATAGGTTTGGGTTTATTAAAAAAACATGTATTTGGTAGCTTTGGATCTTAAATCTAAAGTTGTATTAAAAAATGTGCTTTTAAAGATTTTCCTTAACTTAAACAAATTGAAGATATTTGTAATGTGAATCTTAAATTCACTTTACAAATTAAAAACCATGAATTTAAGGCTTAATGAAAGGAAGATCCAACCTTAAATTCATATGCATGGATCTCAAACTGCTGAATCTGCAGTGAAACGAACACACTCTAAAGGGGCATTGGTTGGTTCTCTTTCATTCTTGTGAGTTATGGGATCGCTAATGTTCATGATTCATTTTGGGATCTATTTTCTTGATGGTGGGTTGTTAACTCTTACTGCAAGAAAGAAAAAGAATGAAAGACAATGGTAGTAAAAGTAACCAGTTATTTGGCAATTATTAAAAAAATTTGCATGAAACTGAATTTTTAAAAGTACGTGGTCTGTGAAACAAAAAATTTGAGGATGACAAGATCTACGAAATGCGTTGGGGAAGGGCATAACTCTCACATCCCTCCTCCCCATGTGGATCAGTGCATCCCCCTTCCTTACTTCCATGGTTGCACAGAGGTAGAGAGAATATTAGTGATACTTCACCCTGTACTCCTATTCTCTCCTTTGTCTTCTTTCTCTTCAACCATTTCTTCACCCCATTTACTTCTCCTACAAACTGTCTCCTCTTTTCTTCTCCTACAAACTGTGATGCAAAAGACCCAACAGAGTGCCACAGTGATTTAACCATTACAACTTCAGGTGACATTGAAAGGAAGCTTATCCTTTGTCTGTAACGTATAGATACCAATATAAAGACCTACGAGTCAAATTGGAGATGCACCACATAACACGCCCCAGAGTGCCAAACTAAAGACATATCGAGCACCACTAAATAAAAATTGAATATAAAACACATAACACAAGGAAATTTCTAATGCCAATCTAAGTCATTGCAAATATATCATATATGGTTGTTGAATCATGTAAAACTTGAGACTATATATGTATACATGTGAATACCTTGCTAGAAAGTGGGTAATAATGGTGCAGACGCGCACATAACACAGCTGGAGCCTCTTTATGAGCAGCAGCCCTCAAAAAATTTAGGAGTGCCCTCTTAACTTTTTCAACTTCTTCTTTTTCTCTTTTTGCTTTATAAAAAGTAACCAATTCGGATTATTAAAAGATCATACTAAGGAAAACATATGTATATGTATGTCTTTTCGTAAAAAGGGGACCTTGGCTGCACCTTCAATTCGGTCTACCATTTTATAAAAATGTCACCTGAATACCTATTTTGTTGTGGGTGCGAGTAAAACATTTTGCGTAGTGGAAAAATAAACTGCTAACTTTGCCTTCCCAAAGCATGCATTATTTTCAATTACTTTAAGATTTCCCTTTTGCTTTTATATGGCACCTGCTTCATTCAGATTTTTTCTTGTTATTAGTAATGAAGTCATTGGCTGGACATTTTTCTTTTAAACAATACAAAGTCGTACCTTCAAAAACTCGTTCCAAGAAGAGTTTGATAAGGTGATATTAAAATACTTGCAAGAATCCATTTGTAGTTACGTAAATAGAAACACACGAACAGTCATACGTGTTTAAGTCTGTGCATGTGTGCCGCCTTAATTAAACAAAATTCTAGCTCCAACACACACACACACAAACAGATACAAACATGCATACATGCACATTCACACACACACACACACACCCAAGATTTAAAACCATAAGAATTTCATTCTCTAAGAAATCAAGCAAACTCAGATGCACCTTCACTAATATTAACTGCATAAAATGCACTTTCATGGTTAAGAATACTGAGAACAATCATTAAAAACAATTTTACGTGTGTCAAGTTTCATATTCGATTAGTCTTCAAAAAAATCGACACACATATCGAAACGAAATGACTCAAAGGGCACTTCTAGTTCATGTAGCCTTAATGGCAAGAAAAAGTTTTAAGCTTAAAAAGAATAGGCAGATCAACTATTTTGGACGTGTTCGTATTAACCTTAATTACATATGACCGGTCAATCTTTTGAGAAAAGTTTGAAATAAATTTTCTTTATAAAAGTTGCAGTGAAATTTCATATATATATATATATATATATATATATATCAGCAGAATATGGGCATGATGCATTAAATTTACATGGAAAAAGGTCCAGCGCATCAATATAAATGATAATGCGGCAAGAATATTGATGGTGAAGGAAAAGAAGCGCCTATTAATCATGTGGAAAGCAGAGTGGTGGTGGTGGCGATCTGCATTTAATTCACATGCTCCTGACTCTGTTCACCACTGCAGTCAAGTCGTTCCATTGCTGCTGCGGTGCTCTTCCCTATGCCAGTCAGTCACCACCAAAGAATGATAAAGCCGACCGGATTCCGGTGACTTTACCCCTCTCTCTCTCTCTCTCTCTCTCTCTCTCTCTCTCTCTCTCTATATATATATATATATATATATATATATATATATATATATATATATATATATATATATGGAAACACTGACCACTGACAACCGAGAAGTGCTTTCCCATATATCAGCTGGTTTATAGTAACAAAACCAAGAAAAAAATAAACTCTACCAAGCTTCTACTTCAACATATATCGACCTCATACAGAAAATAATAATAATAATGATAAAGAAAAAATATGAAAGGTAGAGCACTGTGGTAGTACATGGAATAACATGATCTCGACTACACATGTTTATATATGAGAACAAAAAGAAAATGAAAACAAGAACAGCAAAAAGCAGAAAGAATTTAGTAAATGTCCGCAGTGTGTTATTCTTTCACACACCTATCTTGAGTATTTACATGACATGAATCCAACCTCAGAAAAAGAAAAGTAACCATATATCATAAAACTTCCACCTCTCCGGATTGATTATCGCCCTATCACTGTAGTTCTTTCTTATTGCTACATCAAAAGCTGCAGCTGACGGCAATTTGGAGAAGACGATCTAAATAAATCAAGTAAAAAAGATGATTCCATAACTCTAACCACAAAAGCAGCAAACCAAAAAGGCAGAAGAATTGCAGATGGAAGGAAAATTAGGAAACGGATTGATACAAAGACTTGTGATGGTTATAGAAACGAATTTGAGGGGCCATACCCCGAAAAATCTGGCCATTGCCCACCTACAGAGGAAGACCCACTAGTATTCCAGTAGCCAACACCACCTCCTGAAGCAGTGGTGCTGCCCTCATACGCCGCATGCGGCTCAGATTTCAGGACAGGAGCCACATTGCTTCCTGACAGGTTTCCGGTGCCGGACGACGACGCCATCGACGCGAAAGGCGGCAGCAAGTGGAGCAAGCCATCTTTGCCCATGGAGGAACCGTGTGAACCACCACCAGCAGCAGCAGCAGCATCACCAATTCTCCAATGTTCAGCACCATTCATGAATCCTTCCGATGTGGGCAGCGACGGCGGCGGTTGCTGGGACAGCATCGGCGGCGGTGGATGGGGAATCATTGGCGTGTGGCGGGGGCCGAAGATGGAGCTGTATTCACCTAAGCTCAGGCCATGGCTGAACTGCGGGAGTGCTGCCAAGCTGGGTAAGGAAGGCAAGCCGGCGGAGATCTTCAGATCGGCGGCGCCTGTGGACGAAGGGTCCATCAAGAATTGGGGTCTAATTGCACCAAAGCTCGGGATGGGAAAGTTGGGATCGCCGCCGACTGGGTGGATTGGAGGATTAGGGGTGTCAGAGATTGCTCTTTTGGGGCGCTTCCCTCCCTTCCTGCAACCCCCACCAACAGGGACATTCCTCAGAGTCCCTCCCTTAGTCCAGTACCTTCTGCACGTCTTGCAGAAGTACCTCGGCTGAGAGAGGCTGTAATTGTTGTAGTAGCAGAACTTGGTGTTTAGAGAGTCACATCTAGGGCATTTCTGGGGTTGCTCAGCTTGGGGCTTCACCCTTCTATCTTGGAGGCTCCCCAACATCTCATCCGGGGGTTTCAGATTTAATCCACCCCCTCCTCCTCTATCCTGCATCGTTTTTTTTTTTTTCTTCTTCTTCAAGAGTTCCTTTGTAGAGCAAATGAAAATGAATACCAACAATTAGATGATCCCCACAAAGAAAAGAACACTAAACATGTGTAGCCTGAAGTCCTTGAAAAACTCAAAAAAGAAAAGGAAGAATTGTTTGTTTATTTGTTTTTATAAGGATGGGAAAGTAAGTAAAAAAGAAAAAGCAAAGACAAAACCATCTCTGCGAGAAAACCCACTCCTTTTTTCGAGATGAATCATTTGCAGATATGATTTTATACAAGCAAACAGTGAAATCAGAGAAAGGAGTCACTCAGGAGATGGAGCATCTAAGTAGAAGCAGATGGTTCTGAGAATATGACGAGAAGAACATCTGATACCTTTTAGTTAAGGGTTAGGCGCAGTTGGCTTTTCTGTTGTCTTCGCTTGCATGCAGTGTGGAAGAGATAATACCAACCCCAGAATTCCTAGAATTCTCCAACTCCCTCTGGCCTCTCTGATGAAGCAAACGACTTTGCTTGTACTGTCTGTCTGATCAACCCAAAGCTACACGACCTTGTTCTCCATCACCATCACCGCACCGCAATATTCTCTTTCCACAGACCAAAGCCACAGCCGCAGATCAGCAAGACAAACACCTTGTGCAGATTCCTAAAACAATTCTCAGACAAAGAGAGAGAGGTCTAAATCTGGCGGAGATTTAGCAGAGATTCAGACACAGGAGTACACGTACCAAGATAAATCAAGGCACCACATCTGGAAAAATACGAAAATGAAAAAAACAAAAAAAAGAAGGAGAAGAAAGATGAGAGAGAAAAAAGTGAGGAAAGAAGGAGCCGGGCCTAGAGAAGAGCGTCCAAAATGATGGGTAGGTTGGTTTATTTCGAGGGATTTAGGGCTTATGCATCTTTTGAGGGATAGGGAGAGGAACAGGCAGTATTGGGAAAGTTAAGAAGGTTAGATTAGACCCAGCTGAAACAGTGCCAGAGAGAGAGAGAGAGAGAGAGAGAGAGAGAGAGAGAGAGAGAGAGAGAGAGAGAGAGAGAGAGAGAGAGAGAAAAAGAAGAAGAAGAAGAAAAGAAGAAGAAGAAGAAGAAGAAGAAGAAGAAGAAGAAGAAGAAGAGAAAGGAAAGGGGATACAAAGACAGTGATGAGCAGCCGCCTCTCTCTCCCTTCTTCCTTCCTCCGCTTCTCATGCACAAACTGGACTTGGAGCTCTCCCCAACAAAGAGAGAGGATGGGCGGGGGAACAACCACTGCAGCCGAGCACGCGAGAGGTGGCTATCTCTCCGTCTCTTTCTCTCTCTACCCTTCTCCCTTTTTTCTCTCTCAATAATTCCGGGCGGGCTATAGCGGGTTGTAACGCGCCTTGTTAGGCTTGGCGTGGCGGTGGTGAAGGGTGCTGTCAGATGCTGACCTCTCCCTCTTTCTCTCTCTCTCTATCTCTCTCTCTCGTTCTATATATCCTCTTCCTCGTTTTATCTTCACCCCTCTCTCATTCTCTCTCTCCCGAAGATGACTCTAATGGCTCCACTTTGCATGTGAATACAATTGGCCATGGTTGACACAGGTCCAGCAAGCCAAACTCTTCGATGGCAGCTCGTATCTCAACTCCCCACTTGAAGGAAGCTTCCCCTGATGCCCTCCTCCCTGTTGCAGACCTAACTCTCACTGCCGATCACCCATCGTTCCAACCATTCGACGTCATTACTGCAACCGATTACTGTGGGAATTAAAACGTGAAATGGGCGAGATTTTCATCTTGAATTGAATGCATCCGTCACCATCCTGTTCTGAAATATACGTCCTTGTGTAGAGAAAAAAAAGCAAGCCGTAGTTCAGTTAATCTGTATAGCGACATTTGAAAAGGAACTACTAAATTATAAGCAGGTAAGTGACTCATGGACATGAGCGTCCCGTCACTCCGTGTAGTAGGGCTGGCTCGACTCGAACTCACCGTAAAAACTAGACTTGAGCTTAAACTTGTTTATGGATGACCCGGGCTTGAGTTTAAATTTCTGCTGGAAATGTTAATTGAGTCGAGTTCGAATTGAATTCAGCTCGGCTCAAACGAGAGATTTTTGTGGTTAAGTTTTTCTTTATGGGATATAATTTGGACGCAGAATATGGATATT
The DNA here is from genome assembly GCA_011799765.1 of Nymphaea thermarum. NCBI lineage: Eukaryota > Viridiplantae > Streptophyta > Magnoliopsida > Nymphaeales > Nymphaeaceae > Nymphaea > Nymphaea thermarum. Next base: position 128,726 of record JAANDH010000377.1, read on the forward strand.
CTTTGTTTGGATTTTCTACTAGATGGTCTGGTCATTCAGAGTTGAATTAGTTAAATGAAACCAATTAAACTGAATTAAGAGAAATGAGACAATTAAATTAACAAAATCAAATTAAACGAGTTAAGTACGTCTAATCGAGTCAAGTCAAGCTGGCCCAGCTCAAATGTTTTGAGTCGAATTCAAGCTGACCAACTCGAGCTCGACTCTGCTCATGTGCAAGTCAAGCTAGCCCAGCTCAAATGGATTGAGTCGAGTCGAATTCAAGCTGACCAACTCCAGCTTGACTCTGCCCATGTGCAACCCTAAGTGTAGGTGTAAGGCATGCATGATCTACACGATGACCAAATTAAGCGAGACATGCGCTTGAGGTTCGAGTGCTAAGGGTTGCCGTCGATTGCAGAACGGGTTCCTTGTATATGCAAGGCATCAATTGTTAATTGGCTACTTACGTACCTACAGCACATTCTGCCAATTAAGCAACGAAAAGGAAGTTATGCTATGTTGAGATGTTAAGAAATATACATGTACTTGTACCAACATATTGGAATATAGCGCACTGAAAAAAAGTGAGAGCATTATATATAGTCAACATTGATCAGCAAGATCAAACCAGTCAAGTTGCTGCATGTGAAACAACTTCATTAAAAATGAATGGCAGATGAACTTTTAAGTAGTTACTAGCTTTTATGAAAAAGAAAAGAAGATCGTCGGCTCTCCTTTTTGAGTTACCAGCCTTTTGGAACACTTCAATCTAGCAAAGCAGTACACTTGAAAACAGTGCTCATGTCTTAGAAATTATATACATAATAGAACATCTTATATATCTTTAGATTTTGTTTTTGTAAGAAGGATGTCTAAAATATTGCAACGCTTGTAGGGATTTGTCAAGCAAGAAAACTAATAGCTCGATGACACTTTAAATGTAACAACTCAACGTAGTATAAGCCGCATGATGATATAAAACAGGAACAAACATATTAAAAAATAAAACTTTAGAATTGGTTTTTCATAGAGAATCTAAATTTATGCAAGGAAAATTTTCTCTCCGTGTGAGTGTGTGTGTTTTCTCCTATTCCACCAACATGAAGTCATGATTTGGCATACATAAGTCTCGTTGTTTTTTGTGTGATAAAATCATTTTAATTATACGACGGCCTTGCAGCTTAGTGTTCAATCTTTAGGTCAGTGCAAGATATATCAAAAGAGTTATATCTACAGTAACTGAACTTTAAGTCCAATTCATGGCAATTTATCACCGTTATGACTGCAGTATAATCAGCACATTCACGAGCATTCGCAAGGGCTATTTTGTAATCCTTGGTGCAAATTGTGCAAAATTAACTTGAGGTAATTTGATCTTAGTAGCATACACAAGATGCAAGAATATAATAATTTTTGCATGTATGTAGTTGTACTGGGAAATTTCTATCCTTCTCTCTCTCTCTCTCTCTCTCTCTCTCTCTCTCTCTCTCTCTCTTTATATATATATATATATATATATATATATATATATATATATATATATATATATATATATATATATATATATATATATATATATATATATATATATATATATATATATATATATATATATAACTCTAATTATCCTGAGTTACCCAGTTACCCAGCCATTTAAGCGGAGTCATCTATATAAAGAAAATGGTTTGTTGAAACAAAAACAAGGTGAAAAATATGTGACGTAATATAAGATGACGAAAATGTCTATCACCCTTTTTTCTTTGATTTTCTTTCGACTATCCTGGATCAGATGACCCTGGTTAGATGGTTGAGTAACTCTTAAAAGCCAGAGCTACCATTCACTTTTCTTATATATATGAGATGAATGGGATAACATGAAGTAATTAACGACAAATATCGCTTCTTTATAATGTGGAAGCTGCATAATCCAACAAATATGACTATTTCTACACTTTGGGAAAGCGACAATCTTAATTCTTTTTTGCTTCTTTAGCTATCACTTTTGACCATTAGTGACAAAGCAGCCTAGCAACGATCCACTTGGACTTCCTCATAGAGCATAGCTATACGACTGTCTCTCTTTCTTTTGGGGGTTTGATGTTTCTGTCAGTTGGAGAATATGGGAGGAAGAAGAATGGCACGGAAAGATTAAATTAATTTCGCCCCCTTTTTAAAGAAAGTGGCCGTTCCCCTACACCTTATTTTAAGCGCACACAAACTCAAACATTCTTTAAAAGAAACTTATTTAATGTTTGTGACATCGAGAACAAAATATGTATCAATTACTTGGGATTTATGCTTTGCTTAGAATAAATGAAACAGGGTTTAGAGCTAAGTCTGTACTTCATTACCATGTTAAAAACCGGACATTTCTTGTTGTTTGAAACTACATTGTCCCTAGTGATATTATTCTAACGTTGGGAAAGGGATGGCAGTGAACCAACTCTGTCTGACCATTTTTGTAACCAGTGAAGCTGCAATAAATATGAATCAGCTTTAATAAATCAACTTCAGAACAATTTTCACACACACACACACATATATATATAGTATGTGTGTGTGAAATGGGTAGCTACCAGCCCTTCATATGTCACATTGATTTTAAAAGGATGAGATAGTGAAAATTAAGTTCAAAAATACGAAAACTCAATTGTGAAAACTAAGTTCAAAAATATGAAAACTCCTTATATTTTTAAGAGACTGAAATACCCCTCAAAAGAATAAGTTATCTTAAATGATACACTTTCCCTTTCTTGAGGGGCATTTTAATGTCTTGGAAATATAATTGGGCTTCCATTTTGGAACTTAATCTTCATCCCCTTATAAAATCTAACAACCTAAATAATTTCCAACAAGTCTTTTATATATATATATATATATATATATATATATATATATATATATATATATATATATATATATATATATATAATGGGACTGCTTCCTGTTTTCAATGTGTCATCATCAGGTTTTTTTGAACATGGAGGTTTTCGAGGAAAAAAACATTTTGTTTGATCCATTCAGCGTTTAGGTGTTTGCCTATTGCACCTCTCTGATTCTCACAAAGATTTTCTAAACTTGCTTTTAAATAAAAAACACGAACGAAAGGGAAACTCGCCCAAAAAAATTGAATAAAAAATAAGTAGTGGGTGGAGACAAAAGGGGTACAAGTTGATGGATAAGTGGGATATGGAAATCACAACTGGGTCAATTCCCCCCTCTTCAATTTGTCCAAATAAATTAATTAATGAGACAATGGATCAAGTTGACTTGTGTTCCATCAAAGCATGCTCTGCTCTAAAGGCTGTGGAAGAACCTTGAAGTTTCCCAACATATTTCCTTCCACTAAAATTCCTTCCGCCCTCCTTCACATGAAAAAGCAACCCCCCATGTGCAGGTGTGATTAACTGCTCATCCCCCTCATCTAAAGTGATTTGCCAGATCTTCAACCTCACCTCCCCATAGGTGTTTTATATATATATATATATATATATATATATATATATATATATATATATATATATATATATATATATATATATATATATATATATATATAGAGAGAGAGAGAGAGAGAGAGAGAGAGAGAGATAGAGAGAGAGAGAGAGAAAGAGAGAGAAAGAAAAGAGTAGAAATTCTTCAGCCATCTTGAGCCTTGTTTAATCGCAGCTGCCGGATCGTCAGAGCTCTGACCCGCTACTGAAACGAATGAGATAGATCAAGCATTACATTAGTCAGGTATTGGGCGCGGACATTTAAGGATTGCGATGTATTGCATGTACTATGCATGATTAAACGCTGAATCACGCAGTGTGCTGTGAGAGGCCCGAGAATTTTTCTTGCTACATTTGGATAGAGAAATTCAAGGATTATATGTGTATATATATGTGTGCATATGTGTGTAATGAGAAATAAACAGTTAGGTGCTAGACACTTAGATGCTAGATGGACAAAGAATCTCAGTTCTTGATCTTTTTCAAATCAATGGTTGAAAGAAGAACAAGAAGTCAAAGGTACGAAATAATACTAAATTTTTACAATACTAGATAATGAAAATGTCTCAACACTTTTTTCTCCTTGTTTTTCTCTCAGCTACTAATCTGAAAAAGATCAACAACTGGGATTATATGTGTGTGTGTGTTTAGAGGGGAAAAAATTTTGCTATATCCTTAATCATGAGGTCAAGGACAAATTCTATACCTCTTATTCCTTGTTAGAAAGATTTTTTAATAAAAGTTTTAACATTCCAAGGCCTTTATAAACACTAATTTAATATGAAGCATGTCTTTATTCAAATCCATGTGTGCTATAAAAGATATTGCTTTTTCTGTAATTAATGTTTTTATATTATAAGAGCCGTTCACTTTTTACTATTATAAAAGCATTATCAAACTCAAAAAAATGATTTAGTATATGTTTCCCATAAAAAAAAAATCTCAAAATTATATCTCTTATGCATAGTGTACTTAAGAAGGTTTTTAGGCAACCCGTGTCGTCCAATAATATGCATTTCCCTTTCCATGCATTGATATCCACAAGGCCACAAGTATGTGTGTGCGCGTGTTTTTTCTTATTTGCTATGTGATTAAAAAATATAAGGCTTTTAAGTGAATTGTTTGGTACTCCAAAACGCTTGGGGCTTGAGAAGTTCGACCGATCGGGTGCTTGAAAAGAAGAGACAAAAACACCCCGAGTTAACAAATGCAGAATGCACTACCCTGAAATGAAAAAACTAGAAAGAATTAGCTTTCATGAGTCTGAGTATTTTTCATCTAAAACATCGATTTTAAGATAATCAGATGATTAAAATTAAGTTGCAAATATAAAAAACATATTATTTTTTCAAGAGTTTCAAATACCCCTCAAAATGGGTCTAAGAGTTTTGTTTAAGAAAACCCATTTGTTTTCTTATTTTCTCTCTCTCTTCTTAAACTACAAAAATGGAAGCTGTGGCTGGGGGAACCTTCACAGACATCCTCATGAAAACATCACTTAAGATCAAACCTTTAGTGGTCTTCCTCAAAGAACTTACAGAAGGCCGCCCAGGTAGGGACCTTCATTGACATTGTCCAAATAAGGTCACTAAAAACAGACCTTAAGTGACAATTTTATGAAAGCGTTACTGAAGACCCTCCCCAGAAAAGGTTTATGAAGACTGGCCTTTTAATGATGAAATTCATGTTGCCCTAGCATGCTTATAACTGAAAATAATGTGCACATGAGAAACCATCATATTGACTTTGAACGTGTAAAACTTTAGCATGAAAAAGTTTCGAACATCAGCCACCAAATAAAATTGGCACTTCATCGCTCGACATGCATGTTACGGCTAAGACTCTGCTCTTCCTTTACATTTGGTTGGTTGGTTCGTTTGAAGTCTTTCTTTCTTTCTCTCCCGTTCGCTCTCTCTCTCTCTCTCTCATATGGAGGAAGCCAATGCAGGACAAACAATGGAAAGTGAAATCGACCAATGATGGCCAACTGCCCTTTTCTTCGACGGTCAGGAGCTTTCTTGACTCCGCATGTAAAACGAAAGCTTCGAAAAGGAAGACACGTTTTTAGATCGACGGTGAAGCTTCAATTTTCATATCCATTGCACGCAATAAGCACAACGGCTTCGATCGCAATATTTAGAAGCACTGCAGTCGAACGTTTTCTCACTTCTTACAGTAACGTAAACGTTAAGCAGAAAGCATCATCTAAATCTTGTTTTTTCACTAAAGAAATTGTAGATATGGCAACGATTGCTTCACACTACCAGTTCTAGTTTCTCGAGTTCAATCAAGCTCAAGCTCGACTTTGTTCCTGTGCAAAGCTACTAATATTTAAAATATAGTTAAAATGATATCTGTAACAAATGAACGGTCGAAATTATAGATCTTTTAAGATGTAATATGACGATTTATTTCATCTGCTCACGGGTGGGTGGTTGAGGGGCACGTGCCCCGAGCCTACGTAACGGGAAGGTAGAGAGAGAAAGAGAGAGAGAGATTGGTGAATGACGTCCATCTCCTGTTGAGGAATGCATCTGCTCGCAGCATTGAGAGATCTCAAACGACAATCCCTACCGCTTGGAGGGGCGCCCATTAAAAATAACCTCTCTCTTTCTTCCTCTCTCATCACGTGATACCGATGGCTTTGTCATGGAAGCTCACTTGCCCCCAACCGCCTCCAAAAACCAAACACTAAAAGCTAAAAACATCCAACTTCCCCACATGTATGCTTTTTCTTACTTTTTCCATCCTCCTTTCAACCGTTCCCCCGCCACATGACCCCTCCCATTAATCTTACTCCCATTTTGGTTTTCCTATTTACATCCCTATGATGTGTGTGCCCTCGCATGCATCCATGCATCAAGTTGGGGCGCTTACAACACCATCCTTTTCTTAGGGCTTTTCTTCTTCTTTTTCTTTTATTTGGGGTGTAGTTAGTCCACTAATTGGTAGCTCTAAACCCCGAAAACAAGGAAAAGGAGATGGACTTTGGTTTCTTCATGATCTATATAAATATAAAATAAAATTGAATAGTAACTTTGGCTTTTAAGAGTCACTGAACTCAACCATCTAAAGAGCCATATCATAGAACATGTTAGCCAGTTAAGAGAAAAACAAAGATAAAAAAGTGATGAATGTTTTTATTATATAATAATAGTTTGCACATATTTTCGCTTGTTTTTTTTCAACCATCTATATATTTTAGATGAACAAGATGACTGTGTTTTTAGATGACGAGAGTCATCATTCACTCTCTATCTCTCTTTCTCTCACTTTATATATATATATATATATATATATATATATATATATATATATATATGAAGAGAGAGATTGAGGGTGTGTGGAACCGCACCAATGATGGATCATGTGGGATGGGGAGGGGTTCAGTACTGAGATGCATCATATCCACCATAAAATCTGAGAAGGAATCATAAGAAGCATGCCTGCTGCAGGGATATATGCCTTTTTCCCCCCTTGCCAGCACTTCAACACCATCAAACTGACCATGGAAGGCATGCGCCTCTCTGTCCTTTCACCACTCAGAGAGAGAGAGAGAGAGAGAGAACAATCATGGATCATGTGGGTAGCACACAAGTTCATGATTTTCTCACAGTTGGTACCAAACAACAACAGTACTCTCTCTCTCTCTCTCTCTCTCTCTCTCTCTCTCTCTCTCTCTCTATAGTGGCATCTATATCCTCAACAGGATCCACTGAAAGCTTCATTTGTTTTTTATGAAAAAAGAAAAGACTTTTTAGGTCAACTTTCTTCGAGATTGGGATTTCAGATGGAGGAAGCTACGGATTGTCCATCTCAAATGTGAAGTAACCATATCTCACACGTACAGATAGTCTTTCTGATTGTGTGACAATTGGGAACAGGCTTGGACACGTGAATTTTAATGCTAACTCAATATTCAAGTCTAATATTTTGCTGCTTTTTTGTTATTTTCACTAAACCTGACTGATTTTTAATACCAAAATCGAGAAAATGAATTCCTTGGAAGTTACTTAGAATTGCATTTGATCACATGGATTAAGCCGCTTTATAAACAGGGTGCAAGTCCGTCAGGCGTCCAGAGGCCTTCATTTTCAGCACAAATAAAAGCTGCATACTAGAGCCGATCACGTACTCTAGCAGTGCATATATATATATATATTACATTTAATGGTGGACTTGGATGTGGACCGCCTAAGAACGTGGAAGTCATTCCGATCATATGGGAAGAAGACGGGCAGTAATTGAAGGAGGCAAAAATCGCTACCGCACTTGAAAGAGGTTGCGCCTTTTGTCGGCAGCTCAACATATATTCTCCTCTTGTCCTTTACAGCTCGCCCTTTCTCATTTAGCCGCGCAAACGTGACAAGAATCATGGCTCCCCTCTCTTATCATCCTTCCCCTTTTTGACGTACAATATTCAAGAAGTATTCCCTCAAGCTTAGCCACCAGTAATCTTTTTCGCAAATTACTTCTTTTCTTTTCTTGGAATTCTCTAGAAAATTATATATATAATCCATACATTGCATTTGGCTGCATAGGTGAGAAGTTGGAGCATCCAAGTGTATACTCTGTGGTTGGTGTTTGTGGACTTGGATGTATATATATATATATATTATATTAATTTAATCGGACCGGCCTCGGGCTCAGGTTTTCATTGTGGGGCTGGGCCCAGGTCAGGGTTTCGATTGTCGGGCTGGCCTGAGCCCGCCAGGCCTGCCCGATGCCGAGACTTATTCAAGGTTTCCTGGTGAGATGTTTGATTGGGCCAAGAGGCCAAGCTCTACCACTTCTGTCGAGTAATATTTGAGTAAACCCTACCTCTATGCAAACACGTAGTAAGTATGGCTCTCTTGTTTTTGATGGGGCTGCTCGACATGGCAACAGTAATGCATTGTTATCGTTTTATGAATCTGCTCTGAAAAACGAGACAGATGCATAAAACATTTGTTATGGTATTGTGTAGATCTACTATTTTTTTTAGAAAAGATTCATAAAATAATAACAGTTTGACTAGTTGAACTGAATCAAAATATATATGAATATTTCAATGTCTGGATGTTAGTAAAATATTGGGGGTAAACCATATCATTAAAATCTATTTTAGGGTTATTATATATAGATATATATATATCCAAATAATTGATATGCCAACATCATTTTTTTAATTTTTACTAGGATAAAGTGCCTGACAGATACTTTAATTAGTTATGTAACCTATACGTACAAAGATCCACTTTTATAAAAAAAAACAAGAGTCTGAAATTTTTTGGCTTAAGATTAATTTTTTAAATCCGTTTCCAAACGTAGAGATCACATCCACATAGTTAGCAGTTCAAGAGGGAGATATTATGAGAGAGTCCATTATTGCACTTCATGAGGTTCAACATCAGTCAGTTCGTCACCCAGCTCATTTGGACGAAGCTAGAGATGAGGTTGGTCCAACGGAGTCACAGCTAAAATTATTTTGCGCAGTAGTACTAAAAGTCGGTTTTATTTTTTATATTACATCTATATAATTCATATATGTTTAAGAATTTGTAAATTAAATTGTTCAATTAATAAAGTACATTACAAAAAATAAGTTAAAGAGTAGATGCAGAACCAAAATTACATCCATTTACCTCATTTTAATGAGGGGCTTATTCAATAAGCCTCAGATGCAATGTTTCAAGGGTGTATAGCATAGCTGGTCAAGTTGGCAGGTCGGTGAGGGTCTTATCATCATTTCTTTTTATATAGATACTACCTTTTTAAACTGCAAAAAGCGGCATACGCTACACTCAAGTTGAGGGAAATAACCATAAGTTCATCTAAGTCTGGACGCAACCCTAAACCCAGGAGGAACAAGGAGTGGTGGCTTCAGCCTCTCACATGAGCGGTGGGTTTTTCTTTCCTCACCCAGAATAAACCCCAATCCATAGATTTGGCAACACACACATGCATGCATGCATCATTCAATGTACTAAGTCCGACATACACACATACATGCATGCATCTTGCTTGGGCCTACAACTGCAATAGATCGGGTTTCAAGTCCCATCCAGGCCCTGGCTGCCAAGTCCGACTTATTTTGGACCCAGGTCCATAATCCAATGGTACTCTTTTTATTTACAAACAAACCTGAGTTAAAAGTATCGTCAGATTTGAACTTAATTAGATTCATGAGTTCTATGTAAACCCCGCACTTCGGATCTGGATCCGGTCAAGAATCTTATCCAATGGCATATATAGAAGGTGCCCCCACGTTCAAAATTAAAGTTTCTAGTACCGACAGAGTTAGCTGTCAGCAGGAATAGTCGTACTATTCTATCTGTAGCTGCACAGCCAAACTTGAGGCATCTTCCTCAAGCTTTTGCATGTGTGTGTGTGCGTGCGTGCATGCACTCATGCTTTCTTATGCTGAGAAAGCATGATATATTTGTGTGCACGCGCTCACGCACTTTTTCCTCACTTTCTTGATCCTATTGTATTTGGCTCAGGCTTTATGAGCAGTGAAATTATTTAATACGAAGAATAGCCATGATCCTTGTGTTTATAGACACATGCTTTTATCCTAAATATATAAGACTGTTCAGTTTTTTCCAAAAAAAAAAAAACAATTTTTTAAGTCCATTTCTTCATAATTTTACTTCTCTCTCTTTCTATCTCCTCTGACCAGTTGTTCCTTAGCCTTGTGGTGAGACTACAGGTATGACCTAAGGTTCTGGGTTCAAGAACCGGAGCTGTTAAAGTTTAATGCTTGAGTGAAGAAGTTACCAAACGGCGTGTAGCATGGCTGGTCGGGTTTGTGGCCTATAAGCAACATCTCTTGGTTCGATTCCCATAAATGCTCTCCTTTGAACAGTGTTGATAGGTCTGTGATGGGTTGCATTACTTCAATATGTGAGAACATTATTTAGTTTCTGGGTGAGAAAGAGGAACTTCATTCTAAGAGAGCTGAAACTGCTACCCGAGCTCTCTGATTCCTTGGGTCTGCTTTCAGTAGCTTAGGATGCCACTCACGAAGCTTCAACTTGTGCATCAATAATGCCTATTTACAGCACAAGAGAATTGACACTCTTACATTTGAAACGGAAACCAGCCGCCTACCAACCTCGTCCCAACCATTCTACTAACCCTTCCTTTGTTTAACAATCTTCAGAGTCTTGAGACCTCATATATCTATCTTGACCAATTTCATCACTGCTGTGAAAGGCAGTGATGCTTATATGTACAGTCAATGAGTCCTACTAGCTTGGACCTGGAGCAGCTAGATCAGTGCCTCAAATGGATTGGATCGGACATGGAAGATTTGATTGTTTTGCCCATCTTGCTTTGTCGAAATCTATGTAATCACTGATTCAGAATCCGATAAATTTAACTTCCTTAAATTTAGATGTGTTCCAGGTGCTGCATGGGAATAGCCAATGCACAGGTAAGCTACTTTAATGGGGTTGATCCAAATGGATCGCATTCATGGCAGAGACCTCAAAATTTGTTACCATATCCCATCAATTTTACGGATCCAAATCCGATCCACTTGCATTCACATGCTGTAAATTAATCAGCGCGCTTCGGGCGGGGACTTGCTGAAATAGGTCCTTGTGCAGATCACAGGATTCGAACCTGCATCACAACGGTGCAGGAAATTACAAGGAAAAGTCTTCAGATAGCAACATCTTGCATGAGCCAGGGTTTCATCTTTAGGAGGGCCGAACAGTCCTGCAACCACTAAATAAAATTTTTAAGAGCTGATCGATGGCGGATTGACTCTGCACTGTTAAGTTGGTGGTGCTCAGATTCTAAGTATTGATCACCAAATCTGATGCAACGATGTGCTTTGGTCATGATTTATACCGAACCAAATTAATAAGATTGACATCGATGTTCCTAATTATGAACGTCGGTGGTTATTCATTGCCAACCAGCATTCTTGTGTATGAAAACCCTATATATATATATATATATATATATATATATATATATATATATATATATATATATATATATATATATATATATATATATATATATATATATATATATATATATATACCATGCAAGAAAAAACTTCCAACGATATTGCTTCAGCTTTAGCGCAATAAATGTGCGCCTCAAATATCAAACTCGTGACATCTTTCAGCTTGAATACACCTAATGAAGCCCTACCCACAGCCACGTCTAGCGTTGTAAGCCAAAAAAAAAGGAAAAATCGTCATGAATCAGCCAAGTTTAATCAATTCCGTGGCAAATCGATCAGACGTTGTAAACTACTCACTTTTTTCAGTAATTTTTTATTATTTTTTAAAAAGATAAATATAATAAAAAATAATTTGCTGGTTCGATTGAATCCTGAAATCGATTGATATATTGTTAATTCATGATGTTCAATGCGCGATCTCTACGTAATCAGATGTTGAAAAAAAGCCTTTGGTGCAGGGTGCATGGATGCATGGCTCGAATCTTAACCTAATAGGCAGAAAGGGACAGCAATTGTGCTTGGAGTTTTTCTCGATAACTGTTGACGTAGACATTTCGAAGGAAAATATTCAGTGTTAGTGAAAGTAAAAGAGCTACAAAATGGCAACTTTTGATTATAATTTTTATGAAATTGGGCAGTGGGATCTGGAGAGACCCACTGTCAAAAAGAGAGCCATAAAGAGAGCCAAAGTTTTCATTCAACCCATTGTCTTCTCAGTTTAGGATCTGCTTATTATGCCTTAATGTATTACATCTGCTGCTGCACTTCAACTTACGCACCAGTAATCACTCTTTTGTGGGTCATTTGTTCTTCAACTTGTGGCTTATGTATATAAACTACATAAGAAGTGCTAGCTTTATTAAAATTTAAAAGATGCAAAAAGATTCAAAGAGATTTTCAATAGTTCGTTGATTGCGTTCGATGGTGTTGAATGTTTTTGATGTTCAAGTAGCATCTTTATGGTCTTGATTAGTTATTATGGCTTGGTTGATGCATGAACCAAGTCATATATTATATTAGAGAAATTGGTAAAAACTGTCGGGATAAAAACCAAACCCTTTAATTTTTTGCTAAAAATTATTTTAAATCAAATATAAACATCCTAATATATTTATATAAACTGCTTTGTTATAAAACATACTTTTGAATCAATTTGTTTTATGATAAATGTTCATTGTTCTATTATCAAAGTGTTGATGCTATAAGAGCCACTCATTTTGGTTTATTATAAAAACACTATTAAAACCTAAAAATTGATCAACTTAATATATATTTTGCATCAACCTGTCCTTTAGATCATATTGGTAAGGTAAGGTTTGATTTCAAAAAAAAAAAAAAATTAATACCATATTTAAAGGGTCTGGTTTTTGTCGCTGAGCTTTCTACCAATCACTCTATATATATGCACATATTGCCTTTCCCATAAGTGCTTATATTTTTGTATGTATTTATACTTGGTACATCTAGTTTTGCATGTTTGTAGCGTCATGAAATATACATGTTATAATATTAGGAAGAAATGGAGCTTTTGTGAACGTCGTTTTCTTTAATGGATAGTGAAGGTCGAGTAGCAAGAAAACAAGGAAATGGAATTTGGTGAGGTGATCGTTGACAAAGTGACACCCTCTTCTCACTTTAAATATATGAGGAAGGTAAAGCGGTTGATGAGTTATGTCATGCATTCTGGATTACAAAGGTTAGGTACGAAAATCGTAGTTTCTCTTACCCCATTTTTAGGTCACACTAGCTAATACCTGGATATAATATGCAATAAATATCTCTCTCTCTCTCTCTCTCTCTCTCTCTCTCTCTCTCTCTCTCTCTCTATATATATATATATATATATATATATATATATATATATATATATATATATATATATATATATATATATATATATATATATATATATATATATATATTCCTCCAACCATCCGTCCATTTGGATCTCTTTACACACACATATATATATATATGAAGAAAGAGTGAAAAAGTGAATTGCATATTACATTTTCATGTCTATCCTACTGTGGCTAACTTTTTGTTTAGGAAGTCAAGCTATGAGCTCGGAAGTGATTTAAACATAATCACAAATATCGTTAAACGGTTTTAAACGATAAGGTTTTTGAGTAAAGCTGAAAACATCAGAAAATCTTGAGAAAGATTAGCAAACTTTTTTAGAAAACAAAAATTCCAGAACATTAGAAAAAAATAACACAAAAATTTTTGCAAAAGAATATAAAAAATAACTTTATATGATGACAAAAATGAGGTTTTAGTAATGATAGCAATGAAGATTAATAATTAGACTTTAAGGCCAAAATAACATAAAAGTAATGAAAAACATATGAAAAACGAGAAAAAAACATAAAAATTTCATTTTGGAGTTTTTTTTAATAAATACCGATAGGTTCTTTTCGTTTTCATTCTTTTTGACGTTTTTATTGGGTATTTTTCAAAAAACACAGGTTTTCCATGGCTGATTTTAAAAGAAGTAGAAACATAAAAGAAAAGCACAATATTTTTGCTCTCTCTCTCTCTCTCTCTCTCTCTCTCTCTCTCTATATATATATATATATCTATATATATATATATATATATATATATATATATATATATATATATATATATATATATATATATATATATATATATATAGAGAGAGAGAGAGAGAGAGAGAGAGAGAGAGAGAGAGAGATTTCTGGTGTAAATACATAGATGGATTGGACAGAGTGCATTCAGTGGAAAGCTCACATATAGTACCTAGATTAGGTGCATTTCGTGCCTAACAGGAGTAAAAGAATCAGTGGCACAGATTGTGCTAAAAAGTAGGTTCAAGGCTTTTCACAAAGTTCACGAATGCTTCCAGGCAACTTCATTTCACAGGTTCCGATTGAGGAACCAGACATGGGGCGCGCTCCCTAGGGGCCATCTATCTAGAAAGATGCCAAATTATGCATTCCATGCGTGGAATGTGCCCATATAACCCACGATTCAGTTCTCACCTGAATTAAAGCTTATCAGTCGATGATGATCAGAAGATCATTAATTCGTTCATCACTAAAACATTATAAGCTTTCTGATTAAGTTTCCTTCTACCTTATATTAATTCTTCTTTGCTGTCCTCTGTTTGGCCTTTTTGCCTTACTAGCTAGCTAGAAACAATCCATCATTTGGTTTATTTCTCAATAGAAGTATTTCGTATCTCAAACATCTCCATTTTCCTCTGAGAAAATGAACTTGATGAACATGTTATAGGCTTACATATATGTGCTAATATTCTACAATTATAAATAGAAAAATACGACTTCATAAGGAAGTACGGGATATATAGCACTAAATGACATTTTTTCTCCTTGTTTTCTCTTGACCATCTATCTGCTTCAGATTGACAATTGACGGCTCTGATTGGATAGTTGGGTGACTCTCGATAGCTAGAGTCATCATTCACTGACTGATATGTATAATAGTGTGTGTTTGATTTCCTCACCCTTTATTGACAACCAAATTAACAACTTAATTAGTTGAAAATTCTTAAAAGGGGGGATGAATACAGTAATTCTTTGTAGATGATGGTACAAGTTACGCAGTCCAAGCCGAAAGACATGAATCAATCAAGTCCGGCTTATTGGCTGTTGTTTGTCTGCTTAATTAACTTCAACATGATCCATTCGGCCTCATTTTCAAAGCCCAGTTGGAGAATCCTTCCAAAAATGTACTGCTTGGCTCTCTTTCTAGCATTTAATTAGCTCCAATCTACCTGCCAACTAGCAAAGCACCTAATGAAATAGATGTCTCAAAGAAATAATAGAAAAGTGATAATGGAGCTTGCTTGAGAAAAAAAATTAGTTTTCATGTACTGTGAAATTAATATATATTTTGTTTTCTTTATGTGCATGTGAGAATCTAAAGGAAAAGACATGCCTTTTTTGCATTTGGAAACCCTAAAATTTTCAAAGACTTTTGTAACCATGGAAAAAAAAAAGAAAAAGCATTTTTTGCACCATCTTAATTTCTTGTCAACAAAGCTTCAAGTTGGTGCTTCCTTTCCAGAATGCTTGGATCACCATGTTTAAAATTTTATATTTCTGATCATTAACATTTATGGCATATATATCTACAGCAAAATCTCTAGCACCCAGTTTCCCGTCAAGCCTAACTTAGATTATTTTGATGAAGAATGTTGTCAACTTATTTAAGCATCACACAAGTTCAAGGCAGGTATTCTGGTAACCAATATGTAATTGACATCTATGACTATGCAACTAGACAGATGCATGAGACAAGGTGTTCAGCTGTCAAAGGAGACAGCTGCCTAAAAGTATATGCATGTGTTAGTAGTGGAAATAGATTAATTCTTTTAAACCTTATCATAAGTCTGTAGCAGGTGCATGCCCATGGTCAGTCAAAGAGGTTTTAGTTCTAAAATTGTGTGCAAGCTAATTAAGAAATTAGTCTTGCATGTCCATTATACTTTAATCAGCATAAAGATTCATGACAAGGAAAAACTCAAAGATCCAACATGTGGTGGGCCCATCCACAGAGATGCGAAGCCTCGAGCATGCACCGACCATCAATCAATCACGTAAAATGGTAGGGTTGAGATTTGGTCCGGGGTTCGCATTCTTATTGGCTTGTGGAATTGAAGGGGTCCACATCCAATCTCTTGGAAACAAAGATTTCAAGTGGTTCATGATCTTAAGATGGTTGTGATTGGATGGAGCTCAAAATGGCCGGAGGATTTCAGCTCATCTATTTGCAAGAAGATGAGACTTGCAATATTTCTTATGAATTTTTTAGCAAAGTTATCACCGGTGTAGCAAACATCTTTTCTTCTTCTTCTTCTTCTTCTTCTTCTTCTTCTTCTTCTCTCTCTCTCTCTCTCTCTCTCTCTCTCTCTCTCTCTCTTGGGGTGTTGAGGGAGGAGAGAGAGAAATGAAATCAACATATAGCTAGGGTGAAATTATGAATCATTCTCGGCAATTTTGGCATATTTGTCAACATAATCCTAGTCAATTCACATTGGAGATTGAAAATAAAATAGGAAGCATGTTCCAATGATAGATTTAACATGCATTGTCGGATCATCCCTTTGGTTCTCTTGAAGATCCAATGCATACCAGTAAAATTATATGATAACTTGTAAAGTACCTTTTAAGCGATAGTTGTAGAATATTAATGCAAGACTTCTGTTTCAGCATGAATGCAAAACCAGGGCCTTTTTAGAATTTAAATCAAATTATTCCTCTGTTGCTTATAGTAAAAAGAATCAGATATTCCCATCCTTTTGTCATAATATGGATGTTTATATTGGCATTTGACCAGTAATGGAGCTACATATAGGTTACCCATTCCAGCAACAAAATTTTTCTTTATTTTTATATGGTGTCTTACGTATTTATATATGTTGTGCCCCATAAGAAATCAAAATTTCTACAACAGTGTCCCTTAACCAAAAATCTCTGACTCTGCATTTGACATGTTATTTTCTGCACTCATGCCATGTAGACTGATGTGGGCCATTTCCCAATCAGCCCATAGAAATTCACCTTATTTACATATCGGCACCATTGTTTCTCCTTTTTGACGTCCAAGTGGAAGACTGTGTCATGAAGCATCAAGGAAGCAGCTTTAAACCGCTCAATAGACCTTAGCGAGTGCAAACGATCTCATTCATGAAAACAAGTCACAGGGGTCCGCAAACAGCCAAACAACAACCCCTAACTACGCCAAACCTTTTTCAGATTGAAAACATGCAACAATTTCCAATTCGAGTTATCAAAGTTGGACTTTTCATTCAAAAATCGTGTTACATTGAAAACAGAATTTCAATATGATGACCTCAACAATCCAAATCATAGACTAATTTTTCATTCTGTGGTTCAATTATTGTTGTATATCTCATACAAGTGCGATATGCTTCCACATCTAAAACAAAGATGTAATTCATTGTTTTTTCTAACAGTTACCATATGCACATACAATATGATATACTCTTAGGAGTTGAGTGAAGTGGAGTTTTTGCACTTTGAAGAAGAGAAAGTCATTTGAACTGCATTTGCAAGTGAAAGATCGATTTAGGGTTGAAGAAAGAGATCCAATTTCCTCGATACAAAGGCCGAGCCAAACCCCCTGCACCACCGCAAAATTCTCAACTCCACTTCACCCACACGTGCTCGCGTGCATGCTTCACTCTAAGGAGGAATGGTGCAGGAACATGTACATAAGAAAGTCCAAGAATTTTCACCTTGTTGAAGATCTAGTGGGAGCTATTATCTTCTTTCTAATTGTCTTTTAGTTGTATATGACCGCTCTTTGCTCTGGTGTCTGTCAACCCGATTATATCAATAAAAAAGACTGGCCTCTATTCGAGCCTATACGAGAGGTTGACTTCCTTTCTCGTCTTGCCCAAAAGAAAAAAACCCGTTCTTGCTCTAACACGCTCTGCTCGGTCTTGCTACGTAGCAAATTGACTTGCTTTTCAATGTTAGGCAAAGCGGAACGAGTGCTTTGAGAGGGCTTTGAAGAGAGAGCTCCCCTGTAAAAAGTTATTCAAAAATTTTATTTAATTATACCATTTATGGAATTCAACCCCCTTGAGAAAAAAAATCATGGCCCTGCCTTTGCCTCCATAAAAGGTATAAAATTTCTCACATTTACTCTATATTTTTATTGTTTTGTGAATATTAATTTAGATTTCTATTTTTGTAAGTGGCTTCAAATGACTACACATGGAAAAGAAGCACTGACGGGAAATAATCAGTTGAAAATCATTTGCAACATCTATTAAAAAAAAAATTATCACCAGGGATTCCTACGCTCATTTAGCTGGACTGGATGAGACTATGGCTACATATACTAGCAACAAAACACACCATTACCACCATTTGTGTGAGAACGATGTTTGGACATGATCAATCTTTAACAGCAAAAAAAAAATGGAAAAGGAAATGGATGATGTAGAAGTAGGCTAAGGACGATAAAGATGATCACGAGTTTTTTTTATTTCTGACCCTATTAATATACTAGTCTAAGATTCGAGTGTATAATTTGAGGGCAAAACTAGTAAAAGAAAAAGAAATCATGTATGCAGGAGGCAATACCAATGGAAAAAAAAAAGAGGTATGCCAATGGCACGTCGAGTGCTTCGTGATCAATTAAAAACTTTCCCATTCTTAGACTGCTCTAGGCTTTCAATCTGACATTCCTACGAACATGACTTCCGAAGAAATGATAGAAGAGACAAGTAATGCAGTTGGGAGATAGTCTTATGATGCGCATGTTCCTTCTAATGCAGTTAATTCATTTCATTTCTAGGCTATGACAGATGCAATTATTTCTCTAGTCCCACGGTACACAATGCATATTATTATCATCAGTTCAGAGGCAAAATTGTTCATGCAGTTATTAAAAAATTAAAGACATATTATAATGAAATGAGATTGAGCCAGAGAAATATAGGGTCAAGTGTTATGGCAAATGGTGGATACACAGACGAGCATTTATAAATACCCTTCTAGTTTTTTAATTATATTGATCAAGATTTCTGAAGTTCCCTTTTCATGTTTTGATGAAATTGCAAAAGATAAATCTAAGAAGATTGTATAATTTAACATAGATGATGCACTAAATTATAGAGCTACAAGTAAACTGTTGGTTGAAGAATACGAGTCATTCTTTTAAACTCCATATGCTACTTATTGGGCGGTCTCACACTTGAAGATCTTGACAACATATGTGAGACAAAATCAGCTATTGAACAGTGCCAAAAGATGATGAATTACATGTATAATCATGCTTATGCATTGAAGTTCATGAAAAAAATTAACACATGAAGTTGAATTGGTCTGACATCTACAAACCAGATTCACTACAAATGTTTATGACCATGAAGCGCATTGTAAAGCAAAGAAATTATTTTAGGTTGTCGTGTTCTAGTAATAAATGGGTTGCATATCCACATGCTAACAAGAAAGTCTTCTAAAGATGCAAGTATTATATTCAGCAATGAATTTTAAGAATCATGCATGAAGTCATTGAAAATCAGCATAACTTTGGTTAAGGTCTTAAGATTACTTTGACGATCAAGATAGGTCTGTCATGGGGACTTTATGAAGTTATGGATAAAGCGAAAGAGATCATCAGATAGAACATGAAGCAACGAAGAAGTTATATATGCAGACATGGAAAATTATATATCACAGCTGAATTGGGTAACTTCATCATGCCGATCATTTGATAATATATTATTTATATCATGCATTAAGATATTAAACGACATTTAAAATGGATAGAAAAGTGACCAATGGTTTATTGGACTGCATTAAGACATTAGTCATTGAGCCTCACGTACAAGATGACATCCATTGTGATATGGAAATATATCAAATGTGCAGTGTAAGTGGATGTTAAAGAAAGTCCCGTGATTCTGAAAATATCCGCACTAAAAAAATAAATAGACTGAAATATAAAAGGCTTAATGATCCTATTTATGTTTATATAACATGCTATCGAAATAAAGATAATAAGCTAATATATTGTTTTATAAGTTATATACGTCTATAGCATACATTAACAAAAATGTTTAATTTATTTTAGCAATTAAAAAGAACATCAACAATAAAACATAGATGTCAAATTGATCATATCAACTTGAAAAACTTTGCATGTGTTAGATTTGTGGGTTGAGGAAAAAACCAACCGCTATATTTCAAAAGGAGGATCTTAAGTGTTTCAATATCAAAGGAGCAGAGGATGTTGACAATAAAGAGCATATATATGTCAAAGCAAGATGTTGAATTTAAAGAAGATGATACAAATGATGATGAAAATGAAGATATTTTCATTTGTTATTTGCATTTAACAAGTTCAATAAGATGTGTAAGACTTTAAATTTAGTTTTAATGTATTACAAGTTATGACATTATGACTATGTGATGTTAAATTGATGAATGTTTATAGCTGTAAGCTCATCCGTATATGTGACATGTTTTTTGCAGGAAACATATTTTTCTTGATATTTTGTTTTCATTATTTTCTCCTTTTCTTATTTGTTTAATATTAAAAAATAGATATACTATTTTTTATGATACGTTATTATACATATCTAACTATTGAACCAACTAATACTCCATGGTTTGCACTTTGCAACATTCATTCCGACCCTTCAAGACTTTCAAGATTACTTTCTTTATAGCTTGTGAGCATAAGAAGAGCACATGAAAGACACCCAAGGTAAGAGAACTGCCAAACTAAATCCATTTCCTTGAAAATCTACCAACAGGTTTAAAGATTTTTCACCTTTTTCATAGAATATCTTAAGACTAAAATAGTACTTTCTATCGGTTAAGCTTGTAATCTTTTCAAATAACAAAAGTAGCATCCACAAGGAAAACTTGGCTTTAGACTTTCTAACACAAATGAAAGTATAGTTGCTTTAGTCCTTCCAAACAGACTCGGACAACAGTGACAAAAGCAGCAAAGTGATAACTGATAAGTTATCATTTATATCATTATTGATATAACGTGGTACTCATGCAATATAATCACCTTAAAAGAATAGTAATTACATTGCGCTATAATCACTGTAAAAGAACAAGTTACCTAGTTGTTCATCGTTAGACTCAAGGAACTAGGTACTGCTAATCAGATATCACACAGCACCTACATGACAATGATTTAGCGTATTACCAGCGAGCTGCAGTGAAGCATCTTCCTATTTTCAACCACAACAAATTTGAATTCCTAGACGCATTAGTTCTGACAAATTGTGTTCAAGAACTCAAAGCTACAAGACTGGACAATATCTAGAGCTTTTGAATCAGAGAAAGAGAAAATTATAATATTGTTAGGTCAAGAACCTATAGTCTAAAAACCTAGCTGTTAGATATGGAGCTTCATGGATCTCTCTCTCTCTCTCTCTCTCTCTCTCTCTCATGCAACAAACACAAGTAAAGTATAAGTAGTGCAGTCCAAGATGGAGTTTTTAAGTGCAAGAATAAGATAAAAAAAATAACTCAATTAGGTAATTGGACCAATCAATGACATCAAGAATGAGGCAGAAAATTTGGCTGGTTTTAGGTAACAAACTAAGTAACAACAGTCAACACTGCACACGCAGGAAACATGGTGTAATTACATAGGACTGCAGCTATTCTGCATTTGTTGTTTATAAGCCTGGGATAGATAGCCAATCACAATGACAGGTGAAACTTACAAACACTGGTGAGAATCAAAGTAGGCATGAACCGACAAACCATATTGCCTGGTGAAATCCTTCAATCCAGATTGCATAAGCTAGAACAATTTGCAGCTGCTTAATTCACTGGGATTCCCTGACGTTTCTCAACATAAGCAGATGGAAACCAGCCTGCTCTGCCTCTGCATTCCCCTTCTGACCATCCCGATGGGCTGACCTGATCAGGGTAAAACAAATCATCAAAGCCTGACCTGAGAGGGAATTATTAGACCTAAAACGAGCAAGGAGACTAGATTATGATACCCAATAGTTATAAGAGAAACATTTTAGACCTAAAACTAAGCAAGGACACTAGCTCACCATGTCTAATAGTTATAGGAGAAACATGTCATAAATTTCCATCTAAATCAAAAGAGCAAAAAACTTAGACTTAATATACATCATTCCAAGGGTTGAAACTGAATCCTGACAATATGAGACTACTGTTCATATAATGCATTGCTCCAACATGTATGCACTTATTTGGTGGTGCCACATGGGAGAGCACACACACTAATGTGCACATAACAGATGCACAGTACCATTCTTTTTGGTCAAGTGTATATTGTGCCTGATCATCTCGGATTATAATTTATAAATGCTCACAATTATCACATTATACATTAACATGAAATTTCGTTCAACACATCAGACATGCTACAATCTATATTCAAGAAATAACAAAGCATGATGTTGCCTTCACAGATTTATCATCCTTCAACGATGATTACTTCCTCTCAGTCTCAGTCAATATCTTTTGAAGTAACCTGGACTGTACTGGATTGTGAAACCTCATAAGCATCTGAGCTCTATGTCCATTATACATTAGACATTAGAATGAAGTATTGATTCGATACACTTCACATGCTACAGAATGTTTTTGAAGAAATTACAAAGCGTGGCACAAACTTCATAATTTATTGTCCTTCTGAAATGACTGATTTGTGATTTTATTTTTCCATTGTTCTACTAAGCTTGATGACCAATGAAGCACGTCCTGACCTTCAAAACAAAATAAAACTCAACACACATTTTTAACCCAACCAAATAGTCCATTAGCCTAATTAGAGTCACCAACACTCTGGTATATAAAGGGTGATAACATTTCTACATAAGGGTATACTCTCCTTATCGCAGGTCCAGATCTGACCTTACTACTCTTTTCCCATAACATATTTACATTTTCAGACACGTTTATATCAATCACTCCCTCCCCAATCAGCACCATGTCATCATGGTGCGAATGAAAGAAATCGCTGCTGCAGTTGAACAAAGTCCTCCCATGTGGGTGGAGGGGCTTCATCTCCTTGCCATTCCACAAACCATTGTTCGCGAGATTGCCAGCAACCTTTCTGGTTCTCTGTCTCAAAACTCTGAAGGGATTAAGTGCTTCAGATGGCTGTTGTGGAAGGTTGCTTAAGGTAACAGGGTGAGAGCCCAGCGAATGATAGGGCTTCAATCTTGAGACGTGAAAAACTGGGTGGATTACAGATCCCTCTGGTACTTGGAGTTTATAAGCGACTGTACCAATCTTTTGCAGAATCTCATAGGGGCCCGAGTACCTTGCGGTGAACTTATGAACTCCTGTAGTTTTTCGTTGGACCTTGCCTGTAGGAAAACTCTTTAGGTATACCCATTCTCCAACCTGATAGCTCTTGTCCCTGTGTTTTTTGTGCAGCTGCAAGTCTGGATTTTATTACCTCTAGCACCTTATCCCTGCTGAGCAGCTGTCGGTCGACCTCATCCCATTCCCGAGGTCCTGGTCCCTGAATGATGGGATGTGTTGTATGCAAACTCAGCGCATGACAAGTAGTCAATCCAGTTGTGTGGTTGCAGTGCCGCGTAGCAGCGTAAGTAAGCCTCCAAGACCCTATTGTTGAATAAGAAAAGTTTTATGTTTTAGGAGGTTCTTTGTAATATTAAAGAGTTATAAGATCTCTTTAATATTTTCCTTATTTCTCATTGATTTATTTTGTAAATCTCCTTTCTACCGTAATCTCTTTTATAAGGGAGATTAGGGTTATCGTAATAGATAAGTTCTTTGGTTTTGATCTCACGGCAGCCTCTCTCTCTCTCTCTCGCTCTTTTCACAAGTTTCTTCACCGCTGCAACATGGTATCAGAGAAGGCGTGAATCAGCAGGGACATGAAGACAGCTGACGACGTTGAGGGTGGTGAAGTGAATCATACTGTCGTCTTCTCCTCTTCAGGCTGGCGACGTGAATCAACCCAACTTCAGGCAGACGATGTTCGGGCTGGCGACGTGATTCAGGACTTCAGGCTGACGACGTTCGGGCTGGCGACGTGATTCAGGCTATTTCTTTCACCGTCCCCTTCCCTTCTCTTGCTTCCGTCTCCTTCTCCTACTAGACACGACAGGGTTGAGCTAACTATTTTCCAGCAGCTGACCCGTGTGGAGGAGTCTATTCACGCTATGAAATCTGCGTGAATAGACTCCAGCTATGGGTATCTACATACGTATTTTTTTTCGCAGCTGAGTGGGAGTCTGCGATAATTTATGTTGAAGGTTGTCGTTAATATTCATGATTAGTAGGCAATAAAATTGTGGTACAACAGCGTTAGATGCATAAAAGAAAGGTTGTTGGTTGCTAAAGCCATTACAAGCAGTGTGGTTTTCTTTTGTCGTCAGATTTCTGAATTTTTCTCTATCGTGGGGTTCTTGGACAGCAGTCTTCTACGTGTTTTGCTGGTGCTTTTGGGTCTTCTACTTGTTCTGCTGAAACTTATTTATCGTGGAACTGTTGAACAGCAGTCTATCTTTTGGAATAGTGGTTTGCATCTAACGTTGTCGTGTGGTGTTGGACATATGCTATTGTTGATAAGCCGCAGCCTCTATTGATTTATATATTTTTTTTTTGGCTTGCTTGGTGGGTGATTACTTGTGGGCAGACTTGCAATGGCTGAAATTAATAAATCTGAATTTTCTCATGAGGTTAAAAGTGGAGGAAATCCATTTTCGTATGGTTCTACTATAAAGTTAGATGGATCTAACTATGAGATTTGGTCTCGTGTGTTTATGATGTCTGTGATTGGACATCAGAAGGAGCATGTTATAGAAGAAAACGAAACTGTTGAAAAGAGTGGAAAATATGTTTCTTGGAAGGGAGATAATAATATTGTCATGTCATGGATCATGAATAGTGTGCAACCCCAAATTGCATCAACTATTGCATACTACACCTCGGCCAAGCAAATGTGGGATTTCTTGAAACAAACTTACTCAAATGACAAGAATGTTAGCAAGATATTGCAGGTAGAGGAGGAACTACTTAATCTGCAACAGGGTGACCAAAGACTTGCTCAGTACTTCGCTTCCCTTAAGTCTATCTCTGAACGACTTAAAGCATTACGTCCTCCATGTCCAACATGCTATAAGACCCATGGTGAACAGTCTATGGTTGCGAAATTCTTACAGGGTCTCTCCTCAGAATATGCAGTAGCAAAGGCTCAGATGTTGACTGGAGTAGAAATCCCGGATCTAGCTGAAGCCTACAACAGGCTTAGTCGTCTTGCAGTGACCCTCTCTTCATCTTCCAGTGATATCCATGCCTCTGCCTTGGCAGCCTCAGGGGGACGTGGACGCGGTTTATTTAGGGGGAGAGGCATGGGCCGTGGGTTAGGAGTAGGTCGGGGGAGATTTCAGTGCACCTATTGTGGGAAAATAGGTCATTTGGAAGACAGATGTTGGGATAAATATGGTCGTCCTACCGCAACACCATCCTTAGGCAGAAATGTTACATCAAAGCCTGAGAAGAACTCTTTAGAGTCTTCTATTGGATCGGCCCAAGCAGCGTCATCCGTGGTAGATGGCTCTTTATCTTCTTCTCAGCCTGAGACAGTGACTGTGAGTATCGAGAAGTCAGAATATGAGAACTTTCTAGCACACAGATCTACTCAGCCGTCGGCCTCCACAGTTATGATTGACAGCGCTATGTCTGTTGACACTATCTCACATGATACAGGTACTACTTGGATTGTTGATTCAGGGGCATCGAGGCACTTTTGTAGTAAGTCTTCCATGTTTACTGTGCTACACTCATTACCTCAGATACGTCATGTGAGACTTGCAGATGGTAAATGGTCACCCATTATGGGACATGGAGATATCAAGATTTCTCAATCTATGACTATTCCCAATGTGTTATATGCTCCTAAGTTTCCCACAAATTTGTTATCTGTTGGACAATTGGTTAATGATTTACATTGTCGTGTTACGTTTGACTCTGGTTTATGTTCATTTCAGGACTTGCAAACTGGAAAGACGATTGGTGGAGGCTATGAGAAAGGGGGCATCTACTTCCTGTCGGACCCCGTGGGTATTGCAGCATCATCGACCACATCGTTGTCCTCCTCTTTCCAGTGGCATCTCAGACTTGGTCATCCATCTGTCTCCAAGCTCTGTCATCTTCTTCCACATCTTTCATTACCAGAGTCTTTCCAGTGTGAAGCCTGTCAACTTGGCAAACACACTCGTAGTAGTTATTCATCGAGTCTTAGTCCGTCTAGTTGTGGACTATTTGATCTTCTTCATGTTGATGTGTGGGGTCCTAGCAGAGTTGCTAGTAGGTCAAGATTTCGTTATTTTCTTGTCATTGTAGATGATTATTCTCGAGTCACCTGGGTTTTCCTCTTGAAGGAAAGGTCTGAAGTCGCATGTATTCTCAAAAATCTTATTATTGAAATAAAGACCTAGTTTGGTATTCTTGTTAAAAACATTCGCACTGATAATGCTCTTGAGTTCAAGGCATCTATCTTAATGAAGTTTTACTCAGATAATGGCATTTCTCCTCAGTTTACATGTCCCCATACTTCCCAGCAAAATGGAATAGTTGAGCGAAAACATCGCCAACTTTTAAATGTGGCTCGTTCCCTTATGCTTCATACTAATCTACCTGCATATTTTTGGGGAGATGCTATTCTTACTGCTTGCTACTTGACCAATCGTTTACCCTCATCCCCCATTGATAACCAGATCCCAATGAAACTTGTGCACCCACAAAGACCCTTGTTTCCAGTAGCTCCCAAAGTATTTGGTTGCACATGCTTTGTTCACATTCTTGGACCCACACGTGACAAATTGGGGGCCCAAGCCATTAAATGTATTCATTGGCTACTCCAAAAACCATAAAGGCTACAAATGCTTTGATCCCTTGACTCAAAAAGAGTATATCAGTGCAGATGTCACATTCTTTGAGTCTCAACCTTATTATGGTCTCACTCCTATATCTACTGAGATGCCACGGTCCCCAGACCCACTACCTATTCCTCCTATTCTTTTGGAGTCGTTCCCTTTAGAATCTCCTTCTTCTGTTGTGTCCAAGTTTTGTGATCCTCCGCTGGTCTACACACGTCGACAGGACCCTTCTCATAATCCTTTGCCAACCATTTCTCAGGAGGTAAGTACATCTGAAGTGCATAGCCCTACTCATTCTGATCCTTGTCAAGACTTACTTATTGCTCTTCGCAAAGGCAGGCGGCAATGTACTTTACATCCTATATCTCATTTTGTGTCTACTGATGGTGTTGGTAAAAATATGCAACAATTCATTCAAGCTTTGGCTGCTCATACAGTTCCTATGTGTCACCAACAGGCTTTATTAGACACCCAATGGAGACGGGCTATGCAAGATGAGATGGATGCCTTAGTGCATAGAGGCACTTGGGACCTTGTTGATCCTCCTCCTCATTGTGATATTGTTGGCTCAAAGTGGGTATTCACAGTTAAATATAATTCTGATGGCTCTTTGGAACGATACAAAGCTCGATTGGTTGCTAAGGGCTACATGCAGACTTACGGTGTAGATTTCTTTGAGACCTTCTCTCCAGTTGCTCGGTTGGGAACCATTCGTCTTATTATTTCTGTGGCTGTCCACCATGACTGGCATATGTATCAACTGGATGTCAAAAACGCTTTTTTGTATGGGGATCTTGATGAGACTGTCTATATGCAACAACCACCGGGATTTGAACGACAGGGGGAGTGTGGCAAAGTGTGCAAGCTGAAGAAAGCTATTTATGGACTCAAACAGAGTCCTCGTGCGTGGTTTCACAAGTTTTCCGAGGTAGTCTCAAAGTGTGGCTTTGTGAGATCTCCTCTTGATCATTCTTTGTTTATCAAGAAGGCTTCCAGAGGTATAACTGTTCTCGTGGTTTATGTTGATGATATTATCCTGACGGGTGACTGATCAAGAAATTTCTGATGCAAAGCTGTTTCTTCAAAAACACTTTGTGACGAAAGATCTTGGTCCTCTACGATACTTCTTGGGAATAGAAGTTGCTCGCAATAGGGAGGGTGTTGTTCTCTCTCAACGGAAGTATGTTCTTGATTTATTGCAGGACACAGGGATGCTAGGAGCTAAACCGGCTAATTTACCTATGAATCCACGTATACATCTTCATGATGACCAAACAGAATTAGTGGATTCTAAATCTTACAGATCCCTTATTGGAAAACTTCTCTATGTTACCGTGACAAGACCAGACATTAGTTTTGCTGTGGGAAAGCTAAGTCAATTTATGGAACAACCAAGGAAAGTTCATTGGGATGCTGCTTTGATGGTAGTTAAATATCTAAAATCGTCTCCTGGCAAAGGCCTTTTGTTCACGAAAGGCAAAACTCTGGAAGTGGAAGCAGTGTTTAGTTCACTTTATAGGATAGATTTATCTTGTAATAGGATAGGTTCACTTTTCTATTATTTTCCTTTTACTTCAGTATTTTTATTTTTTATTTCTGTATTTTATTTTCGTTTTCAACCAAAGATATGTCTGACTTTATCCAGCCGTTGGAGTCCCCAAGGGCTCCTTTCCTCTTCTATTTGTTGTATTTTTTCTCTCTTTTGTAAGCTCTTGAAAAGCAGTGTTTAGTTCATCAATGAGAGAATATTTTTCTTTACTCTAGTGAGTAAAGTTTACACTTTTCTGCAATACTAAAGTGGTCTGGTGAAGAAAGAAAACAGATATTCAACAAAATTCTCTTTGCACCAGAAGATAGACACAAGAAAACAATTGCACTTGTATGCATCGGATGTAAATAACTCAAGGCTATAGACCACATAGCCTTCAAGCTAACAACTGTATATTTCATAATACAGAAATCCAATACCAGTATCATGATTGTCATTCTGAATGCTAAAATTAAAAAATGTTCATAAACAATGCTCCAGCATCAATCATTTTCTATAGGAGGCATTTCACAGCTTTGACTAAGTCTTCTTGAAGAACAAGGGAAGCTTAGTACTTCATCATGACTCTATGACGTTTACCCAAAGACTCAAGACATCAACTGCAACAGCCAAATTTGCATTTTACAGTTACCTCACTTTAGCTTCATTGCAGCATGCTGAGCTAATTTATCCATATTCACAAGAAAAGTTGTATGTTGTCCAAATCAACAAATTACCCAACTTAGAGAACAGATGCCATAATTCAAAATTGAGAAAGAGAGAGAGAGAGAGAGATGATAAAACCTCGTTCCCAACTTTAGACCCCTGAAATCTTATAAAATAAAGGTTTGAAGGCCTAAGAAGATAAAAAGACATGTCTATCGAAGAATGTGTACGTATTACCCAGATTGAAGAAGACACTCATATGTTTGTTTCTTTCATGCACAAAAACAAGTAAAATTGTAGTGCCTTTATGCAGGAACCCATCACTTTGAGCAGCAGCCTAATAATTCAGCTTTTATGCCACAAAGGTGTCGGTACGGGTGAGGTACGGGTACCGCAATGCAGGTATGGATATGGAAAATTTCATAAGTGTGATACAGGGGTATGGCAGGGTGTGTGTGTGTGTATATTTATGTAGATAAGCAAATATTGTTATCAGGAAAACAATTTTCCTTTGAGAGTTTTTAAAGAATTTGTTAGCATTCATTTGTAACTTATAAAAATTAAGTTTCTGTTTATAATATAGGTGATAAGAAAGGGGTTTAAAAGAAATTTTACAAGAAAGAAAGCACCTTTAAAAAAGGGCAACAGGGATGGAAGACTTTGCCCAAAATATCTCTCATGTAAATCAGGTACTTCTCTCTCTCTCTCTCTCTCTCTCTCTCTCTCTCTCTCTCTCTCTCTCTCTCGCCTCTCTCTTCTTTCCCCAAAACAACTTTTTCCTTCGTTTTTTAATAGAGAAAATTACTTGTCGTACCCAAATGGCACACCATACCGACGTCAGTGTACGCATGTTCCAATTCAGGTACCTGGGCAAATATGATTTACCCAGGTGACATAATTCGGCTCTAGTAATTTTGCTCTAATAATTTTATGTAACAAAAATAGCAATAATAATGATGCACTTACAGACACACACTCACATACACACAAACATGTAAAATTCCACTATCTTGACAAACGCATGCATCACCTCAAGACAGCATCCAATCATTCAGCTATGAAAACCCTCCGTTACAACAGAAAGGGACACAGTTGAGAAATATAACCTGTCTAACAACAACATAATCACCAATATCCAAGCTAAGCTCCTTATCTGACTCAGCAATAAAGGCATGCGTGGCCTGAAAATGCTGAAAAAGGTTAAGGCATCTGATTGAAGAAACGAAAACATTAGTATCAAATTTCAAGCATGTATATATTTCAGACTTTTCACATACTTCTGCCCAGAAATACAGTGCCTTCTCTGAACAGCTTTCCGATGGAAAAATTGGAGGAGCAGATTCTTTACGCTGCTTGTCTGATACCATCTGTAAAAACATATATATATATATTGAATATAAAACATATTAACCAATCTAGACAATGTTAGAATATGACAAAAAGAAATGGCTTCAGTTTAACCTCTGCTTCTGCCTCATCAAGAAGTACAGCTAGTCGACGATGATAATTTTTTTCTGCATTAACCTTGAAAAGAAATTGTTCAGAAGGTAAACATGCACAAAGAACAAACTTCAAATTAGTGACAAACGTTTTCACAGAAAATACCAATGCAAGTAGACGCTGGTGTGTCAATCTCTGTTGCTGAGCTTCAACTGCAGCAAGTGCTGCCGCAGCTTCCTTTCCTAATACTGCCATGTTGGCTTTAATTTCTTGCATCTTAGCTTCAGATGCTTGCAACTTCACAATATTCTCTGTACTGGCAGTCTCTCTAACTCTTGCTTGCCGCCTTGAAACTTCTGCAGCCTATTGAATACATTAGATCATTTTGAACGTAAACTGATGATGCCAATAATAACACCAATTCATATCAAAAAGTAAACATGATTGGGATAAAACAGATTAAATTTTTGTATTAGCATCAGGATCGGGTATGGTATTTGATTACCTGCAATTCAGCATCATGTCTCATTCGACTATAACGTTGGGCAAGGTGGCGAGCATCCTCCAAAGGAGCTCCATTGGCCATCGCTTTTAGGGGTTCCATAACCTGATAACAACATAGATCAACTTATCAAAAAATTTTGACATGCATTGACTTGTCTTAAAAGGAATGTTCATGCATTTTATTATCTCATACAATGTGCACTAAATAACTAGGAAGTTTTAGCTGACCCTTCATATATTGTCATTAACATTAAAATGATGATTGGACCTGTACTTTAAATATACACATTACAAAGACTTATATCTAGACCAAAAGAGATATGGACACAAATACAAACGAAACCCGGACATACAGAAATTAAGGTAAGAGCAAATTTTCATAGGCATAAGCAAATCCAGAAAACTATCACAAATTTCAGAAACAGTAGAACTTTCTTGGTACAAGTAAATTATGTGATTTATATAAGTTCCCCGCCTGTGTGACAAATTTTAAGAAAGTGTACAATGCAGTCCACATGGATGTGGAATAGACATACATCATCAGTGATAGAGGAAACAATAAGTGGGCAATGGGCATGGTAAAAACAGGCACACAAGTAAAGCTGCACTATGCAGTTGACATTAAAAAGAAAAGCATAGGAGTTGAAAAACTAGGTGACACTAAGGAGGTGTTTGTCTACCTCAGGTTTTAGATCCATGAATCTGATATGGCATGCTTTTGCTAACAGCTATGTTTGGTAGCCATGTATCTTCGAGCCAGGCTGATATAAGTTCATCTAATCTAGGATACAAGAATTTTAAAAACCGGAATTTCAAATACCCCTTTTGACGTGAAACCCTTGCATCTTCTCTCTCTCTCTCTCTCTCTCTCTCTCTCTCTCTCTCTCTCTCTCTCTCTCTCTCTCTCTTAACTCCATGGCAGTCAAGCTTACCTCTCCCTCTCTCTATTTGAAACCTTGATGACAATTAAGGTTTTTTTGCTCTCCCTCTGAAACCCTTGACCAATGTTGCAAAAAGCGTATCGTAAGCCGTATCGGTCTGGCTTTAAGATACGTTGTATCGTAAAATATCGTAATGCATCGTAACTGTATCGTATTTTTTTAAAAAACAAAAATTAATTAGAAAAAATAGAAAAAATTCTGAAAAAGTCAGTAAAAATTATTGTATCGTAACTTATCGTAACTGTATAGTAACGTATCATAACTGTATCGTAACGTATCTTAGTTGTATCGTAATTGGATTGTTACGTATTGTAACTGTATCGTACGATACGGTGCCTGTATCGTAACTATATGATACAGGTGGTGTACCGTATCGCATTTTTGAAATGTGACGATATGTATACAATGCGGCCCCGTATCATACGATACGTACAACACTGCCCTTGACAGCCATCGAGGATTCCCACGGCTCTCGCTCTAGCTGTCGAGGATTCCTACGCTTCTCTCTCTAGCTGTCGAGGATTCCTATGTCTCTCTCTCTCTCTCTCTCTCTCTAGTACGCAAAGCAGCAGTGACAGCCATGCTACTCAAATCCACATGAGAAATCAGACCACCTCCTCTTTGGGATTTAAAAGCCATGGATTTCATCCCTTTTGAGGATTTGATATCCATGATTTTTGTTGAGAAATAATCTTTGCTTTTAGGGGGCTTTTAAGTAATTATACTTAAAGCCGTGTAGGTTATTTTATTCCCGTAAGTCTCTTTTTGTCATTTTATGTTTCTTGTGGACTCTTTTGTTATAGAGGCTGCCGCCCCTTTCTACCCTAATCATATATTATGTATAATTATGGGATAATGAGGTTAATGATTGTCTCTCTTCCAAACCCTAGTTTCAACATGGTATCAGAGCCATAGACCTACGATTGTGCCATCTAGGGCTTTATGCCACTTTCATCTTTCCCTCATTTTTCATCTCTTCCTCCAAGCTAGGGTTTCACGCCTAAGGGTCCTGCTGTTTACAAAAGAGGCAATTAGATTGTTTGGTTGAAAGGGGTTAATCTTGTTTAACATGTAGAAATGTGAATAGCGCCCTTGTGTTGCTGTTGAAGTCGTCAAGTTGCCGAAAAACTAAATCTGATGTCGTCGTTCAGATCTAAATGTTGGGTTGTATCAGATCTCACTTAGTTGCTGTCGTTGAAAAAGTTCAGGCCAGATCATGTCGTTGAGTGATGGATCAGATTTCAACTCGCTGCAGGTTTTCTCTTTTCAAATCATATTGGTGTTCTGAACTAGATCTGAAGTTGCTGGCTGCTGATGTTCCATATCTGAGGTCGCTGCTGTGTGGGAGTTGACCATATCAGTTCTGGAGTTTGGATCATATCAGATCTGATAAAAAGACCAATATCTGGATTTTGATATGTTGAAGGTGTCGTGACTTATATCCCAGCCGGTTTTCCTTATCCCTTTACTGTGCAGTACATTGCCATCATTTCTAATCTGATTGTGCTAAGGCCTAGCTTTCTTTATTGGTGAAATATGGCAAATGGGAAGGGTTCCATCAGCTCTAGTAAATCTGATCTAGAGATAAGATACAAGGCATTTTCAAACCCTTTCTCCTATGGAACTTATGTCAAGTTAGGTGGAACAAACTATGAGATTTGGCATAGAACCTTCATGATGTCTTTGGTGGGACAACGAAAGGGGCACATTATAGAGGAGGACGAACCTAAAGAGAAAGTGGGAAGGTGTGCTACATGGACTGAAGATAATAGTATTGTTATGGTCTGGATAATGAACAGTGTTCAGCAACAAATTGCTAGTGGGTTATGCTATTACAAAATTGCTAAACGTATACGGGAGCATCTCCAAAACACTTATTCTCTTGAGAAGAATGTCAGCAGGATCCTACAAATAGAGCAGGATATTTTTCATCTCTAGCAGGGAAACCAAGACTTGGCTCGATACTTTGCTTTAGTGCAAAATGCATATGAAAGGCTGAATGTCATACGACCTCATTGTGATGCATGTCAGAAAGTTCATCTTGGGAAAACCATGGTGGCTCGGTTCCTGTTTGATTTGTCCCCTGAATATAGGGCTGAACACGAGCCGAGTCGAGCCCAACCTTGGCCAGCTCAAGCTTGACTCGCCTCAAAAACTCGAGTCGAGCTCCTTATAGCAAGTTTGAGCTCGACTCTACTAAACAAAATCGAGCTCAAATTCGAGTCGATTACACAAAATCGAGCTCGAACTCGACTCGTTTAACCCATTTAACTTGTTTCGGTGATAAGTGATAACTTGTTTAGCGTTAACTCTTGTAAGTATTAACTCGTTTAACTCCTGTAAGCATTAACTCATGTAACTTGTTTAACTGATGTAAGCGTTTAACTCATGTAACTTGTGAAAATTTGTTTTTACCTTAAAAGGTAAAAAACCAGTGAACTGGTTTTGGCAATATTATATGGAGTACCGGTTTCCGAGTTGAGTCGAGTATAAACGAGTCAAGTTCCTGAATACAGATTTCCTCTCAGATGCATTAATCTTAGTCGAGTATAAACCGCGTAACAATTCTACCGAGTCTGCCCTTGCTGCCTATGGAGTGCATGGACGTGGATCTAGTTCCCGTGGTCGAGGTGGTGGTCGTGGCAAACTGTAATGAACTTTTTGTGGTCGATTGAGTCATCTTGACGACAAATGTTGGAACAAAAACGGGCATCCTCCTTTTCTTCAATCCTCTGTCCAGAGCAAAACTTTCTCTACTGCTCCCACTATGCCCACATTCTAGGTTGCCTCTCCGGCTGTATCTGCTTTGGCTGCTCCCACATTTAGTGAGAATACAGGTTTCTTCTCAGATGCATTAGTCTCAGTCGCTCAGAATAGGACCAAATTTTAGCCTAGAGATCTAATACAACATCTGCCTCTATTGTCGTATCTAGCGTTGCCTGCCTTGTTGGTATGACTCCTCAGGATTTAGGTAGCATATGGATAATTGATTATGGTGCCTCACAACATTTTTGTGGCAAAGCTCATGTGTTTTCTTCCCTCTATTAACATCATGGACCTCGCCATATTAAACTGGCAGATGGAAGACTGTCCCCTACCTTGGGACATGAAGATGTTCAATATAGAGGTAGACTGTCACTATGTTAGGGATATGGTGCAGTCAGAAATCATTTTCACTGCTCACGTGACCTCTAAAGAGCAAGTAGCTGATATGTTCACTAAGCCGTTAACCATTACTAAGTTTTCTACTTGTTGTAACAAGATGAGTATGATGGATATATGTGCTCCAGCTTGAGGAGGAGTGTTGATAAATAATCTTTGCTTCTAGGGGGCTTTTAAGTTTTAAGTAATTATACTTATAAGGGATAATGATGTTAATGATTCTCTCGCTTCCAAACCCTAGTTTCAACAATTGTAAAATCCAAGATTTGATAAAACCCTGGATTTAGCAGCAGATCAAACTCTCAGATCTTAAAACCGGGGCTATCAAATGCAGCCTAAATTAAAAACCATTTGGTGGCACTTTGCGGCACCAAATTTTTCAAGGACATAGTAATGTGAATTGCCAGATATTGAGACAAATTGGATTCTATAAGGTAAGTGTTCACCAAATATAGCAGTCAAATCAGAAAAAAAAAATTCTTCTTACAATTCATGTCCATCTGTCAAAGGAACAACTAAAAAAGTCCACATTTACTCTCATGTCTTCCTTTTCACTTTTCAGTCTCAATCAATCCATGAACGCAAGAAAACACCACGGTAAGTCTAACAAAGGGACATGGGCATCAGTCTACTTATTCTTCATGTACATTCCGGATATATTTGACATACTAGCTACAATTCTTATAAGATTCCAGTATTGCATGTATACTTCATAATCTGTTCTTGAGACATTAGGGAGCCCACACATAATAGAATAGCATGTCTGAAGCTGTGTCACAAAACAGAGGAACAAGTGCAGTTATGTGTATGGGAACGAAGGATAGAAAAGAGAAGACTATGATCAGTCATCTGAACTTCATCCTCTTCTCATCAGGCAAGCTCTGTACCATCTTTCAGACTTCTAATTTCCAATTACCTTTTACAATGAAGAGTGGCACAGCCACAACTGTTGTTTGTACGACTCCATCTACCAGCAAGAATTTTTCATGATTTTATTATACGTACCAGGAATAGTTGGCACAATGACACCTGGCCTCAGAAAGACAGATTTTCAAAATCACTTATGTGACATATAAAAGGACCTGGTTTACATGATGGACTATTGGTGGAGCACAAATTGGATATCTAATAAAAAAAACTCCAATACCCATTCACAAATTTGATTTATTCTTACATAATAAAAAGGGCATAGGGTGTGAATTGACAATGTTGTTAGCAGCATGATGCATAAATACATGCTTAATAGTTCTACTCAAGATGAAGCATGTTAAGAGAAAATCTCCCATAGATGATCTATTGAATGGTTATTGATAAGAAAAAAGGAAACCCATGAAAATAACTTCATGTTACCTCCAATGAAAATACTCTATTCAATTCTTCTGTTTCCCTTACTGTATTAGTGCAAGCTTCACCGTATAAGGAGGCAGCCTTTGCAAGTAATGCATCATCAGTTCCCTCAACCCCATACCTGGTACATTCTTCTGACATCTTTGAATCTGGAAATCATGATTCACACCATATTTGGAAAATCGAACCAAATAAAGCTTCTTGAATTTTGAGAAGATATATTTAGCAGTTATAAACTTGTGTTGCTGATTACAGGATTTGTTTGAGAATTCACGATGTGCCTCATCATCTATGAAACCGTAGAATATAAAAAGGAAATCAAAATTGAGATAGACTTGCCTATTTCGATTCTTTTACATCCAACAGATGTAATAGCTTCAGTAGCTCGAACAATTTCTCTTTGAAAGTCCTGCAAAAGGAAGACCCTAATTACATGATGGCTGGTTACACCATTTGAAATGCCATTTGCTAAACCATTGACTGACAACCATTCAAGCAAGACAAATTAGACATGTATGGTGATGCATGCATAAATTCCAGCAGTGCAGGTTCCAGCAAAAAATAACAGAATCCATTAAGATGCAATGGAGTGTAAAATTTCATAAGGACCACTGTGAAAAAAAAAATCAGGATGCCCATTTCAAAATTTGGAAATTTAAGCATGCTTCAGGATTGTTGGTTCAAGTAAAGAGCTTGGCTGCCTCCCATTTTGCACCTCCCTAGGCATCTAAGCATTGGGTTTGCACCTAGAGAGCCTAGGCTGTGTCTAAGCAGAGAGTACACCTCAGCTATGAAAGAGATCAGACCGGATATATAGAAAAGAGGGTAAAACCAAAGAGGTGAGCGTTTTCTTTCATTTCCATAGCCAGCTAAACTTCCATAGCATGATCAGTTTACTCCACCTTATTCACCATTTGAACCCTATACAGAAGACGTCTTTCTACCAGCTTCTTCTATATGTACCACAGTTGAAGCACCTAAAGGAGAATTTGAACTCTTTCAGGTCAGTAATAGAAGCAATTCTCCATACTGTTGCAAAATAACTGCACTGCTATGTCTGAATCAGAGACCTAGCCCTTAACCAATAAAATAAAAATAATCAGGCTCACTTACCATAACTTCACATCTAAACTTTAAATTTTTACAATAGATGCACCCACCACAAAAAGGAATTTCAACAGAATGTGAACCATACCCTGCCAGTGCGGGTAGACTTATAAAGTTTCTCAAGTTGTTGATGTCTCTGCAACTCAATCTCATCTGTGACCATTACAGCAGAGCTTTCATATCCACTCACAGTAAACTGCTTTATGACAGCCTATAGTTTCAAGCATGAGAAAAGAGATTAGTACATAACTTGAATACAGGTTTTCCAAGGCAAGAAGTAGCAATCACAAATATAAACTGATAAAGAATAAATCATTTAAAAATGCAATGCAAGAGGGACTCCTTCATCAAAAGTATACAAAGAAAAATACAAAAAACTATTCTTTTGGTGTTCTTACCAAATGCGAAGCATCATTAACATCATCATTTTTAAATGTTTGGACGTGTGTATTTGTGCATGAGTGCAAAAAAATCTCACAATCACTTTAGATACTCACTAGGATGTTTTGAGCATGCCCAAACAAGCTTACTAAAAAAACTATAGCTTATTTCACAATTCAATCACGTTAACATAATTATCCACTGTTAACCCACTTAAACATGGTGGAAGCTCTAAGGTAAATGAGTATTTTGGATTAACAGCTATTTCTTTCTTCCTATATGCAACTGTTTATATTGCAAGCAAATGAAAGAGCTTATTTTACAATGTATGTAGAGAATAACATATCCTGGATGAGAACTTTTGAATTTTGGAAACCTGTAGCCTAGCCAAATATGCTCTTGAAAAGATCCGTTTCATGTGTAGAGAATAACGTCTTCCA
Organism: Nymphaea thermarum; assembly: GCA_011799765.1. Classification (NCBI taxonomy): domain Eukaryota; kingdom Viridiplantae; phylum Streptophyta; class Magnoliopsida; order Nymphaeales; family Nymphaeaceae; genus Nymphaea; species Nymphaea thermarum. Next base: position 167,072 of record JAANDH010000377.1, read on the forward strand.
GAAAAAAACCTTTGAATTTTGAAAACTTGTTGCCTGGTAAAATATGTTCCTGAAGTAATCTGTTTGACTTTACATCTGATCATATTCTTATGGAAACTTCTATGGCTCTTGAAACACAAGCATTAGATGCCTTAAGTAGTGTAGCATCAGAACTTGTGATATGGCATTAGAACACAAAATAAAAGGTCCAGATTCTTGTGTATTTTTCATTTTTACATCAGTAAATTAGTACAGCTTGAACCCATAATTGTTTTTCCTTGATACCCAACACATGCATCAAGGCAACCGTAGTTCACTTCGACGCATTAAAATTATCCGTCAGAAACCAACTAAAATGCATGACCTGTTAGAGAAAAACCAGAACCAACTTAACTAAAAGGGAAATCCCAACAACTGAAGACTCCTCATAAAGACAATAAATTCCAATTTGGGATCGTCTGCTTTGGATCTGAGCTTAGGTAGTGCACCAGTAGGAGAAAATTGAAAACGAAAAACGAAAACGAATAGAGACATGGACGAGTTAGGCAGTTCATGGTATATTGAACAAAAAGAAGAATGGAAGGAAGGTATGTCGAGAGGGAAGAGAAAGAGGATTACATGCTGTTGCTTGGCAACCTGTTCTCTGATTTTGCTGGCTTGTTTTCTGAGAGCATCCATATCCCCAACTCTATGCGAGATCTGCTCTGCCTAGTTCGTCCTCCTCCGCTTCTGCTTCAGTATGAAACAGAAGACGATGCGCTTGACTGATCGGAGCAATAACTCTGTGGTGCGTCCCTCTGTTATCAACATTTTACATAAATATATTCAAGTTTTGGTTGTATAACAAGGATACGACAATCTTTGGACTTTCCATTCAATTAACTACTTATTTTGGGTGTGAAATAGACGGTTAATTGAAAAAAATTAAAACGTAACCTTAACTTTTGTCCTACCAAACCTTCAGCTTCTTCTGGTAAAAATTCTTCGGTTGCGGTAAATTAGTTCATAACCATAGTGTATATTTTACAAACGAAGGAAAAGTTAATTTTTTAATGCGAATAATGAAAATGGGACCATACTTTAAAATTGAACATTTCAAGGGGATCCAGAATGGCAGTTGGACTTAGGCCTCGCATCGGGCCAGGCCACCGGAAACCTGAGCCCGAACTCCGCTGATACTCAAGTTCGAGCATGGTTCCGTTAGAATTAAAAAGTATATATAAATATAAATAATTATAATAAAATATTATAATAATATATATGTACATATGTAAATTAATAAAAATAATATTAAGAAAATCTTATCGAGTCTAACCAAATTTAGTTGGACTGAACCAAGTACAACTTGATCACTAGTCAAGGGTGTAGCACAGCTGGTCAGCGCAGAAACATTCAGCATGTTCCCACTTCAATTTCACGGGTGTTCTGTCGAGTTGAATGTAACTCCCTACCCACCTGCACTCCAATGCAGCTCAATACCATACCCTAAAAGCAAGATAATTGGAGGAGGGGGTCCTTCGAGCCTCTTTGAAACGGTAGATTGTTAACCGTTCACTAACCTAAAAATTATCATAGTTTTTTAGCAATTATGGAGTCTCGTCCAAACTTGTATTTCCAGCTAGATTTGATTTCATAAGGACACATTTTTTCATGCAAAAAAAAAAAATCAGGATTCTGTTTAATCCAATTTTACTTCGTTGAACATGACTTGACAAAATATAAATCACATCAAAGTAAGATATGCAATTCTTGAATCTCTTTGTATCAGTATGGTCTATATCTGGAAATCAATTTGAATGAAGCGCAAATCTTTTAGACTGAGATTGGCCGGCAAAGAAAAAGGGATTGACGATGCATGAGAAGTCAGTTTTGTTAACTACTAGCTTTGCACTACGTAAAACCTATCAATATTCAAAAAAATATATTCAGGCAAATGAAACTCTAATTAATTTTCTCCTAGCAATACTTGTTTAGTTCTTATCGCATAATATATTATAAATTTCATATATTATATACATATAAAGTAAGCATGCCTCGGATCGGACAGATATAAGCTGAGATCAACTGAAAATCTATCAAGCTTGAGTAAATCTGTCTTAGGTCTAATATTATGTATGAAGATGTAAATCTTTGAGTTAATACCTCGAACGATCAGGCCATTCGAAGCCAAGTTACTTTCCGTTCACCATGGCTTGGCTAGTTCTAAACACGACAAATTGTACAATTTGAGAGAAATTAGTATATCCCGCGCCACAAGACGTGGACATTTTTGAATGCTTATAGACGTTGATTGACATAAAAACATGTCATAATTTAAGTTGTTTATATAAAAAACATATTAATTCGTGTATGATGTTATAAGAACAGTTCTTTTTTTTTTTATGACTATAATAATGTTGTTATGATTAATGGAGCATATGCTCTACATCAGAACTTTTATAAGATCATATTTGTGTGATTGAATTGCATGAAAAAAAAAAATTGTTTTGACAACCAAAAGTTCTTTTTTGGTGGGGGAAAGGGCTCTGATCTTTGTCCATAACCTAATGGCTTGGAATCTACCAATTATTCCAATCAATGTTTTGCATGTAGTACATATGGTCTTCCATTGTTATTTTTCATTTTATGAAAAAAATTACAAATAAAACAGGCAATAGCAAAATTTACAAAATTAGCAATTAGTATACTTTGAAGACATCCTGCTTATTATAAAAATAATGCTGGATACAAGTCTCCAGCTCCTCTACAGCTTGCCCTTTTTCCACCCTCATTCATCTAGTAACTAAATGCAGAATTGTTCTCCAATCTGGATTTCTAAGTCTACATTCTAGGATCTGTTTCATTTTTCAGATCCCTTTGAGATCCATTGCAATTAAATGAAACATAGAGTATAATCACAAATAACATTTATGATTTTTAAACGGAGAAGTTTTTCTTGGGTATAATATAGTGAGCTTGAAAAAAAGGAGAAAATGAGAAAAATATAGTAAATCTTTTAAAATTTAAAAAAACTAAAAATGGAGAAAATAAAATAAGTGAGAAACTAATAACACAAACATCAAAAGACAAGTAGATTTGCAATAAAAAAATAAAAACTGTTTGGCATTAAGAAAATGAAAAAGTGAAAAAAGCGAAAAAGATGAGTTAAAAACACGTTTTTTTCATTTTTATCATTTTTTTCAGAAAAACATGTTTTTTTAAGTTTAAAATGTTAATTTAATTTATCACATTTTTTCATATTTTTTTCGAAAAAAACACATTTTTTGTGACTATGGTGGAGAGAGAGAATTCTTTCAAGTACCACCATTTGTGCTTCCTGGAAAACAGACTTCTTCCCTCTCCATTATAACGGAACTCAGCTATCTTAGCCCTCTCACTAATCTTTAAACAAATTTAGCCACACATGATAGGCCTGTCGCCAACCATGTCACCTGGTCCAATCCTCAAGGTATGGAAGCTATCCTTACAAGCAGCCCCAGATTTCCACTAGAAGACTTCTAGCAGCAACTGATTTCCCTTCATAGATGCACCTGTTGCAGCATACCCAAATCTTCCAACAAAAAAATGAAAAAAAGAAAACCAGTTTCCAACATTTCAAGAACCAGCCTTTAGCCATCGGTTTGCTCATCCATTTCTTAAACTCCAAATTCACATCTCCCTACTGGATTTTTGACACACCAAATCTGTTACAGATCCATTTCCACACTTGCCTAGTGTTGCTACAAGTTAACAGGATGTGTGAGTCTGATTCTATTTCAGCACCACAGTAAATGCACCTGCTAGCTAAGGAGATCCCGAGGAGTTTCATACAGTTTTGAGTAGGCAGCCTGCCCTCCCAAACAAGATACATCAGCCACCTGCTTTTAGCTGGCACAAAACTAGCCCACAGATCTTTCCTCCAATGTTCAGTGTTGCCTGTCACCCTGCATCTCGACTCATGGCGGATGAGACATGTTCTACCTGCCAACGATAAAAATTTAATCTTCCACCCAGCAAGCCGCTTCTCCATTTTAGCAAGCAGATTAGAGCAGAGTTCCTCAGTGAGCTGCCCTTTGAACAAAGGTAATCCAAGATAGTTATTAGGGAGAGTGCTATGCTTCTAGTGGAGGACGTTAGCTTTGCCCGACTATCTTCCTGCCCACAAAAAATGACCTCAGATTTTACTTGCATACAAGCTAGCATATGGAAGAGTGAAATAGACCGCAAGGTGGTTCAGCCTTTTTAAGGACTTAGTTCGAGTTTTTGAGTAGTCACTGTCACGTTTCAGTGCATTCTATTTTTGAATCGAAATAAGTCTCCAAAACATATTCTGCGAAAACCCAATGGTGTGGGCACATGGTCAGTAGTCTTTTGGACGGTGGAACGAACTACTTACTCTAAAAAAAAAAAAAACTTGTAGATAAATCTAACTTTAGACAAATGCCTTAGCCTGAAATTTAATATCGTTAACTCACAAGAAACCAGGCAGCAATTTATGGTGTGAGGACGGTTTATGATAATCTAGTAATAGTTTGTAGTTCTTTTAACAATAAAATTTTCAATTTTTACCAATCGAACAACATCCCAAAAAATGAAAATATATATGAACCAAGATAACATGAAAATAATTGATTTAAAGCATGTTTTATATTAAACTAGTATTTATAAACATGTTGTCATGTTTATATTTGATGTAAAAATAAGTTATTATAAAAATTTAAGTAGGGTTTTGTCGATTACTGATATATACCGTTTTTCCATCTCTCCATAACTATAAGTTTTCAGGTCCGACCGTGTTTTTCTACTACATCTGATCAGACTCCACATATAGGTGCGTGCGTTTGATTATATCAGATCGATCCGTAGCGGCAGGACTCCCATTTCCACTCGACATTGCAGACAGAAAATGTTTTTTAATCTCAACGACCTTATATGGCAAAAGTTATGCGATAAAATGGATTCCCCCTCTCTCTCTCTCGGCGTTATCGCTCTTTGGCTCTCGGGTTTCCATCGTCTCTTGGGACTTCGGCTTCCATTGGTGCCTCTCTCTCTCTCTCTCTCTCTCTCTCTCTCTCTCTCTCTCTCTCTTCTATTCCTTTCCTGAACGCTACTGTTGATCCCGTTTATATATGTAGAGAGAGCGGTGTTTTTCGAGAGTTTTACCCTCTCTTTCTCTCCTTCTTCGTTGAGGGGAAAAGATCGACCATTCTCTTGCAGAGGGTTTGAGGCATTGACTTGCTTATTCTCCATTACTTCGCTCCTCTTTCAACATGCTGTGAGCCTTTGGCGAAATTTTTCTTGGTAAATCAGTTTTCTTTCATCTTATCATGCAATTGGATTGCTTTGCAAGGAGATTCTTATGTTCGCCCCCGTCCTCTTTGCTGTCTCCAGTGGCGCTTCCTTCTCCAAGGTACATTGTGGTTCTAAGCGACGATATCAGTTTTCGATGTTGTAACACTTTCTTTTCATAGCCCATTTGCGATTGCTACTATGCGCTTACATAGAGTTATTTTAGTAGTTCTGAATGGCGATATTTTAGAATGCTACAGTTCTCTTTGAAGTTATTTTGTTGTCAGATAAAGGTATATTATCTGTCTGAATATAACGATATCATGTGCTACATAGTTGCCTTTGAAGTTATGGTATTGTTCTGAATGACGATATTATGCACTGCTCCAGGGTTTTCTTGTTTTTGCACGTACCTTTAAGGGCTTATTTACAATGTTAGCAGCACCCCACATGGAATTTAAGCCATCAAATTGCTTCCACTTCATGGTGACAATTGCACGCAAAGAAAAAAAGGAAAAGAATCTTGAGGTCAACCTTAACGGATGACGCTAGCAAAGTGAAAAAGAGAAAGCATGTTATAACAAGTTTCAAAGTTTAATTAAATGTATATAGCAGGTTGCTTCTTCTATGTGGTGTCAATCGCTAGGACTATGATTGGCCTTAATCTAGTTGAGTTCCAGTAAAGGCTTCATTGGCACGCTTATGTGTAATCATCTCCAATATCTTATGGTTGCTAGTTGGTTTGAGCAAATTCGATGGTTGATTTTGGTAAAAATCAACTCTTGAGTTTCTAGAAACTGGCATTGAATACAGGATTTTATAGCACTTAAAAAATGGAAGGGCAGCTCATAATGCTTGGTGGTTCGTTTGACACTGCTTTACAGTAATAAAAAAGAGCGAGCCATGTCTCAGACTCTCAGCTAAGCTTGGAGATGGAGGTCTTCTTTAGAAAGCCAAATACTGTTTTCATGTAACAAACATATTCTTGTTTGAAAAAAGGAACCACAATTCAGATAAGCGGTAAGCCCACTATATATCACATCTATTTGCCAAATCTGACCAAAAGCACCTAGGACATTGAGATTGTAAAGATACATACATGCAGGATTTTGATTGACATCAACTATATGCTGTAGTTGTATGTGCTGCCCTGAGATCACATATTCGCCTAAGGTAGGTCTAGTTTTAAACCCTTGGTCTTGAGGTTGGTAGTGCTGAATAAAATGAAATGACTAGGAAACCCCAAATATAGCCACTTTTGATTTCTAGTGATTTTTTTAAGATGGAAAATGTCACTTAGAATTCTAATTTGGTTTCTCTACATGCATTGGCTTATTTCTTTATTATTATTGGTTAGTGATGAGATTGTGAAGGAAAGATCCTTTGTAGTAATTTGATTGTCCTATTAAACCTAGGTATTTTTGTTGACATATAAACAAAATGCATATGGATAATAATATACTAGATAATTAACCAAACATGCAAGTTGTTGTTTTTAAGCTTAGTTTGTTAAGGTGTGGACTAGTCCGCCCCTAGGCATAAGTCCACACCTGTCGCCTAAGTCCATCACTTGGGTGACATGTGTTAGACTGGCGCCTTGGCTGGACTAGGTGCTGGCACGCCTAGTCCATGGGAAGGTGAAAAGTCACCTTCCCTTCAAATTAAGTCCTGTAATTTTATTATACATTGTTATACTGTATATACTTATATTATATAATTTATGTTCTTTAAGTACAGTTTGTTGTACGTTAATTACAGATTCTATATCAACTCATCAAGTTTCCAGCCATATGTTAAGTACATATTCTATAAAACCAATGAATTTCTGTATATATCTTATGTGCTCGGAAACATATTTTGTGGAACCTATGCAAACCTAGGTTTATGGTGAAAAGGCCACCAGTTTCTCTTGTTTAGTGCATGTCTAGTAACCAGAGAAATATGTGCAGACCTCACTTTTGCAACCTGAATACAGATTTAGTTTCTCATTTGTGAGGGTATTTTGTGTGTTATATGTATATTATATGTTATATGTACAATCTGTTGTAAACTTGTAATGTATATTAATTATTATATGTACTGATTTGATATGTTTTTTGTTTGAAATGATTCAAATGCACTAGTCTATAAGGTCTGCAACTGAAATAGTCTATAAGAAATGCAAGCATTGTGTCCAGTATGTAAACAAGAATGACGTGTTTTCTTTTGTGTATCAACCTAAGGCATCAGCTGGACAGAACAGCAAGTTTTCCAGTATGTAAACAAGATGGAAATGTACTTTTAATCTGTCATGTAAACAAGAACAGAACAGTTTTTTCATGTTTTACTTTTGGCTTTATTTACAAAGTATAATCATTCAATTAGAACAGAACAAAACAGTTTTTCAAGTACATAATTTTATTATGTGATGGTTAACATAACTAAAAAAGCAAAAAAAAAAAAAGGTCGCCTTTCAAGTACATAATTTTATTATGTGATGGTTAAAATAACTAAAAAAATAAAAAAAATAAGGTCGCTTTTTTGCCTAGGCGTGCCTAGTCCTGCCTAGGCGCCTTGACAACTAAGTTTGTAAGTTAATTATGTGTTCACTACTACTCTATCTGACATTGCCTGGCCGTTCTTTTCACATATGAAATTGGACATGCTTGATCGTTGGATATCATTATCATTTTTTACTATCATTCAGGCTGTTAGTTGTAGTAGCATTAGTTATTTTTCCACTTCTTTTAAATGCATGTTTACTCCAGAAATACAAATTCTAAGTTAAATTAGTCTTAGAATGTCAATGTTATTGTGCTTTTTCCCCAGGGAGACCCATCTTTGGTATGTCATACCTGATGAAGTACGAAAGAAATCTCTGTTGAAGCTATACATGGAGCAACTATCATTGGATGAAAAGGAAAATATTTACCATTTCAATGATGACAAGCTTCAAAAGCATGCTCTTTTGACTCGTACTTTGGTGCGCACTACCCTTGTGAGATGTAGGATTTAAGCTCCTTTTCTATTAACTCTTTGTTTAAAATGATTTTCTATGGTGTTCTTGTCAAAAATACTGCATTCAATTCACTGAAGAGACATGGTTAACTCGTAATTTTTTTGTTCCTTGCATATGTTTATGAATCATTTAAAACCAATAGTATATTTTTTCACTTTGTGGCTTTGTACAGTTACTAATGTTGTTATGCATCTGAAATTTTGACCGCTTGCAGATTTGCTCAATTGACTGATTGTCTGACCAAATAATTGCGGGTGGATATCACTTCTTAGTTCTTACAAATTATATTCCCTCCTTGCTTTTGCGTGGTTGTTCTACCATTTTCATTTTAACCCATCATCTTGTGTCTCAAACTGTGTAAATATGTATGACACAGTCAAAATTACAAACCTGTGGGTTCAAATCCACCAAATTTATTGATCAACTAAGTTAATGAACTCCTTTGAAATGTACCATAGAAAATCATTCAATGATTAAATTTATTGATCAACCAAGTTAATGATCTCCTTTGGGATGTACCATAGAAAATCATTCAATGGTGTAAATTCTGAAGATCAGATTTGAATCTCTTGATGTGGTTAGTTTGATTTCATCTTCTAAGAATAATGAATTGGATGCTTGATAAGCTTATGGTGAATTTGTCACCTTTCCTTTTCATAGTCATGACCTCTCTCCTTTCTAAGGAGACGTGCAACATGGCATGCATTTTTTTTCTGAGACATATGGTGCAGGTCAAAAAGAAAAAAGTGGTTTCTATGTGATTGCTAAAGTTCATGTCTGTGCATGTCAATGCTTAATAGTTCAGGAGAGTGCTTTTGATTCCAACAAGCTTTTCTCTTTTGGCTTATCAAAGTGTCCTGGTTTTTTGCACATGGTAGGCTTTTATAAAGGAACTATTTCTGGAATATGCAGAGCAGTTGTATGCAAATGTTTCTTTTGCGGACCTTGTTCTTTACATGCATTCAACACTAATAAATTCAGATCCAGGAGGAGGAATGTCTAACATTCATTTTTTTTTTACTTCGGCAACTCTTTCCTGTCAACTGTATCAGTGCCAAAGAAGGAACGTTCTCGAATTTGATTGGGGAAAATTTAATTTTCCGTTCCATGAATTTCATTCTTCTAATCGAGTAGCATTTTTTTTATTTTACGTCCTATGGTCTAGTTGATATCTTGAAGGCTTCAGCTTATGTTGCAGTGATTCTGTGGAGAACTTGTTATAATGTAAATACCATATTATTAGGGAAGGAGTTTCTATATCTTGTAGCATATGGTCCATTAGATTGCTGATTTTACTCATCTGCACAAAAACGTGATACTGAATTAATGTTGTATGTCACATATACCACATAGGTACTTGCATGCTATTACTTTTTTGAATCTCTCCATGTAACCTTCCTTTTGAACCTGTCCGTATGTGAAATCAGATACAAGTTCTCAGCTAAGTCCAAAGTCATTGGAGTTCAAGAAGAACGAATTTGGCAAACCAGAGGTACAACCAGTTTACTACTTGTACTCTCTGCATGATGCATGACTTGTAATAAACTGAGCTGTAAATGATCTGCCAGCGTATAAATATTTAAGTTGGAACCTGCATGCATGAGCAGTTGTTATGGGCAAAAGAGAAAAATTGGGAGCCACCTTCACTACAGTTTAACATCTCCCATACACCATCTTTGATCGCGTGTGCTGTGACTTCTGGTGCTGTGGTAATTCATTTTTGGCTTTTGTCTACATTATTATGCCACATTTTATGATACATTTAAATTAGTTGATGTTTCATCTTTAATTTTTAAACTTTGTTACTTCTTTGATTTCAGATTGGCATCGACATAGAAGAAAAACAAAGGAAGACAAGGAATAACACCTTATCTTTTGCTCGGCGCTACTTCTCACCTGCAGAAGTTCAAATTTTGGAGGCCCTGACAGACCCTGATGTTCAACAGAAAGAGTTTATCAAATTGTGGACCATGAAGGTGACATATCTTGACATGTTGTAGCTGCATGAAGTGTTGGTACTTCTTCGTCGCTTTCTGCTCTCTTTGTTTTATGTCCTAGGGCCTCCTTTTTGTGTGGCCATATCGTTCTTCAGTAAATTAAGTCTTAAGTGTTTGTTCATCGAAGCTATGTCTGTGCATCCTGTCTCTTATTGTATTAAAATATTGATAATATGAGAATGATACTTAAGGAGAAACACAAAGACATGATTGCATGTGTACTGGTTACTGCAAATGGCAGACACAAAAAAGCAACAAAAATATGATATAAATCTGCTAGATGTATGCTTGAGATAGTGAAGATGAGAAGTTGTCCAACTCCACTTTGAGCCTCATTATATGTGAATCCGACTTTGCAGGAAGCCTATGTTAAAGCATTGGGAAGGGGATTTTGGGCGGCTCCATTTAGGGATTTTACAATTCGATTTAGGGCAACTGAGGGACTGCAGTCTTCTAGTCAACCTTGTTCTCCTCCATATGTATGTTCTTTTTGGTATAATTTGGTTGCATCTTACATATTTTGTTTTTTCCAATTTTGGGTTCATCCTGCTTACTACTTTTGGTTTCTTGAAATAATGGAGTGGAGCAGTCACATGTTTTTTATTATATTCAGACATTAGAAACGGTTCTTGAAACTTCTAGCAGTCTGGATAAGTTTGCAAGGAGTTGGAGGTTTGCACTCTTTGAGTTGGCTAATACACACTATGGTGCAATTTGCATGGAAAGAGAGGACCATGTCAAGGGTGAGATTACATATTTAAAAGATATTCCTTGTTTCTAATCACTAACCTCTCTGAACACCGCTTATTTCTTCTCTACTGTTAATCCTTGATGTCTTTTTACTCAATTTAGATGAACAAGGCTTGATAAGATTGAAGGCATGGAAAACAATTCCGTTTCTGGAGGATGAATTTGTATCTGGTACTGATGCAGTTATTCCTATCAGTGGTTTGACAACAAGTTAACGTCGTCCAATCCCCGAGTGAGAAAGGAATCAAGGTTGTTCATGGATCAGATTATTTGCAGACAGGAAGGATGTGTTTTCAATTAAAACATCATTACGAAGAATTGGAACATATCTTAGTCCCGTTCATATCTAGAAGAGCATTGCCAGCGTATTAGTTCTCAACTTCTCATAGAACAATCATGGTCCGATACGGGAGCGAGTGAAGGGATCTCTATGCATTTTCTTGTTATGATAAATGTTAAACACTCGTTTTGCGAGATACTAGCCTCTAGCTGCATGTGAAGCTTTGATGTTTTCTTTGCAGAACTAAATCAGCTAGGTGGCAACCTTTTTGTGGAGCATCTGTGAGCTTTCCGACACAAAACAATAATCTTATGTTCGGTACAAACTTCAGTATAGCCTTGATTTGGTATGGAATATATGGTTGTCTTCTGCTATTTCAAGGCAATTAATAAGACTGGATATTTGAAGTGACTTTATCTTCAATCCCCTGAAGCATAGTTGGTTGGCTCGGGAATTGCCCGAGTAGTTTTGGATCGCTAGAAAACCTGGCCATGAGTTAAGGTTGGCTCGGCTCGCCTCTAACCTCAGGTTATTTTAAAATTCGACTGACTTGATGAGTCAACTCACTGAGCCAACAAGTCAACTTGCTAACCTAGTGACCCGGTCATCAGTCGATCCGAGTCTGAGTCACCGGTTTGCCAGCTATGCCCTAAAAGATTTACTCAAGAAACTTAAGTTTTCTGCTTGTCATGAGGTCCTTATTTTTATGAGGGACAGAAATGAAACAGGAAGAATCAGTTCTCTAAAAGGGTTGCTGCCATGGCCGCTGTGTCGCCACGCCAAATTGCTATAGTTTCAGAGAGCCTCTAGCTAAGCTGCTGCATGAGAAGGCATCATTGGGTCATTCACAAAAGATGTTAAGAAAAATTATTGGATGTGCCCACACTAAATAGGCACATACGACTTTGAATATATATATATATAGAGAGAAATTCATTTCAACGAAACACATCCAAGAGTAATGGATGTGAAACATTTAATGAATCAGATGCAAAAATGATGAGTAAAATTAGAGATAAGATCAGGGTGCCAAAAAGCCTTAACAATGGATGTGATGTCCGACCAAAGATGAAAAGTAAAACTTCAAAGGCACACACCTGCCTTCTAAAGAGAACATTGTTGCTCTTCAACCAAATATACCACCAGAAACATATTCAAACCCTTCAAAAGAAACGCCATCTCTTGGACCTCTGAATTTTTTGAGGACCAAAGAGAAGGTCGCAAGGGGAAGGATAATTCCATGATGCATGAAAAAGTTTTTGTGTTTCCGCACACTCTCAAAATAAGTGAAATGAGCTCTTTTCGGCTTTGTTGCATAGGAAAAACCTCAAGATTTCAAGTTGATTTGGGTTTGGACTTTGTTTATGATGATGAACTAAGCATGCAACTTCATCCTCGGAGGCAGAATATTGCCCCATAAGAGCTTGAATGAGAAAGGCCTAAGCAGGGGTGGGTGGAAGAAGAGAGTGGCAGACCATGGATGTGGAGCCCTGTCCATCTTCTGCTGTGAGAGAGAGATAGAGACCTTGAATGACATCGGATTGAGAGAGAGAGAGAGAGAGAGAGAGAGAGAGAGACCCTGAATGACGTCGGGACTGCCCACCAGGGTCATCCTTTTGTTTGTTTTTTTCTATTGATGCAGATGATGGAGAGAGGAGGAGGAGGGATCCCTGCCACTAGAAAGAATCATCACACTAGGACATTTCTGTAGTTGAGCCAAACCACATAACAAACATGCCTACAGCCAATCCATGCCCGATCTTCCTTAGTACGGATCCCTTCGGGGTAATTAGGGGTTGGGACGAAAACCCCTAATTTTAGAAGCTTTGGGTAGTCGCCCAGCCCAGCCAGTCCGTCATTAGGGGTTGGGACGAAAACCACCTGATACATGCCTAATTCCGGACCTACCGAGGCCGTGGCTGGGGTAAGGCGAGAAGCGGGTGCTAAGGGCCTTAGCCATGGAAGAGCGGGACACACCCTGCATTTGTCCCAGCCCACCATTTGGTGCCACCTCACCACATTAGCCAGCCATCCAGCCGTCCTTTCCACATTAGGTCAAGCCTCTCTCCCTCGCATTTGGGGAGATAGCCCCTACTCGCGCCACCTCGCCCTAAACTTTTGGGGCTTAGTCTTAGCGATAGAGCTCACCCCAATCATTGCCTACCTACCACTCGACCTAGCCACTTCAGTCCCACACGCATTTGAACCCATTTCCATTTGGCCTAGTCGCTAGAACCTACCCTTCCTTAAATTTAGGGATTGCTCGATTAACCCCTTCCCTTAGTCAAACCGAGCCCTACTTTGACCCTCGAGTCTAACATAGTCGTCTCCACCTAGACCCGAGCCTACTTCCTAGACCTAGACCGGACCCATTTGGAAACATTTGGTCCAAGCCCACTTCAGCCCAACCTAGCCCAAGTCCGCACTAGTTGGTTCAAGACCTAGCTCACAAGGAAGACCGCTGACTAGTCTCCCGCATCCTTGGTTTTCCCAGAACCGGCGGGCTTGCTTCAGCCAACTCCGGCGATCTCCGGTGACCTCCGGCCACCGCTGTTACTTTTCCGGTGAGGTACCAGCCAGCCACCACTTCATCCGACAAGCATCCGAGGAGCTCCAAGGCTATTCCGGCGAGGCATCCTCCTTATCCGGAGCGCTTGTTCTTCCTTGGAGTCAACCGCATCCGACTTGAGCTTGGAAAAGTTAGTACGTGTGATTAAGAGTAGAACTTGTGTAACGCCGTTGTGTTGATTTGAGAAGAGGATTCATCTTTAAGGGTTTAGATTCTCTAGACTCCTTGGGTGAAAACTCCTCCCAAATCCACTCTTATGAGTCACCAGGGAAGCTCTTCTTTGTCGTGCCCTCCTCCCTAGTTCTAAGTTCCATTCACCGGCGTCTTCCACTACTTGGAGAAGGTCATCACCACCGGGAGTCCTTCCTAACATTGCTGCTATTGGGGAGTTCTTTTGCCAAGACACTCTTGGCCGCTACCTTCTTGTCCTTCTACATTTGGGGTTTACTTTGCTTGTTTGCAATTTCTTAGTCTAAATCGCTTCCGCATTTGGGTTTTTACGTCGGGGTTCCTGTCCGACGGGGTAGATAGATTGTATTTGCTTTATTTAGGGAAGTCTTAGGCTGAGTCTGAGGGGAACCTAGGGGTAGGCACGGCCATAGGCGTGGTAATCTTGACCGGCGCTAGGCAAGACCCTACCAATTTGGTATCAGAGCCTCCTTGGAGTCAGCACCTTCCCGCGGCAACCTCTGAAGAAGATTTTTAGATTCTACTACCCTTGAAGAAGCTATAGGGCAGATTTGAGTTGAAGTCTTCAGTGCTTTTAGATTAGAAGTTTTGGATTCATCGTACTTGAGTTTGCTATTGCTAGCATAGTTGCTTGAATTTTGGATTGTTTGTTTGAGTTATTGCTTTGGATATTGATTGCGGGCCTTCTACCATGCCCCGGAAGAAACAGGCTGTCCCGGATTCGCCCGAAGTTGAGGTAGAAGACTCAACTGAGCTAGAATTGCCTTCGGCTGAGTTGGAAGCTCAAGCAGTTGGAAGAATGGTCCACATTGAGAACGAGCTTCTCAAGATCCGTCAGGAGATGAGTGAATACAAGGAACAGTTGTCCAAGCTCAATGAGCTCAATGAGATTAAGGAGATGATTATGTCCATGCATGCGAATCAGGCCACCAACCAAAGGTTTGCCCAGGGACCTCCTCCTCAACCCCCTCCTAGACAGGACAAGAATAAGGGTGTGTTGGGTGGCCCTCCTAGTGCCGACCCTACACCGTGGCATATGCAGGCGGGGCCAAGTAGGCCGCCGCCTGGATGGAACCCAGATCACTTTGAAGATCATAATGGAACTAATGGGGGACATAATGGCCACCATGTTGATCACACTGTCAACATTGGGGGACCTAATGCCCACCATACAGGGCATAATGGGTACAATGGAGGACAACAACATTCCTCATCTGGGTTAGGAAACCGTGACACATATGGACCACAAACTAGTCAGTATGGTGCTAGGTTTGGAGGAACCCAGTGGGAGAATGTGAACACAGAGCGTAGGTGGGGTGATAGAGTTGAGCGTGACCCGCCTATGTGGGAACCACATAGGGAACGCCAAGACAGGCAGAGGGACCAACCTAGAATCCCTCAAGTTCGCATTGAATTTCCAAGGTTCAATGGCGAAGAACCTTTAGACTGGATCTTCCTCATGGAGCAGTACTTCACGTGCCAGATGATCCATGAAGAGGATTGGCTTCAGACCGCCACTTTGCTTTTTGATGGCAAAGCTAGAAGGTGGTTAAGATGGCTCAAGCTTAAGGAGCCTGTCAACACATGGGATGAGTTTAAGGAAGCTCTTATACTTAGGTTTGGAGCGTCTTCATATGTGGACTTCGATATAGAGCTCCGCAACTTGAAGCAGACCACTTCAGTTCAGGAATACCAGGCTAGATTTGAGGACCTAGCAAGCATGGTTGATTGGACTCCTAAGGCGCTCATTGCAGCCTTTGTAGGAGGACTAAAAGATGAGATTCAGATAGATGTTCAGGCTGAGCCGAATACGGAGTTGAGGAAGTGCTTTGCTAAAGCACGCTCTGTGGAGGATAGACAACATAAGAAACAAGCCTTATACCGTCAGTGGAGACCCCCTAGTGCTGTCAAGATTCGGGAAATACCTCAACAACCTAAGATGTTACCAGCTCCACCCAAAAAGGTAGAGCCTAAACCCGTCTACAGGAGTAGAATACCTCCAACCCTTACTCGTGAAGAAAGAGAAGAAATGATCTGGAATAAACAATGCTTTTGGTGCAAGGAGAATTGGGATCCTTCTCACAGGTGTAAGCATATAAGGGTGTATTCGGTGGAGCAAGAATTATATGAGGAGAACGAGGGAGACCTGCCTCCTGTAATTGAAGAAGTGGAGGAGGTAGAGGTTCAAGGGGAACCTCCCAAACCGAAAGAACCGCAACCACAGGATGGAGCGTGCCACATGATGGACGACCCCAAGAAACCGGACACAATGAAGGTTATGGGGAGTATTGGCAATCTCAGAGTTCTCGTTCTGCTCGATACTGGAGCTACTCACAACTTTGTTGGAGAACATATAGCTGAGAGGTTAGGATGCAACATAGAAGAGCACTCAGCGCTTCGGATTTTAGTAGCTAATGGAGAAAGCCTCCCCTGCACCCGAAAGTGTATGGATGTGGAGATCACCCTGCAGAAGGTTCCATTCAAGGTAGAATTATTAGGCAAGACCCTACTAGGAAGTCTGATACGAGCCTTACTAGGACTCGTACTCCTCACATAGGCACCTCCGCAGAAGGCACCCAAATGTCTAGGGAGGCTAACGATTTTACCTTGGAGTTTTAAACTGAACAGGTTGGAGCGCATACGGGAGCCCTTCAAAATCCTAGGGAGGCTAATTTTCTAAGTCTCCCTACGGCTTCTACAATGAAAGGCAGGATTATTTGTTGCGAGACTAAGTCCTCAACTCTTACAACGGAGAACGTCAAGGCGCCAAGTCGAGCATGCGTGGAAATATCAAGGGAGGTTAAGGCTCCCTTGCACATTGAAGACCTAGGTGGGCTCGGTCTAGCAGACTTGGACCCACCCGGTCTAAGTGGAGAAGACCTGAACCTACCTGGTCCGGATGGTGAAGGCCTAGGCGCACTTAGCCTAGGTGATGAAGACCCGGTCTACACTAGACCGGTGGAGGAGAGCCTAGTCACACATGACTTAGGCAACGGTGGGCTCGGCTTGGTGGAGAGGACAGGTGATCCAAACTCGGATAAAGGATTAGTGGGTTTGTACCCACTAGAAGACTCACATGGCGAAGCACGGGCGGACCCGGGTGAGGTGGGGCCTTAGGCCCATGCTTATATCAGACATTATTTGATTATGCTTTGCTTTCATTTGATTATCGCATTGTTTTAATTTGATTTGAAAGTTTGGATTGGATTTAGTCTCGTTTGAGACAAATTGTAGATCAAGTTCGGGTGTACTATATATACCCCAAACTTTGACATTTGTTCATTATGCAAGTAAAATTTTCGAGACTCTCTCTCTCTTCCTCTGTGTGGAGTCTGGTCCTTAGGGCGTGGCTGGAGATCCCAGCACTACACCGAAGTCTTCACTATTGAGTGAAGGTTATTGCGAGTTCAACCAAAGGGACGGCGACCGGAATCCGTCACCGGTTGAACCAGCACCGCCACCTTCTTCCCCGGTGCACTTCCTTCGACCACGGAAGGGAGTAGAGGCCGAGGAAACCAGAAGGTGAGAGGAGGAGTCCGGCGCATTCAGATGTTCTCAAGCATCGGTCTAACACCGGCTCATCTTCACCAATCGACACTGGTGATTTCCCCTTGTGCGCCAAGCAAGCCGTCTTCCTCTTGCTTGGGAAAGGAGAGATCGGTTCCACCTTCTTCACAACCTCAACGAGGGAGAAGGCCTAGCATCCGTGGGAGAGATCCTACGCCTAAATAGGTTGGAACCCGCGGTATTGCGTGAAGGAGGAGATTCATCGCGTGGAGCATCGGGCGAGGGGTGGAAGGCATCCGGCTGGGTCAGACCAGCCGCCTAAATTCTAGCTTTTCAACGCTGCAACCGTGGTGAGTTTGGCGTCTCAACACCCCATACCAATCTGCATCGAAAGAGGGAGTTAAGGCGAAGAAGGAGAAGAAGAACCGTGGAAGAAAGGAGAAGATCGGAGGAGAAATCGCGCGGAGGAGTTGCGGATTTCTGTAGAAGTTCAGAAAATAGCCTCTGTTGCAGAGGCTATTCCAGACGATTGGCTAGGAGTTTCGAGGCATGCCTGGGCTTGATGGAAAGCTCTTGAAGTCTAGAACAACATACTAAATTTTCAGATCGATCGGACGTCGAAGCACTGGTCAAATCCGCCGCCCAAACTCGCTGCCGCCGCCGCCGCCGTCGCTCAGGCGCTACATTTGGGGATTTCTGAAGAAGAGCGAGAGAGGTAGGTCTGATTCAAATCCCTATTCCATGAGATATACTGGGAGTTAGAAAGCGTGCTATAGCTTGTTGGAAAGCTAAGAGCCTCAGGAATAACATAGTAAAATTTTGAGGCGATCGGACTAGGGCGCACCTGTGAAATCAGCTGCGGAACAGGACTGTTTCCGCCGCCGCCGTTCTGTCGCAGTTCATTACAGAACCGCCACTTGCGACGGCGATATCTCACGATTCCGGTGGAGTTTTCAGGCAGGACTTATACCGTTGGATTTGTAATCAAATTCTATACAACATACTAAAATATGAAGGTATTTGGACATTGTTTGCCTATCGACATTGCTTCTGCAAGTTCTGTACAGATGGTGGATTGTTTACCGGAAACCATGGAGTTGGCCTGATTTCCGGCCAATATTTGAGGGTTTTCCGACGACCTCCGGCCAGGGACAGCTCGTGGGTGGTCAATTCCACATTTGCTTTTGGGACATTTGGGGAAATTGTGTGGAAAAGAGTACATTAGGCGAGGGCAAGGTCGTCAATTGCTTTGGCGGCTTACATTTGGGCGAAACCGTGCCCAAAAGTAACATTTGGGTACGGCGCTATCTCCAGCCCACCATTTGGCGACGTTTGTGGTGGTGGATCTGTATCTGGAGCTCGAGCTGGACACGTGGCAGCTTGAGGAGGAGGTGGGCGCCGTCGTTGAAGTCGGCATTAGCTACATTTGAGGGAAGGGCACGTGTGGAAGCTTGGAGATGCGCCACTTGCCCTTGGCGCCAAAAAGGTGACTTGATCTCCTTCAAAACCGTCCCTAAAGAGTAGGGAAGCGATAGGGAGGCGCAATCTCAGCTGATTTCTGGTGTGTTCGAGCTGAGGTAGGCCAATTGGTGGCAGCTTGTGGAGGCGCCACGTGGAGGAAGCAACCAGAATAGACCTTGGGCAATCTACATCCCTAATCCCTCTCCAACGAAGTAGGAAGGGGTGAGCTTGGAGACTTTGGCCAGCCTAGGTGCATCGAACCTAGACATCATTTGGCTAAGGCAAGGGGGCGGCTCAACCTAGACGGACCACTCTTCACATTTGGGGAATTTCTGCCTCAACCTACCTCGAGCCGAGGAGAAGGACATTCGAGTCAAGGAGGAACACATCTTGGAGCCGTGAAGGAGAAGGAGCTTGAAGGAGAGAAACTCACCGGATTCCGGTTAACATACTTCGCCGGAGCAAGGAAGACACGCGTGTGTTGGCGCTTCCAACACTTGCCTCCCCCTAATCCATCACTTCCTAGGGGTTCAAATACAATCCGGTGAAGTGCATCCACGATCTAACTCTCTTTTATTATTAATCTCTTGATCGTGATTGCTTGTACACTCTTGTTCTTGACTTGGAGCTAGAGGAGCCGTGGAGCATCTTCTTCATCTTGGAGGAGACGACTCGAGGGGAGAAGGAACCGCATCCACCAAGCAAAATTGGTGATAGCATCCCCCTTCCACATACAATTCAACAAGGGGTTTACATTGAACCGGGTGATTAGATCCTCATCTACTTCTCCCCTATTTCGTTTGAATTGAACTTGAGTAGTTTGTTCTCTTGTCGACCAAGGAAGGATCTGTCTTGGAGAGGCGGACGGAGCTGAAATTATCAAAGAGAGCAGCCATCTAGCTGCTGGAATTCCTCTTTGATCGAGCTAGTGGAGTCCCCAAACGAGGCCTTGGGAGGTAAAGATCAGACCACCCTATGGAACGGGCAAGGGTGTACTTGTTTTAGCCCGCCTCTGGCAATAACAACCGGCTGGATTCCCTCTTTGGCACTGTGCCAGGGACACGAATTTCGGGTTGTAGACCCCTTATTGGGAAAGGGTGTGGTTTGGACGAATAAGGATTGTATGACAGGATGGTGTGTTGAGTGAGAAGAGAGATTTAAATTTTGTATCGCGCGCATCTTGTATTAAGCCTCACATCTTCTCTAGTCATTACTGTAGTATGTTTAAGCCTTGGGTTCAGAAATGCCATACTTGTAAATCTGAACCCATTGATTAAGTCGGGGTGACTATCCGGCGGGAAAACAATTCATGTATTAACATTTAATCCTATATCTGGCAACGACCTCCTAGATCCGGGAAGAGGGTCATCGGCGGCATCTTTGGTGGATTCGTGACCGTGTCGAGGAGCGACGCTTTTGCAGTTGGTATCAGAGCGGTTGGAGGACTTCATCCTTGCTGGAATTCTGGTTCAGGGGAAAGCACAGGGCACCCGACTGCATCCTTGAAGAGTTCGGCCAAGACAGGGCAGATTAGATTTCAGATTTCAGTAGTTTTACTTTCGGTTTTCTTGAAGATTTTGGGCAGTTTTCAGTAGTTGTTTCATCTTTCAGATTTCAGTAGCTAGTTGCTTGAGTTGTTTGAAGTTTGATTGAGATGGCACCACGCAAGGCTAAGACCATCGAGCCCGAACCCGTAGGGATAGAGGGCGAGCATGTCCGGGTTGAGGAAACCCGTGTAGTTGAAAGGGGCGAGTCTTCGGGCACCAATAATAAGTTAGACCTAATCCTAACTCAGCTGGCTGTTGTAACCCAGACCATTGCTCATATGGACAACTGGCTGAACACCTTGGAGCAAAGGAGAGACCCTCCTCGATCCCACACTTCTTCCTACTATCGTAGGAATGAGCCCATAGGAGCGGTGAGTGAGGCATTCCTTGGTGATGCAAGAAGAGCGAGTCTTGGGGGACTTGGGGTAGAGCCACCTAGAGCCCATATCCATGAACCACGTCATGACCCCATTAGACCTCAAAACAACCGCCATATTACCCATCCTCAGCTCACCAACGAAACCAATGGGGAGCCTATACATGTGGGAGAAAGAGCCCGACGAGGGGGTGAGAGACCTACTCCGGAAGACATTAGGAGAGCTTTCCAAGAGGCAAGGCATCAAAACGAGCCTTACCAACACCGAGGTCAACACCAAGAGGGCCCAAGAAGGCAACACGAAAATAGGTCCAACCATTCCATGACCTTGGGGGATTATGATGATGACCTGGATCGAGAGATTGAGATGTTGAACGGTCATGGGAGAGGCCAGCGCCGGGCTGGTTATAACCAAGGTAGAAGGGGCCAGTACCATGAGGAGCCTAGGCTGCCTATGCCTAAAATGGACTTCCCGAAGTTTGATGGTAAGAGGCCCAAGGAGTGGATTTACAAGGCAGAACAATATTTCATCTGCCAAGAGATTGCAGACCAACACAGGATACGTTTGGTGAAAATGTATCTTGAAAAAGAAGCTATAGAGTGGTACTGTTTTTGGGAAGAGGATTTCCCTAATGCAACGTGGGACTTATTCAAAGAAGAGCTGCTTTTGAGGTTTGGAGACACCACTTACGTGAACCACGAAATTGAATTGAGGAACCTCAAACAAACGTCTACGGTCCAAGACTATCAGACCAAGTTCGAAAGACTATCAAGCATGGTCAAGAATAGACCAGTAGAGT
This sequence comes from Nymphaea thermarum, assembly GCA_011799765.1. Classification (NCBI taxonomy): domain Eukaryota; kingdom Viridiplantae; phylum Streptophyta; class Magnoliopsida; order Nymphaeales; family Nymphaeaceae; genus Nymphaea; species Nymphaea thermarum. Next base: position 188,793 of record JAANDH010000377.1, read on the forward strand.
CTAAAATCACCCATTTCATAGGGGGGCTTAACGAAGACATACGGATCGAGATGCTTAGGGACCCCCCTACCGAGTTAAGAAGGTGTTTTGCTTTGGCGAAAGTGATAGAGGAGCAGTTCAGGCACAGGGACGGGCAGAAGAAGATCCACAAGCCTGGGTTTGTGTCCAAACCCAATGCTAATATTGTGAGGACAGCACCACCTAAAAAGGTTTTTGAGAAATGACCTGCATTTCGAAACAACGTTCCCATCAAATATATATCACGTCAAGAGAGGGAGGAACAAATGAAGAAGGGGCTATGCTTCTATTGTGATGAGAAGTTTCAGCCCGGGCATAAGTGCAAACACCTCCAGCTCTATGAGGTGATTGACAGTGAGGATGAATGTGAGGGGAACGAAGGAGGGACTAGTGAAGAAGTTGCCACCGAGGACACTGAGGTCGTCAAGGTGGAAGAAGAGGTGGAAGTTCAAGAAGAGGTCTTATGCCATGCGCTTACCAACAATGGGTTAAACGCCATCAAAGTTGTGGGGAAGATCAACAACAAGAAGGTTATTGTTCTTCTAGATACCGGTTCCACCCACAACTTCCTAAATTCGAATTTGGCACATCTTGTTGGGGGGAAGGTCACACCCCAATCTTCTTTTAATGTCTTGGTTGGCAATGGTGAGAGGATGATCTGCAACGAAGTTTGCAAGGGAGTAAGTCTTGAGATGCAGAAGACTCCCTTCACCATCGATCTATATCTTCTACCCATTGGAGGAGTAGATCTAGTCTTGGGCATTCAATGGATGAAGCCCTTGAAGAGAACCTTGTTGGATTGGGAGAACATGACCTTGACGTTTCCCAAGGAGGGTGGAGGAGAGATCACCCTCGAGGCTATAAATCCTAATGTTGATCCAAAGCCGGCGTTAAGGGCGCTCATAGCAAATCAGCCGGCGTTTTGGTTAGTCTCAATGGTTAAGGAGGTGGTACCCCCTACTCAAGAGGAGGAAGTTAGGCCAGCTGAAGTGCAAGCGGTGATTGACCAATACCCTTCAGTCTTTGAGGAGCCTAAAGGCTTACCTCCTACTCGATCATATGACCATCGGATCACCCTTACCAAGGGGGCCGAAGCAGTTAACGTGAGGCCTTACAGATATGCGTATAGTCAGAAGGCCGAAATTGAGAAATTGGTCAAGGAGATGCTCAAGAGTGGGGTCATACGACAAAGTGGCAGTCCATTTTCTTCTCCCGTGTTATTAGTTAAGAAGAAGGATGGCACATGGAGGTTCTGTGTCGACTACCACGCCCTCAATGAGGTCACGGTTAAGGACAAACATCCTATCCCAGTAATTGATGAATTGCTACACGAGTTAGCTGGGGCTTCTTATTTCACAAAGATGGACTTAAGGGCAGGGTACCACCAGATTCGCATGCACCAAGAGGACATTCACAAAACCGCATTTAGAACTCACGATGGACATTATGAGTTCCTTGTTATGCCATTTGGGCTAACCAATGCACCTGCAACATTTCAGAGGTGCATGAACGATCTTTTTAGAAGCTACTTGCGAGATTTTGTGTTGGTTTTCTTTGACGATATACTCGTCTATAGTCAGACTTTGGAGTTGCATGTGAGACACTTGGACATTGTCCTAACTATCCTCAAGGACAACAAGTTATACGCGAAGATGTCCAAGTGCACTTTTGGCCAGACCTCAGTGGGGTACTTGGGACACATCATCTCTCAAGATGGAGTTAGGGTCGAACCTGAGAAGTTGGTGGCAATTGAGCAGTGGCTTTTGCCAAAGAACCCAAAGGAGATGCGTGGCTTCCTTGGGTTGACTGGTTATTACCAACGCTTCATTGGGGGTTATGGGTCTATTGCCTCTCCCTTCACCCATATGCTTAAAAAGGGGCCGTTTTAGTGGACAGAAAAGTCTCGAGAAGCCTTCACCCAATTGAAGGCTGCCCTTATGTCAGCACCCGTGCTTGCTTTGCCAGACTTTGAGAAGGAGTTCGTTGTAGAAACAGATGCCAGTGACGTGGGAGTTGGGGCAATGTTGAGTCAGGAAGGGCATCCTATTGCCTTTATGTCTAAGGCCTTGACTAAGAGGGCCAAGCCTCTTTCCACGTATGAGAAAGAACTCCTTGCGATGGTGCTAGCAGTAGACAAGTGGCGTCCCTATCTGCTTGGATGCAAGTTTGTGGTTAGGACTGACCACAACAGTTTGAAATATATAGTGAACCAACGCATCACAACTCCTATCCAACAACGTTGGCTTTCCAAGTTGTTGGGATACGACTTCACCATAGAGTACAAGAAGGGCCTAGAAAACAATGCAGCAGATGCTCTCTCTCGCCTAGGGGAGAGCACATTGATGACTTTATCTATAGTCAGTAAAGACTTATGGGATCGCATTGCCCTTGAACAGGGTGCAGATGATACTACGAGGCTACTGAGAGCCTCTGCAGCTCAGAACGTGGGATCTATTCCTAATTATTCAGTACGTGGGAGGCTACTATGTCGAAAGGGCAAGGTAGTTATCCCAAAGCAATCTGCGCTTAGGGATGAGCTTATCAGACATTTCCACGAGTCTGCCACAGCTGGTCATGAGGGAGTGACCAAAACCATAGGCAGGATCAAGCCCCAATTCTGGTGGGAGGGCTTGAAGGCTGATGTAAGAAAGTATGTGCGGAATTGTCAGATCTGTCAGAGGGAGAAGTATGAGGCAGTCAGGCCTCCTAGGCATTTAGTCTCATTACCTATTCCCACACAGCCGTGGAGGGATGTCTCTATGGATTTCATAGAGGCTATGCCTAGATTTGAAGGGAAGGAGAAAGTCATGGTGGTAGTAGATCGACTGACCAAGTATGCTCATTTCGTACCTTTGCCACACTTATATCAGGGACCCCTAGTGGCTGTGGCATATCACGATCATGTAGGGAAGCTACATGGGATGCCCAACACGATCGTGAGTGACCGGGATTCTATCTTCTAAGGGGCTTTTTGGCAAGAGTACATGCGCCTTGCAGGAACCACATTGCACTTTAGCATGGCGCATCACCCTCAGACTGATGGTCAGAGTGAGGTGGTCAATCGCACGCTAGAGACCTACCTCAGGTGCTATGTAGGATCTAGGCCCAACACATGGGTCAGACACATATCGTGGGCTGAGTGGTCTTATAACACTAGCCTACATTCGAGCACTGGAGTTACACCTTATGAGGCGGTGTATGGGTTCCCTCCACCCATCATCCCACGATATGAGGAAGGGTCAGCTATGGATGACGAGCTGGATAGCTCCTTACGCACTCGAGAGGAGATTTTGGAGTCTCTCAGGCAGAACATCACGAAGGCCCAAACGCGTATGAGACACTTTTACAATAAGGGGCGTAAAGATAGAGAGTTCAGCATAGGAGACTATGTGTGGATGAAACGCTTGCCCTTCAAGCAGAAATCATTATTGGGGCAGCCTTATTCGAAGCTCCTTCCCAAGTACTATGGACCTTACCAAGTACTTCAGCGTGTAGGGAAGGCAGCTTATCGCATCTCTCTGCCCCTAGCTGCTCAGGTGCATCCTGTCTTTCACGTGACAAGGTTGAAGCCCCATCGTGGACCACTTCCCGGGAATGTTGAACACATTTCAAACCAGCAGCCCGTTCCTTACAGGATCTTAAAGCATTGGTATGCTTTCAGGGACGGGAGACAAAGACATGAGGTCCTTATTGAGTGGGAGGGTCCAGATGGAGGAACATCATGGGAGGAGTTAGATCAGATCCGCCTCCGTTTCCCTACTACACGAGCTTGGGGACAAGCTCAATCTGAGGAGGGTGGGGTTGATACGAGCCTTACTAGGACTCGTACTCCTCACATAGGCACCTCCGCAGAAGGCGCCCAAATGTCTAGGGAGGCTAACGATTTTACCTTGGAGTTTTGCACTGAACAGGTTGGAGCGCATACGGGAGCCCTTCAAAATCCTAGGGAGGCTAATTTTCTAAGTCTCCCTACGGCTTCTACAATGAAAGGCGGGATTATTTGTTGTGAGGCTAAGTCCTCAACTCTTACAACGGAGAACGTCAAGGCGCCAAGTCGAGCATGCGTGGAAATATCAAGGGAGGTTAAGGCTCCCTTGCACATTGAAGACCTAGGTGGGCTCGGTCTAGGAGACTTGGACCCACCCGGTCTAAGTGGAGAAGACCCGAACCTACCTGGTCCGGATGGTGAAGGCCTAGGCGCACTTAGCCTAGGTGATGAAGACCTGGTCTACACTAGACCGGTGGAGGAGAGCCTAGTCACACATGACTTAGGCAACGGTGGGCTCGGCTTGGTGGAGAGGACGGGTGATCCAAACTCGGATCAAGGATTAGTGGGTTTGTACCCACTAGAAGACTCACATGGCGAAGCACGGGCGGACCCGGGCGACGTGGGGCCTTAGGCCCATGCACATATCAGACATTATTTGATTATGCTTTGCTTTGATTTGCTTATCGCATTGTTTTAATTTGATTTGAAAGTTTGGATTGGATTTAGTCTCGTTTGAGACAACTTGTAGATTCAGTTCGGGTGTACTATATAAACCCCGAACTTTGACATTTGTTCATTATGCAAGTAAAATTTTCGAGACTCTCTCTCTCTTCCTCCTGTGTGGAGTCTGGTCCTTAGGGCGTGGCTGGAGATCCTAACACTACACCGAAGTCTTCACTATCGAGTGAAGGTTATTGCGAGTTCAACCAAAGGGACGGCGACCGGAATCCGTCACCGGTTGAACCAGCACCGCCACCTTCTTCCCCGGTGCACTTCCTTCGACCACGGAAGGGAGTAGAGGCCGAGGAAACCAGAAGGTGAGAGGAGGAGTCCGGCGCATTCAGATGTTCTCAAGCATCGGTCTAACACCGGCTCATCTTCACCAATCGACACCGGCGATTTCCCCTTGTGCGCCAAGCAAGCCATCTTCCTCTTGCTTGGGAAAGGAGAGATCGGTTCCACCTTCATCACAACCTCAACGAGGGAGAAGGCCTAGCATCCGTGGGAGAGATCCTACGCCTAAATAGGTTGGAACCCGTGGTAGCGCGTGAAGGAGGAGATTCATCGCGTGGAGCATCGGGCGAGGGGTGGAAGGCATCCGGCTGGGTCAGACCAGCCGCCTAAATTCTAGCTTTTCAACGCTGCAACCGTGGTGAGTTTGGCGTCTCAACACCCCATACCAATCTGCATCGAAAGAGGGAGTTAAGGCGAAGAAGGAGAAGAAGAACCGGGGAAGAAAGGAGAAGATCGGAGGAGAAATCGCGCGGAGGAGTTGCGGATTTCTGTAGAAGTTCAGAAAATAGCCTCTGTTGCAGAGGCTATTCCAGACGATTGGCTAGGAGTTTCGAGGCGTACTTGGGCTTGTTGGAAAGCTCTTGAAGTCAAAAACAACATACTAAATTTTCAGATCGATCGGACATCGACGCACCGGTCAAATCCGCCGGCCAAATTCACTGCCGCCGTCGCTCAGGCGCTACATTTGGGGATTTCTGAAGAAGAGCGAGAGAGGTAGGTCTGATTCAAATCCCTATTCCATGAGATATACTGGGGGTTAGAAGGCGTGCTATAGCTTGTTGGAAAGCTAAGAGCCTCAGGAATAACATAGTAAAAGTTGGAGGCGATCGGACTAGGGCGCACTGGTGAAATCAGCTGCGGAACAGGACTGTTTCTGCCGCCGCCGTTCTGTCGCAGTTCATTACAGAACCGCCACTTGCGACGGCGATATCTCACGATTCCGGTGGAGTTTTCAGGCGGGCCTTACACCGTTGGATTCGTGATCAAATTATATACAACATACTAAAATCTGAAGGTATTTGGACATTGTTTGCCTATCGACATTGCTTCTGCAAGTTCTGTACAGATGGTGGATTGTTTACCGGAAACCATGGAGTTGGCCTGATTTCCGGCCAATATTTGAGGGTTTTCCGACGACCTCCGGCCAGGGACAGCTCGTGGGTGGTCTATTCCACATTTGCTTTTGGGACATTTGGGGAAATTGTGTGGAAAAGAGTACATTAGGCGAGGGCAAGGTCGTCAATTGCTTTGGCGGCTTACATTTGGGCGAAACCGTGCCCAAAAGTAACATTTGGGCACGGCGCTATCTCCAGCCCACCATTTGGCGACGTTTGTGGTGGTGGATCTGCAGCTGGAGCTCGAGCTGGACACGCGGCAGCTCGAGGAGGAGGTGGGCGCCGTCGTTGAAGTCGGCATTAGCTACATTTGAGGGAAGGGCGTGCGTGGAAGCTTGGAGACGCGCCACTTGCCCTTGGCGCCAAAAAGGTGACTTGATCTCCTTCAAAACCGTCCCTAAAGAGTAGGGAAGCGATAGGGAGGCGCAATCTCAGCTGATTTCTGGTGTGTTCGAGCTGAGGTGGGCCAATTGGTGGTGGCTTGTGGAGGCGCCACGTGGAGGAAGCAACCAGAATAGACCTTGGGCGATCTACATCCCTAATCCCTCTCCAACGAAGTAGGAAGGGGTGAGCTTGGAGACTTCGGCCAGCCTAGGTGCATCAAACCTAGACATCATTTGGCTAAGGCAAGGGGGCGGCTCAACCTAGACGGACCACTCTTCACATTTGGGGAATTTCTGCCTCAACCTACCTCGAGCCGAGGAGAAGGACATTCGAGTCAAGGAGGAACACATCTTGGAGCCGTGAAGGAGAAGGAGCTTGAAGGAGAGAAACTCACCGGATTCCGGTTAACATACTTCGCCGGAGCAAGGAAGACACACGTGTGTTGGCGCTTCCAACACTTACCTCCCCCTAATCCGTCACTTCCTAGGGGTTCAAATACAATCCGGTGAAGTGCATCCACGATCTAACTCTCTTTTATTATTAATCTCTTGATCGTGATTGCTTGTACACTCTTGTTCTTGACTTGGAGCTAGAGGAGCCGTGGAGCATCTTCTTCATCTTGGAGGAGACGACTTGAGGGGAGAAGGAACCGCATCCACCAAGCGAAATTGGTGATAGCATCCCCCTTCCACATACAATTCAACAAGGGGTTTACATTGAACCGGGTGATTAGATCCTCATCTACTTCTGCCCTATTTCGTTTGAATTGAACTTGAGTAGTTTGTTCTCTTGTCGACCAAGGAAGGAGCTGTCTTGGAGAGGCGGACGGAGCTGAAATTATCAAAGAGAGCAGCCATCTAGCTGCTGGAATTCCTCTTTGATCGAGCTAGTGGAGTCCCCAAACGAGGCCTTGGGAGGTAAAGATCGGACCACCCTATAGAACGGGCAAAGGTGTACTTGTTTTAGCCCGCCTCTGGCAATAACAACCGGCTGGATTCCCTCTTTGGCACTGTGCCAGGGACACGAATTTCGGGTTGTAGACCCCCTATTGGGAAAGGGTGTGGTTTGGACGAATAAGGATTGTATGACAGAATGGTGTGTTGAGTGAGAATAGAGATTTAAATCTTGTATCGCGCGCATCTTGTATTAAGCCTCACATCTTCTCTAGTCATTACTGTAGTAGGTTTAAGCCTTGGGTTCGGAAATGCCATACTTGTAAATCTGAACCCATTGATTAAGCCGGGGTGACTATCCGGCGGGAAGACAATTCATGTATTAACATTTAATCCTATATCCGGCAACGACCTCCTAGATCCGGGAAGAGGGTCATCGGCGGCATCTTTGGTGGATTCGTGACCGTGTCGAGGAGCGACCCTACTGGTAGACCGTCGTCCATAATGATCAAATGTCAAGGTTTGGGGTTTAAATACTACCCCTGAACCGGTTCTACGAGTGTCTCGATACGAGACCAAATCCAAACCGAGTCTTTCAAAGAACCAAAACAATGCTTAAACAAATCAAAGCAATAAGCAAGCTCAAATCCTAAAGTCTGAAATGTGCATGGGCCGAAGGCCCCACCTCGCCCGGGTCCGCCTGAGCTTCGCCATGTGAGTCTCCTAGTGGGTCCAAACCCACTAACCTTGATCCAAGTCTGGATCACCCGTCCTCTCCTCCAAGCCGAGCCCACCAATGCCTAAGTCAAGCGTGACTAGGCCCTCCTCCACCGGTCTAGGGTAGACCGGGTCTTCAACCCCTAGGCTAGGTGCGCCTAGGTCTTCAACATCCGAACAAGGTAGGTTCGGGTCTTCGTCCTCCAAGCAAGGTGCGCTTGGGTCTTCTTCACCTAGACCGGGTGGGTCTAAGTCTCCTAGGCTGAACCCACCTAGGTCTTCCACTCGCAAAGACTCTTTAGCATCCCTTGAATTTTGCCCGCTTGCTCGACTTGGCGCCTTGTCTTTCTCCGTTGTAAGAGTTGACCGCTTTCCTTTGTAGAAGCCGTAGGGAAAGGTTGAGAATTAACCTCCCTAGGATTTTGAGGCGCTCCCGTAGTCTTCGAAACCTGTTTAGCACAAAAGTCAAAGGAAAAATCATTAGCCTCCCTACACATTTGAGCGCCTTCGGTGGAGGTGCCTTTGTGAGGAGTACGAGTCCTAGTAAGGCTCGTATCAATCCCACCCTCCTTAGATCGAGCTTGCCCCCAAGCTCGTCCTTCACAATCATCTAGGGTAGATTGTGCAAAATCATTCCAGCTCATCTCACCCACCTCATATTTGTGGCTTGAGTGCGGTCCATAATGCCTTGGAAGTGACCCAAGCAAGGACTCATGGCGTCCTTGGAGATGTTTGGCCCAAGTGTGATCACCCCAAGTTGGGTTTTGACAAGTTCTTCGATCAAACCCTTGGCCTTGTAGTCGTTTAGACCCATCTTTATGTTGCTCAACTCGAGCCGTGAGTCTAAAGAGTGGTGCTAGCCGATTTCCTTCAATTGCAGTTCTCCTCTTCCATGCTTCGGCTGCATCACCCTTACTGAATTCATCCTCATAAACCCTTAATTCATGTCTTGGACCATAATCCCTTGGGACTATGCCAAGTTGGGACTTAAGTCGCCTCCAATTATGCAGCCTTGGTTCATGTGTACCCGGATCAAAGATCAATCTAACATATAACCACGCTTTGCTCATTCGTGAGTGCTCAATAGATATCCGGTGTAGAGAGGAAGTGATCAAAGTCATACTTTGGTCAGCCGCCCGATTCTTCTTTTCTTCAAAGCTCTTAGGATCGGTAGAAGTAGCCTTAGGATCTACCTTGCCTCCAGGGTCCTTAATATCAGTGAAAGTGGGTTTAGGAGGGCTCAAGTTATATTGCCTTCTTTTCAGCCAAGAAAGCTTCTCTCCCCAAGTAGGTTTTTGCAAGTTGATCATGATGGGATGCTCTAGATTGGATGGTCTAAGAATGTCATCATCTTCTTTTCCATAATCAAGCTCCTCTTGTAGAGTGTAGACCACCGTGTCCCTCGAGTTTGGATGGAGAAACTGGTTTGCCCAAGTCCATGAGCCCTTGACTCCACCCTCCTTAGGTAACGACTTGATCACTTTGGAAAGGTCATGCCTTTGGAGACATGTTGTCTCTCTTGGTTCAATGCTCTTCATTTTGGAGCTAGGGTCATCACCACCCTCCTTAGGATGACTTAACCGCTTGGGTGAGATCCATCTTCTTGTGAGAAGTTGCCATGCATAGGCCGGCATTATCCATGCTTGCTTCCTCAGGGCTAGAGATATTGTCACTCTCCTCGGTAAGCATTTTGGGCATTGCATTATGTGTCTCATCAGGCTTGGGTTTCAATAGGGCCTGCTCCTCTTTCAATTCCCTAAGGAGCTCTTCAATCTTTTTAACGTTTTGCTGCCATAATTTTAATGGCTCCTCTTTGGGCTCTCTTTCCTTCGTTAACCCCGATTTTCCTTCAACTTTTCTTTTCTCCGGTGTTGAGGGAAACTTGGGTGGGTGCCTTTCCTTCCCTTGATTCGAAGTTGGGCACACCCACTCTAGTTTACACTCTCTACTGGAGTCTCCTACTCTGAGAGTATCTCCCGGGTAGACTCGCACGGTTTCTTGTGGTCTTATCACTGTGGTGGCCACACTGAGTACCCCATTCCTCGTCACATTGGTCACCCACATTTTTCGACTGTCCTTGTCAATCTTAAACTCAAAGTGATATTCATGAATGCTAGGGTGTTGGAACATAAGATCACACTTTGGACTCGTTCTAGCCTTGATAACCATCATACGTGGGCCTCTTCTCAATTCGGTTCCACGAACTAAGGTGATATCCTTATGGTGTTTACCCTTCTCGTATATGCCTAATACGAGGTCCTTTTCCTCTTTTCGAGTGAGGGTTGTTTGACCGTGCGGATTTTGATACCTCCTTGGGCCTTGATCAGGCTTCTCATACCTTCTACTCTCGGTCACATGACTCGAAGAGGGGTAGGAGGTTTGAGAGTGGAAACTAGCTGACTCAAACCAAACCTTCCCATAACTAAACTGATATGGTTCATTGGGCTGCTCATTGAGGGAGTGCTCTCCATCGCCCAATTCTTCATAGTGCTCCCAACTAGATTGACCATAAGATTGATTATCAGAATATTGCTCATCCTCATCAAACTGATCTTCCTCATAAGGATTAGGACTGTAGGATGAGCCGGTCTCCATGTTCATGTTTTCCCAATCAGTCATGTTTGCTCTCTTGGTGTGAATTGGGGTCAAGGTCCTAGTGGGCTGAGCTAGCGGGGACTGCGCCACCTAGCCCAGCCTTGGCTGCGTGAAGTGCAGCCCTCCAACCTCTCACCAACGCACCCTCCTGGTGCCGACGTTAGTGTGCTGGTCTAAAATTAAACCAGCCCGAGATTGGTCTTCTACAAGGGAGGCGAAATGGAGTCGCCTGCCACCACGCCCACCTGGCACCTTGGTAGTTGCCTCTCACCCTCAGCCGGGTTCCCAAAGGAACCTAAACTACCGCACCCACCTGGTGCCTCAGCAGCGCACCTTGGGTTCGATCACCCTATGGCTTTGCTATGTGCAAAACCGCAGTCCTGAGTGTAACTACAGGCTGATGGTAGTCCGAAGCACAACTATACTTATCGGTGGAATTTGGACCTCAAATTTGGTCAGCACGAAGATATAATAATTATCTAACTCTCCACAAAATTTCAGCTCAATCCGAGATGTCTAGCCCACTGAATCAACATGATCTTCCTGGCGGACTGTTCACCCGAACAGATTCTGTCTGCCCAGCCTGTTTGGCTGAAATGTGTTCAAAAATCCGAATTTTCTGTTGATTTCAACTCCAGTTCCCTATATGCCCTTAAAGCCACAACATTTATACACATCTCCACCAAATTTCAGATGATTTTGAGGTCGTTTGCCCCTCGAACTTCACTCTTTTCCCCTGCTGGTTGCACAGTCCTATTTCTGCGTTCTGTCCTTAAGCCCCAAGCAGTCCGAATTTGTTTGTGTAGCTACACTTCAGTGCCCTGTGGTAGCTTTCGAGCCTCTAAACCAGTAATAAGATGTCCTCCAACTGCTCTGATACCAACTGGTAGGGTCGCCCTCGGACACGGTCACGAATCCACCAAAGATGCCGCCGATGACCCTCTTCCCGGATCTAGGAGGTCGTTGCCGGATATAGGATTAAATGTTAATACATGAATTGTTTTCCCGCCGGACAGTCACCCCGGCTTAATCAATGGGTTCAGATTTACAAGTATGGCTTTTCCGAACCCAAGGCTTAAACCTACTACAGTAATGACTAGAGAAGATGTGAGGCTTAATACAAGATGCGCGCGATACAAGATTTAAATCTCTCTTCTCACTCAACACACCATCCTGTCATACAATCCTTATTCGTCCAAACCACACACTTTCCCAATAGGGGGTCTACAACCTGGAATTCGTGTCCCTAGCACAGTGCCAAAGAGGGAATCCAGCCGGTTGTTATTGCCAGAGGCTGGCTAAAACAAGTACACCCTTGCCCGTTCTATAGGGTGGTCCGATCTTTACCTCCCAAGGCCTCGTTTGGGGACTCCACTAGCTCGATCAAAGAGGAATTCCAGCAGCTAGATGGCTGCTCTCTTTGATAATTTCAGCTCCGTCCGCCTCTCCAAGACAGCTCCTTCCTTGGTCGACAAGAGAACAAACTACTCAAGTTCAATTCAAACGAAATAGGGGAGAAGTAGATGAGGATCTAATCACCCGGTTCAATGTAAACCCCTTGTTGAATTGTATGTGGAAGGGGGATGCTATCACCAATTTTGCTTGGTGGATGCGGTTCCTTCTCCCCTCGAGTCGTCTCCTCCTAGATGAAGAAGATGCTCCATGGCTCCTCTAGCTCCAAGTCAAGAACAAGAGTGTACAAGCAATCACGATCAAGAGATTAATAATAAAAGAGAGTTAGATCGTGGATGCACTTCACGGATTGTATTTGAACCCCTAGGAAGTGACGGATTAGGGGGAGGCAAGTGTTGGAAGTGCCAACACACGCGTGTCTTCCTTGCTCCGGCGAAAATGAGGATTCCGGCGAAGTATGTTAACAGGAATCCGGTGAGTTTCTCTCCTTCAAGCTCCTTCTCCTTCACGGCTCCAAGATGTGTTCCTCCTTGACTCGAATGTCCTTCTCCTTGGCTCGAGGTAGGTTGAGGCAGAAATTCCCCAAATGTGAAGAGTGGTTCGTCTAGGTTGAGCCGCCCCCTTGCCTTAGCCAAATGATGTCTAGGTTCGATGCACCTAGGCTGGCCGAAGTCTCCAAGCTCACCCCTTCCTACTTCGTTGGAGAGGGATTAGGGATGTAGATCGCCCAAGGTCTATTCTGGTTGCTTCCTCCACGTGGTGCCTCCACAAGCCGCCACCAATTGGCCCACCTCAGCTCGAACACACCAGAAATCAGCTGAGATTGCACCTCCCTATTGCTTCCCTACTCTTTAGGGACGGTTTTGAAGGAGATCAAGTCACCTTTTTGGCGCCAAGGGCAAGTGGCACGTCTCCAAGCTTCCACGCGCGCCCTTCCCTCAAATGTAGCTAATGCCGACTTCAACGACGGCGCCCACCTCCTCCTCGAGCTGCCACGTGTCCAGCTCGAGCTCCAGCTGCAGATCCACCACCACAAACGTCGCCAAATGGTGGGCTGGAGATAGCGCCATGCCCAAATGTTACTTTTGGGCACGGTTTCACCCAAATGTAAGCCGCCAAAGCAATTGACGACCTTGCCCTCGCCTAATGTACTCTTTTCCACGTAATTTCCCCAAATGACCCAAGGGCAAATGTGGAATTCACCACCCACGAGCTGTCCCTCACCGGAGGTCGTCGGAAAACCCCCAAATATTGGCCGGAAATCAGGCCAACTCCATGGTTTCCGGTAAACAGTCCACCTTCTGTACAGAACTTGCAGAAGCAATGTCGATAGGCAAACGATGTCCAAATACCTTCAGATTTTAGTATGTTGTAGAGAATTTGATTACAAATCCAACGGTATAAGGCCCGCCTGAAAACTCCACCAGAATCGTGAGATATCACCATCGCAAGTGGCGGTTCTGTAATGAACTGCGACAGAACGGCGGCGGCAGAAACAGTCCTGTTCCGCAGCTGATTTCGCCAGTGCGCCCTAGTCCGATCGCCTCTAACTTTTACTATGTTATTCCTGAGGCTCTTATCTTTCCAACAAGCTATAGCACGCCTTCTAACTCCCAGTATATCTCATGGAATAGGGATTTGAATCAGACCTACCTCTCTCACTCATCTTCAAAAATCCCCAAATGTAGCGCCTGAGCGACGGCGGCGGCAGCAGTCAATTTGGGCGGCGGATTTGACCAGTGCTTCGACGTCCGATCGATCTAAAAATTTAGTATGTTGTTCTCGACTTCAAGAGCTTTCCAACAAGCCCAGGCACGCCTCGAAACTCCTAGCTAATCATCTGGAATAGCCTCTGCAACAGAGGCTATTTTCTGAACTTCTACAGAAATCCGCAACTCCTTCTCCGTGCGTTTTCTCCTTCGATCTTCTTCTTTCTTCCACGGTTCTTCTTCTTCTTCCTCGCCTTAACTCCCTCTTTCGATGCAGATTGATTTGAAGAGTTGAGACGCCACACTCACCACAGTTGCAGCAATGAAGAACTGGGATTTAGGCGGCTGGTTTGGCCCAGCCGGATGCCTTCCACCTCTCGCCCGATGCTCCTCGCGATGAATCTTCTTCTCCACTCCCTACCGCTGAACTCAACCTATTCAGGCGAGGGATTGCTCCCACGGATGCCTAGGTCTCCTTTCTCGTTGAGATCGTGTCGAAGGCTGGTCCGATGACTCCTTCTCCAAGCAATAGGAATCTGGATTGCTTGGTGTTTGAGGAGAGATCGCCGGTGTCGACGATCGTGAGTTGAAAGGTGTTAGACCGCCGTTCTTAGAAACGACTGAATGCGCCAATCTCCCCACGGTTCCTCGTTCTTCCTTAGCCTCTAATCTCTCCCGTGGTCGGAGAGATTGCACCAAGGATGAGGAAGACGTTGCTGGTTATTCCGGCGACGGTTTCCAGTCACCGCCCCTCAAGAAGAACCAGCAGTACCTCTCACACGATAGAGAGAGTTTCGGTGTAGTGCTGGAACTCCAGCCACGCCCTAAGGACCAGACTCCACACGGGAGGAAGAGAGAGTGTGTCTCCAAAATTCAATTCCATAATGATCAAATGTTAAGGTTTGGGGTTTAAATACTACCCCTGAACCGGTTCTACGAGTGTCTCGATACGAGGCCAAATCCAAACCAAGTCTTTCAAAGAGCCAAAACAATGCTTAAACAAATCAAAGCAATAAGCAAGCTCAAATCCTAAAGTCTGAAATGTGCATGGGCCGAAGGCCCCACCTCGCCCGGGTCCGCCCGAGCTTCGCCATGTGAGTCTCCTAGTGGGTCCAAACCCACTAACCTTGATCCAAGTCTGGATCACCTGTCCTCTCCTCCAAGCCGAGCCCACCAATGCCTAAGTCAAGCGTGACTAGGCCCTCCTCCACCGGTCTAGGGTAGACCGGGTCTTCAACCCCTAGGCTAAGTGCGCCTAGGTCTTCAACATCCGAACAAGGTAGGTTCGGGTCTTCGTCCTCCAAGCAAGGTGTGCTTGGGTCTTCTTCACCTAGACCGGGTGGGCTAAGTCTCCTAGGCTGAACCCACCTAGGTCTTCCACTCGCAAAGACTCCTTAGCCTCCCATGAATTTTGCCCGCTTGCTCGACTTGGCGCCTTGTCTTTCTCCATTGTAAGAGTTGAGGACTTAACCTCACTAAGAATTTCCCTGCTTTCCTTTGTAGAAGCCGTAGGGAAAGGTTGAGAATTAACCTCCCTAGGATTTTGAGGCGCTCGCGTAGTCTTCGAAACCTGTTTAGCGCAAAACTCAAAGGAAAAATCATTAGCCTCCCTACGCATTTGATCGCCTTCGGTGGAGGTGCCTTCGTGAGGAGTACGAGTCCTAGTAAGGCTCGTATCACCTACCAAAGTCTTTAGGGTGCGTCTAAGGTGATCTTGGGGGTAGGCACGGCCATAGGCTAGACCCTACCAGGTCCTAACAGCATAGGACTTCGACACTGGGTGTGACTTTTCTAGTCACCACCTGATACGGGCCAACCTTCAACTTGGCCTAGAGCGGCCACGGACGTGGCCGAGAGCAGCCATAGAGGGCGGAGGCAATCCGCCAACCATTTGGTTAGGGCAGAACCCAGCTCAATTGACCCGGGTTCGGGTCAAGAGGGAGGAGAGGGTGGTGCGCAGCAGCTCGGTTCAGCCGGCATTGATATGCTTGGAGTTGGTGCAGAGGGAGGTGCGGGAGGAAGTGCAACGGCTCTAAGCGAGGTTTCAGATTGCCAAACGGGTGGGTCAAGTCCGGTTATGTTCAAGCCCACTCAAGCCGTGTTTGAACCAGGTCTCTTAGGGCCGACCTAGGGTGTCTTTAGGTGAAGTCGATCCAAATCAATGTCCAACTCAAAATCGGGCAAGAGGAGGATCGGTTTTAGGACTTAGGATTTAATTTTGCGCAAATTTGCTTTGGTATTTGCTTGCGCCATTTGTTTATGCAGAATTTGATTCAGTTTTTAAGATCCGGATCACTTGTTTAGATCCTTTTTCATTCCAGCATATAAATACTTGTAATTCAATTGAGTTCGTATCAAGGAATAGAATTTTGAGGTTCATTGTCGAGTTACCTCTCTCTCTCCTCTCGTCGAGCTCTAGCTCTCTCTCTCGCGCGCCCCCTCCTCCACGTCTCTTCTCCCTCTCTCTCGTTCCACATTTGGGGATTTCCCTCTTTCTGGAACGACAGCTTCTCCTCTAGAACCCGAGGGCTTTTCTTCTCTCTTTGCCTCGTTTTCTCTTCTCTTCTCATCTACTCGCCCAAAGGATCGACGGCTTGGTGTTTCCTTGTGCTCCAGCGTGAAGAAGCTCCAAAGTTCCACGGTTTGAGGAAAGACTCCACGCTCAGAAATCACTTGAATCTCTCGGTTCCAGCCGTGAGAAACTTCTGAAATCTGGCGTTTATTCTTCCCCTAAACCGTGTCTTACGGGTCACAAAGGATACCCTTAATCAATCGATCTTCCTCTCCAAATTTCAAGTATTTTCCACGGTGAATCGCCCTTCAATTTGCATATTTTTGTATTCGGTTCATTGCTGTATTTTTTGCCAGAAAACACAAAAAGAAAAGTGAAAAAGGGGCGAGAAAAGAAAGAAAGAAAAGAAAAGAATCCGCCCAAAAGAAAAGAAAAAGAAAAGAAGAAAGAAAAATTGAATTCCGGCGAGTTACAAGCAATTTCCGGTTTACATTTGAAATTTTCCGGCAAACATTTGGGCATCCGGCCGCCGCTGCCCTTTTTCCGGCCAACATTTGGGAACTCCGGCCGTGGAGCAGAAAATCAAAGTTGTAGCCCGCGAGCTACATTTGGTGACAGTATTTTACATTTGGTGATCCGGCGAGAATTTGGGGGAAACCGGCAAACATTTGGGAATTCTTCTTGGCGCCGACACATTTGGAAGATTCCGGCCGGCTCTCCTTCGTGCGAGGTAAGTTGATCTCATCCTTGGGTCCTTCGCCATCTCATACGTCCATCTTGACACGTGGAGGGATCTCGGAGCACTTGAGAGCCATCTCGCCCCCTTTGTCTCACATTTGGTAGGCCGCCTACCATTTGGTACGACATTTGAGGAGATACCTCGCCACCTAGCTAGGAATCCTCTAGAATCTTTAGGTTGACTCGTCCCTAGCTCGCCACCTAGAGTCCTACATTTGGCCCAGCCCACCATTTGATCGCCACCTCATCCCAGCCGCCACTTAGCCACCATTTGGTCGCCACCTACCAGCCGCCCTTCCACATTAGGCAGCCTCTCTCCTAACATTTGGGAGATAGCCTCTACGAGCGCCACCTCGCCCTAACCATTTGGGGCTTAGTCTAGGCTAGCGCCCACCCTTCAATCATCACCTACCTAACCATCACTCGAGCCCACCTGGTCCCCCCTTGCCACCGAACCCAATTCCCTTTTCATTTCCTAGCTCGAACCTAGCTTAGACCTACCCTACCTAAAATCTAGGAACCCTAATTGGACCCCCTTCCCTTAGTCAAACCGAACCCACCTTGGACCCACTTGACCGCTTTAGCTTAGTCTATCTAGACCCGAGCCTACTTCCTAGACCTAGCCCGGACCCATTTGGAAACATTTGGTCCGAGCCCTACCTAGTCCAAGCCCGCCCTAGTTGGTTCTAGCCCTAGCTCTCAAGGAAGACCGCGGGATAGCCCTTCCGCAGCCTTGCTTTCTAGAACCGGCGGTGCTTGCCTCTGGCGTCATCCAGCAACTTCCGGCGACCTCCGGCCACCGCTGCCACTATTCCGGCCAGACTTCCAGCGGACATTCCAGCGGGTCTCATCCACTTCCAGCATGCACATTTGGAGTTCCTTGGTGAAGACCGGCGAGCTACTCCTTACCGGCGATCACCCTAGAGCTTCCACATGACCGGCGGGCGCGGTGCTTGCCTCAGGCGTCATCCAGTGACCTCCGGCCACCTCCAGTTGCCGCTGCTACTATTCCGGTGACATTTTCCGGCGAGGAACCAGCAGGTCCCTACTTCATCCGGCGTTCAAGGGAAGAGCTCCTACACTATTCCGGCGAAGATTCTTCTCAACCGGCAAGTTCCTTTCTCCCTTGATTCCGAGCTCCTCAATTGGCTTGAGGCTTGAAAGGTTGGTTCTTAAATTAGGGATTGAACTTGTGCAACGACGTTGGTTTTATTTGTTTAGAGATTACATTATTAAGATCTTAGAAGTCTTGGTTTGCCTTGAGTTCTTTTGTTTCTTGAGTGTAATCTCTTCTCAAATTGGCTTTACGAGTCGCAAGGTAGATCTCTAGTTGACGTGCCTTTCTTTCAAGTTGATAGTTGATCTTGGAGATTTAATTCAAGCATTGTGATTGCTTTCGTATTTGGGTTCTAGTTTTAAGTACTTAGCTTGAATTCGCTTCTGCAATTTGGTTTTAAGTCGGGGTTGTTTGTTCGACTTGGGTAGTTAGATTGTATTTACTTTGCTTAGAGTTATTCTAGGGCTGAGTCCTCGGGGATCTTGGGGGTAGGCACGGCTTCGGCGTGGCTGACTTGTCCGGCGCTAGGCGAGACCCTACCAATTTGGTATCAGAGCCTCCTTGGAGTTCAGCACCCTCCCGCGGCACCCTTTGGAGCAGATTTCAGATTCGGCTTTCTTTGGAGTAGTTGCAGGNAGAGTTTTCAGTGCGTTCTGATTTGAAGTTTAGAATTGCAGATTTGGTTTTGATTGTGCTTCAGATTTGCTATTGCTAGCGTAGCCTTTTATTTCAGCTCGTTTGCTTGAGATTTAGTATTTGCAATGGATTTGAGGAGCGGGCATACTACCATGCCCCGAAGGAAAGAAGTTGTTCAGGATTCTCCCAAAGTTGGGGCAGACCCCTCAACCGAGGAAGAGGTACCTTTGGCTGAGTTGGAGACTCAAGCCGTAGGTAGGATGGTTCAAATTGAGAACGAGGTTGTTAAAGATCCGTCAGGAGATGAGTGAGTACAGACAATAGTTGTCTAAGCTCAATGAGATCAACGAGATTAAGGAGATACTTAGGGTGATGAATGCTAACCAGGCTTCCAACCAAAGGCCTGCCCCGGGTCCTCCTTCTCAAGCTACTCCTCCTCCTAGACCGGATAAGCAGAAGGGTGTGTTGGGCGGCCCTCTTAGTGCCGAACCTACACCACCACCTTGGCACATGCAGGCGGGGCCAAGTAGGCCGCCGCAGGGTTGGAACCCAGAACATTTTGATGATTATAATGGAGCTAATGGGGGACATAGTGGCCACCATGTTGATCCAACCGTCAACATTGGGGGGTCTAATGGCCACCATTCAGTGCATAATGGATTCAATGGAGGACATCAACAATCTACATCTGGGTTAGGAAACCGAGAGCCTTATGGGCCCCAAGCTAGTCAGTATGGGCCTAGATTTGGAGGAACTCAGTGGGAGAATGTTAACACCGAGCGTAGGTGGGGAGATAGACCTGAGCGTGACCCACCGAGTTGGGAGCCTCATAGGGAACCTTATAGGGAACCCTATAGAGAGCCTTACAGGGAACCTTATAGAGAACCTCAACGCCCAGACAGGCAGAGAGACCAACCAAGAAACCCTCAAGTTCGGATAGACTTCCCAAGATTTAATGGTGAAGACCCCTTAGATTGGATTTTCCTCGTGGAGCAATACTTCACGTGTCAGAATGTTCCAGAGGAGGACTGGCTTTACACCGCCCCTTTGCATTTGGATGGTAGCGCAAGAAGGTGGTTAAGATGGCTCAAGCTCAAGGAGCCTGTGTATACATGGGAAGATTTTAAGGCAGCCCTATTGTTTAGGTTTGGATCCTCTTCATACGTGGACTTCAACATAGAGCTTCGCAACTTGAAGCAGACGTCTTCAGTTCAGGACTATCAAGAGAAGTTCGAAGACTTAGCGTGTATGGTGGATTGGACCCCCAAGGCGCTCATTGGAGCCTTTGTTGGAGGTCTTAAAGACGATATCCAAATTGATGTTCGGGCAGAGCCAAACACAGAGTTAAAGAAGTGCTTTGCTAAAGCACGATCTGTAGAAGATAGATTGCAGAAGAAGCGGGAACTATACCGCCAATGGAGAGGCACTAGTGCCCCTAATGTTGCTAAGACCCGGGAAGCACCCCAGCGTCCCAAGCAGTTACCGGCTCCACCAAAGAAGGAAGAGCCTAAACCCGTATATAGGAGTAGAGTTCCTCCTAACATGACTCGTGAAGAAAGAGAGGAGTTGATCCGTAATAAAAAGTGTTATTGGTGCAAAGAGAATTGGGATCCAACTCACAGATGCAAGAACATAAGGGTTTATACGGTGGAGCAAGAATCGTATGAAGTAACTGAGAGTGAACCGCCTTTTGAGATTGAAGAAATAGAAGAAATAGAGGTTCAAGAGGAGCCTCTAACGCCTGAAGAGCCACAACAACCAGACGGATCATGTCACATGATGGACGACCCAAAGAAGCCGGATGCTATGAAGGTTGTAGGACGAGTTGGCAACCTCAAAGTGCTCGTTCTGCTCGATATAGGAGCAACTCACAACTTTGTTGGTGAGCACATTGCTGAGAGGTTAGGATGCATCATAGAAGAGCAATCCGCTCTTCGGATTTTGGTAGCTAACGGAGACAGCCTTCCCTGCACCCGGAAGTGTACGAATGTAGAGCTTACCCTACAGAAGGTTCCGTTTAAGGTTGAGTTGTTGGTTGTTCCCCTTTCTAACATGGATATCATTCTTGGAGTCAAATGGCTTAAGACTCTAGGAAGAGTATGGTGGAATTTCTCTACAATGGAGATGTGCCTACCTAAGGAGGGTGGAGACGAAGTAGTGCTCAAGGCAGTTGATCCCACTTTGGAGCCAAAGGCAGCATTGAAGGCCATCATGGTGCAACAACCTGCAGCATGGTTGGTATCTATAGCAGAGGACGTGCACTCTGCAGAAGACTTAGGGGAAGACGTCCCTGAGCAAGTTCAGAAGGTTCTAACTGAGTTCGGTGAAATTTTTGATGAACCTAAGGGACTCCCACCCCAACGGTCCTATGACCACAGGATCGTGTTAGCTAATGGCACCAAACCAGTGAATGTGCGCCCATATAGGTATGGATATGCGCAGAAGTCAGAAATAGAAAGGTTAGTGAAGGAAATGCGAGAGAGCAACATCATTAGGCCGAGTTCAAGCCCCTTCTCTTCGCCCGTTCTATTAGTCAAGAAGAAGGATAACACGTGGCGATTCTGTGTGGATTATAGGGCATTGAATGAAGCGACAGTTAAGGATAGACATCCAATTCCCGTCATTGATGAGCTATTGGATGAATTAAATGGAGCTCACGTTTTCTCGAAGTTGGATCTTAGATCTGGTTATCACCAGATAAGGATGAACGAGGAGGATATCTTCAAAACGGCATTTAGGACCCACGATGGTCATTATGAGTTTCTAGTCATGCCGTTTGGGCTTACCAATGCACCGGCTACCTTCCAGAGGTGCATGAATGACGTGTTCCGGGAATTTCTCCGAGACTTTGTTTTGGTGTTCTTCGATGACATCCTAGTATATAGCCAGAGTTTGGAACAACATGTTGAGCATCTTCGCATCGTGCTGAAGATTTTGAGAGAAAACACTCTGTTTGCTAAGATGTTAAAGTGCAGTTTCGGTCAGACCTCCATCGGCTACTTGGGACACATCGTTTCTCACGAAGAAGTCAGAGCTGATCCAGAGAAGCTTCAAGCTATGGAGCAATGGCCCTTGCCTAAAGACCCCCGAGGTATGAGAGGATTTTTGGGTCTTACTGGCTACTACAGAAGATTCATCAAAGGGTATGGATTAATCGCTTCTCCCTTGACGCACATGCTGAAGAAAGAAGAATTTGCTTGGAATGACAAGTCAAGAGAAGTTTTTGAGAAGCTCAAGGCAGCTATGATGAGCGCACCCGTGCTAGCATTGCCGGACTTCTCCAAGGAATTTGTGATCGAGACTGACGCCAGCGACATTGGAGTAGGAGCAGTCTTAAGTCAAGAAGGCCATCCCATCGCCTTCATGTCCAAGGCTCTGACCAGCAGAGCCAAACCCTACTCAACCTACGAGAAGGAACTCTTGGCGATAGTCTTGGCGGTTGATAAGTGGAGACCTTACCTTATTGGAAGGAAATTTGTCGTAAGGACAGATCATAGCAGTCTGTGTTACATGGTGAAGCAGAGAGTCTCAACCCCCACACAACAGAGGTGGTTAGCCAAGCTCCTTGGCTATGACTTCACAATAGAGTACAAGAAGGGGACGGAAAACTCTGCTGCGGATTCCTTATCCCGTATGCCTGAGCAGTTGAGGACTCTCTCTGTGCTTGGAACTGATATTTGGGAGAGGTTGATTCAGGAACAAGACCAGGATTTGAACTTAAGACTTTTCAAGCAGTCCACACGCCAGAACCCTGGATCAATCCCTCATTACACTCTGAGAGGAGATGTTCTCTGCAAGAAGAAGAGAGCTTTAGTCCCAAAAGATTCAGCCCTCAAGCAGGAGTTACTTCAACATTTTCACGACTCCAGTATTGCAGGTCATGAGGGTGTGGCGAAGACCATGGGACGTATCAAGGCTCAATTTTGGTGGGATGGCATGAAGAAAGATGTCAGAGATTACGTGAAGGCATGTCCCATCTGCCAAAGAGAGAAGTACGAGGCGACCAAGCCTCCCGGACACCTGAACCCTCTGCCAATCCCTGACAAAGCCTTGGGAAGATGTGTCGATGGATTTTATCGATGCAATGCCCAGGTCAGAGGGCAAAGAAGCAGTCTTAGTTGTGGTCGACAGATTGACCAAATACAGTCATTTCGTGGCATTGCCTAGGCATTACCAAGGACCGAAGGTGGCAAACTTATACCAAGACAACATCGGGAAGCTTCATGGCATGCCACAATCTATTGTCTGCGATCGTGATTCACTCTTCCTCAGCGCTTTTTGGAGAGAATATATGAAGATGGCAGGAACGGTAATCAACTTCAGCACGGACCATCATCCACAGACGGATGGGTAAAGTGAGGTAGTTAACAGAACGTTAGAGACTTATCTGAGGTGTTTTGTCGGTGAAAGGCCCAACACGTGGGTCAAGTACTTATCATGGGCTGAGTGGTCCTACAACACTAGCCTACATTCAGGAACCGGCGTGACACCATACGAAGCTCTGTACGACTACCCTCCAACTTCAGTTCCCATATATGAGGTTGATACTGCCAGAGATGAGGAAGTCGACTGCACTCTCAGGAATCGAGATGAAATCCTCGCCACCTTGAAGAGGAACATTCAAAGAGCTCAAGTCAGGATGAAGAAGGCGCATGACAAAGGGCGCAAAGATAGAGAGTTTGTGGTAGGAGACATGGTTTGGCTGAAACGACTGCCGATGAGGCAGAAATCTTTGCTTGGGCAACCCTACTCCAAGCTCTTGCCTAGGTACTACGGGCCCTTTCAGGTGTTACAGAAGATTGGGAAGGCGGCATATCGCATAGCATTGCCTCCTACAGCGCTTGTTCATCTGGTTTTTCATGTCTCACGCTTGAAGCCACATCATGGACCCGTCCCCGAACAGGTGGAGCCCTTGCCAGACGTCACACCCAGACCATATCGCATATTGAAGCACAGGTGGGTGACTCGCAACGGAAGGCCTCGTCATGAGGTTATGATTGAATGGGAAGGTGTAGATGGTGGTACTTCATGGGAATTGTTCGACAGGATAAAGACTCAGTTTCCTACAGGAGCTTGGGGACAAGCTCCATCTCAGGAGGGTGGATCTGATACGGGCCAACCTTCAACTTGGCCTAGAGCGGCCACGGACGTGGCCGAGAGCAGCCATAGAGGGCGGAGGCAGTCTGCCAACCATTTGGTTAGGGCGGAACCCAGCTCAATTGACCCGGGTTCGGGTCAAGAGGGAGGAGAGGGTGGTGTGCAGCAGCTCGGTTCAGCCGACATTGATATGCTTGGAGTTGGTGCAGAGGGAGGTGCGGGAGGAAGTGCAACGGCTCTAAGCGAGGTTTCAGATTGCCAAACGGGTGGGTCAAGTCCGGTTATGTTCAAGCCCACTCAAGCCGTGTTTGAACCAGGTCTCTTAGGGCCGACCTAGGGTGTCTCTAGGTGAAGTCGATCCAAATCAATGTCCAACTCAAAATCGGGCAAGAGGAGGATCGGTTTTAGGACTTAGGATTTAATTTTGCGCAAATTTGCTTTGGTATTTGCTTGCGCCATTTGTTTATGCACAATTTGATTCAGTTTTTAAGATCCGGATCACTTGTTTAGATCCGTTTTCATTCCAGCATATAAATACTTGTAATTCAATTGAGTTCGTATCAAGGAATAGAATTTTGAAGTTCATTATCGAGTTACCTCTCTCTCTCCTCTCCTCGAGCTCTAGCTCTCTCTCTCGCGTGCCCCCTCCTCCACGTCTCTTCTCCCCCTCTCTCGTTCCACATTTGGGGATTTCCCTCTTGCTGAAACGACAGCTTCTCCTCTAGAACCCGAGGGCTTTTCTTCTCTCTTTGCCTCGTTTTCTCTTCTCTTCTCATCTACTCGCCCAAAGGATCGATGGCTTGGTGTTTCCTTGTGCTCCGGCATGAAGAAGCTCCAAAGTTCCACGGTTTTTTCCCACTCCAACCATCGGCTGCAAAGGTGCAATCTTTCTGAACCACGGAGGAAGATTAGAGGCCAATCAGTCCACGGGAAGACTTCAAATCCATCGACAACGAAGGAGGAGAAGTAGAGGAAGTCTGAATTCGATTTGGCAAGGTGAGTCCGTGAGATTTTTGGTTTAATTTGTGTAACTTGTTGTCTCGGTTTGAGGAAAGACTCCACGCTCAGAAATCACTTGAATCTCTCGGTTCCAGCCGTGAGAAACTTCTGAAATCTGGCGTTTATTCTTCCCCTAAACCGTGTCTTACGGGTCACAAAGGATACCCTTAATCAACCGATCTTCCTCTCCAAATTTCAAGTATTTTCCACGGTGAATCGCCCTTCAATTTGCATATTTTTGTATTCGGTTCATTGCTGTATTCTTCGCCAGAAAACACAAAAAGAAAAGTGAAAAAGGGGCGAGAAAAGAAAGAAAGAAAAGAAAAGAATCCGCCCAAAATAAAAGAAAAAGAAAAGAAAAAAGAAAAATTGAATTCCGGCGAGTTACAAGCAATTTCCGGTTTACATTTGAAATTTTTCGGCAAACATTTGGGCATCCGGCCGCCGCTGCCCTTTTTCCGGCCAACATTTGGGAACTCCGGCCGTGGAGCAGAAAATCAAAGTTGTAGCCCGCGAGCTACATTTGACAAAAGTATTTTACATTTGGTGATCCGGCGAGAATTTGGGGAAAACCGGCGAACATTTGGGAATTCTTCTTGGCGCCGGCACATTTGGAAGATTCCGGCCGGCTCTCCTTCGTGCGAGGTAAGTTGATCTCATCCTTGGGCCCTTCACCATCTCATACGTCCATCTTGACACGTGGAGGGATCTCGGAGCACTTGAGAGCCAGCTCGCCCCCTTTGTCTCACATTTGGTAGGCCGCCTACCATTTGGTGCGACATTTGAGGAGATACCTCGCCACCTAGCTAGGAATCCTCTAGAATCTTTAGGTTGACTCGTCCCTAGCTCGCCACCTAGAGTCCTACATTTGGCCCAGCCCACCATTTGATCGCCACCTCATCCCAGCCGCCACTTAGCCACCATTTGTCGCCACCTACCAGCCGCCCTTCCACATTAGGCAGCCTCTCTCCTAACATTTGGGAGATAGCCTCTACGAGCGCCACCTCGCCCTAACCATTTGGGGCTTAGTCTAGGCTAGCGCCCACCCTTCAATCATCACCTACCTAACCCTCACTCGAGCCCACCTGGTCCCCCTTGCCACCGAACCCAATTCCCATTTCATTTCCTATCTCGAACCTAGCTTAGACCTACCCTACCTAAAATCTAGGAACCCTAATTGGACCCCCTTCCCTTAGTCAAACCGAACCCACCTTGGACCCACTTGACCGCTTTAGCTTAGTCTATCTAGACCCGAGCCTACTTCCTAGACCTAGCCCGGACCCATTTGGAAACATTTGGTCCGAGCCCTACCTAGTCCAAGCCCGCCCTAGTTGGTTCTAGCCCTAGCTCTCAAGGAAGACCGCGGGATAGCCCTTCCGCATCCTTGCTTTCTAGAACCGGCGGTGCTTGCCTCCGGCGTCATCCAGCAACTTCCGGCGACCTCCGGCCGCCGCTGCCACTATTCTGGCCAGACTTCCGGCAGACATTCCAGCGGGTCTCATCCACTTCCGGCGTCCACATTTGGAGTTCCTTGGTGAAGACCGGCGAGCTACTCCTTACCGGCGATCACCCTAGAGCTTCCACATCACCGGCGGGCGCGGTGCTTGCCTCCGGCGTCATCCAGCGACCTCCGGCCACCTCCGGTCGCCGCTGCTACTATTCCAGTGACATTTTCCGGCGAGGAACCAGCAGGTCCCTACTTCATCCGGCGTTCAAGGGAAGAGCTCCTACACTATTCCGGCGAAGATTCTTCTCAACCGGCAAGTTCCTTTCTCCCTTGATTCCGAGCTCCTCAATTGGCTTGAGGCTTGAAAGGTTGGTTCTTAAATTCGGGATTGAACTTGTGCAACGACGTTGGTTTTATTTGTTTAGAGATTACATTAATAAGATCTTAGAAGTCTTGGTTTGCCTTGAGTTCTTTTGTTTCTTGAGTGTAATCTCTTCTCAAATTGGCTTTACGAGTTGCAAGGTAGACCTCTAGTTGACGTGCCTTTCTTTCAAGTTGATAGTTGATCTTGGAGATTTAATTCAAGCATTGTGATTGCTTTCGTATTTGGGTTCTAGTTTTAAGTACTTAGCTTGAATTCGCTTCCGCAATTTGGTTTTAAGTCGGGGTTGTTTGTCCGACTTGGGTAGTTAGATTATATTTACTTTGCTTAGAGTTATTCTAGGGCTGAGTCCTCGGGGATCTTGGGGGTAGGCACGGCTTCGGCGTGGCTGACTTGTCCGGCGCTAGGCGAGACCCTACCAATTTGGTATCAGAGCCTCCTTGGAGTTCAGCACCCTCCCGCGGCACCCTTTGGAGCAGATTTCAGATTCGGCTTTCTTTGGAGTAGTTGCAGGNAGAGTTTTCAGTGCGTTCTGATTTGAAGTTTAGAATTGCAGATTTGGTTTTGATTGTGCTTCAGATTTGCTATTGCTAGCGTAGCCTTTTATTTCAGCTCGTTTGCTTGAGATTTAGTATTTGCAATGGATTTGAGGAGCGGGCATACTACCATGCCCCGAAGGAAAGAAGTTGTTCAGGATTCTCCCAAAGTTGGGGCGGACCCCTCAACCGAGGAAGAGGTACCTTTGGCTGAGTTGGAGACTCAAGCCGTAGGTAGGATGGTTCAAATTGAGAAAGAGGTTCTCAAGATCCGTCAGGAGAAAGGACATCCAATCGGATTCAAAGTCAGGTTAAGTACGTACAGACCGAATTTGGATTTTGGATTCCAATCAGATGTAGTTAAAGTAAAAATCATGTACTCAATGTCAGTAGTGCTGTTTGGATTCGGTGTAAAATCAGATTGGATGTTTGGTAAACAACCGAACCAAGTTAAAAGGCTGATTATGCTCTTCGCCTTTGGTTGATTGCTTTTAGTCGATTTATGCGGGTTGGAGTCAGAAAGTTTTTTCTATCAGACACTAAACACATAATTAACAAATTTTCAATTGATCAAAAAACTGTAAATCGAGTTTTGTGGGGGTTATCTTATATAATTGGAGCTACATCCCCTCCAATTCAACACTAATTGAAACTTTTAGAGAATGGGCTCCGTAGAGCCGTATGCTCCACGGAACCCCAACCTATCTACTGTCCTGGTTTTATGTTCTTGTCTCCACTATGTTCGTTCATGGCATCAAAGCTATTGGTGAAGTATTTCTCCCCTGCGTCCGGTTCATCAAGTTCATCATCCTATAACTTTATAGATAGAGTTCTTCCTTACAGAGGGTGTTCCCAAATTTTTTTTCAATCCCCAACAAAAAGGCATCATTTTCTTGGGATCGAACTCATTGGGTAGTTACTTTCTTTGGGATACCAATTCAGGCCATATTATTGACGTATGACTACGTAGATGGGACAAAACCTCCACCAAGCACTAAATTTGAGCTGCTACTCACCCACGCGAGCCAAGTCGAACTTGAGTTGGGTAAAGAACTCGAGCTCGACTTTGGCTCAAATTCGAGTCAAACATCGGAAAATAGGCTCTGTTGAAGTTGAGTTCGACTCCATTAATTGGTTTATGTTAATCTTACTAGTTTCTTTTGAAAAGTTTAACTTGTTAACTCGTTTACTAGTTTAACTAATCAATCAATTTTACTTAGTCGATCCGAGCCGAGTTCATGTGTTGGTTCTGTCTATAGCATCTGCCAATATATTTGTAACACGTGTTGGAAACTTCATAAATCCAGCAGCTCTTTTCCGGGATTATGGTTAGTATTAAGCAGAACGGAACATTCTGTGCAGCCAACGTGTCCGAGTTCGACTTGGATAAAGCTAAAACGCGGAGTAGCCGAGATCAAGTGGCACAAGCAAAAGAATCCAACTCCGGCTTCTGGTAAGAGGGAAGTAGGAAGGAATGGAGATGGTGGTGAGGGAGATCGGTGTTGTAGGCAGCGGCCAGATGGGTTCGGGCATCGCCCAACTAGCCGCCGTCTCCGGCTTCCACGTTGTCATGGTTGATTCCGACGAGAACGCGCTCAAAAAGGGCCTTCAGAACATCCATTCCTCTATCCATCGCGCCATCAACAAAGGCCAGCTCTCTAAGGTCTACTACTACTACTGTCTTGGTTTCCTTTGGATTTGGTTTGGTGAACCTAGTGGTTATGTTATGTTCTGTGGTCCATAGACTGCTTTTGATCACCTGACGGAGTCATCTCTGTTTTTTAACTTTATAAGAAGGTTTTTCTTCTTGTGGAACTCATGTTGGTGATTTGGGATTATGGTGCATTTGATTAGATGGTCATAAACAAGGTAATATTTGGTATTTTTTTTCACGGGTACTGATGATGACCGTTGTTAGAAATCGATAGGGATTTCTATGCTGTAAATTAGCATTTTCATCTGAAAGTACGCTATAATTTCAGTAAGTAGCTTGACTGTTGAACTTAGACATGACGGCTATGTGTACTTTGTCCCTAATTCTGTCAGAACAAGGTTCTGTGGCAGTCTAGCTTGTAAGAAAAGTTCTCCTGGTAACTCCTATCGGAGTTTCTTTTGAAGTTCCTGTAGGAATGAACGACTGTGCATAGGCTTATTACGTGTACACAGATGAGTTTAATGAACTTCGCCTAAAACAGATAAAATATCATTGGCAAAAGTGTCAAAAAATGGCAAAGCCTGGTGCAAAAGTTCACTTGACCACGTAACTGCAGCTCTTGGTCGTATATTAGCTTTCTTCTTTCAGGAGTCATGCATCTAAGAATATTTCTCATCTGTATTACTTGGATCTGCGAGCATTTGATGACAGGACATTAACTTGCTCCTTCTATTTGATTAAGAGCCAGAATATTAACAAGAAATGATTTGTTTAGGGTTCTATGAGTCCAACTTTACTTGCCAAGACAAATATAATGACAAACCCATTTTCTCTGGATGGTATAATTTACAAGGGCGATCCCAAGTTATCTCTTTTTGCACTCCATGCATGTACTCTTGAATAAGACACATATTAAAGCAACATCTTTTAGATTTAAGGGTATGACCATGAGGTCTGCTGACTCTTAGATACAAAACTGAGACTTTTTTTGGTACATCTGAAAATGATCTAGAATATTGTATCTGATTTTTTATTACATCATCTTATTCAATCTATCAGTCAACTTGCATTCCTTCATTCCAATTTTGGATGATTGGCTCCCTACAAGTTGTGGAGTAATTTCAAGCCAACTCTCATTTTGGTGGAACCTTGTTGGTTGGTTTTCTGCTAGTAGGCTATACAGCTGAAGGCTACTCGAGCAGTATTCATTCTATTGAACAGGGACCTGAGATGATCCCAGTCAGTGCAGCTTAGCTGCTAGCACTGATTAAAGGAAATGAAGGTTGGATTAGCGACAATTGAACCCAATATATCTCAAGAAAGATACAGTACTGTTAGCTCCAGCTAACACGCCACTAGAAGGTTACTCAATTCTAATGAAAGCCCAGCTCTCACATAACACGAAATGATTTTTCATTCACAATTAGGGTAAACTCCCCCGTTTTTAAGCACAAGTATTCTGGGTTGGGTTTATTACCTCTATAGCTCTGCACCGACCCGACTCAGACCCTCTAGAAGAAGAACAAGAAATAAAACCTGCTTACTGCTATTAAGGACCCTTCTCTGCCAAAACCTGATTCTAACAAGTACCTACTTAGTAGCATGCTCCTTGTGAAGGAGAAGAGCAATCTGCATATGTATAAACTATAAACCTAGGTGAACAAGTTTGTGCTGTCTTAATCAATCTTGTTTGCTTAGCTAAGCATGATTGTTTTATTCTACTGGACCAAGAGCTCTCCACAACCCACGGGCAAGGTTTATGGTGAGAAAGTATGTACTTGTCCAAGTGGTTTATTAGGATTTGGGTGATGTGTAATCAAAAGTACTACAAAGCTGTTAGTGTCCTTTGGATTCCATGAAAAGAACTAACCACTTTTTGTCTTTTATAATGAGGACAAGAGGAAAACTACCATTTTTTTTGGACTTGTTCGGCTTGTTGGCCTGCAGGCATCAGGACACTCTCTTTTGTTTGGATTATATAAAACTTCTGCATACCTATCCTAAGAAAGGCCCTTGCTTTGGCCATGTAGGAAAAGGTTGCATACCAATTATTAAGCTCTAAACCATTCGCTGAATAGATGCTTTAAGCCAACATGCTTAATGATGAATTGAGCTGTTGTGGACTATTGAGTGATTAATATAAAAAAGGAAAAAGTAAACAGAAGACAGGAAAGCACTAGTTGAACTTTGAAATCATATCGGCCCCTGATCCAGTTCATTATCAATTTATCATGCTGAAGCAGGTTTTTGAAATCAAAGTGTTTTTCATGCCATCAAATGCCTCTTAAAATTATTTTTGTAGTTGGGCTATTAAACAGCTTACTCTTCAAATGCTGCCTCATATCCTAATAGCACAATCTGGAGTCAGTCTTGTTGAAGCAGACTATATAATTGCATTGATAGGGTCCAACTACTTACATTTTCAATGATGAGATAAATTGCCAAGCTCTTTGGATGTGTTTCCCAATGATTAGGCAAAACTTATAGTTGGTTTGCCTACTTAGGAGACTCATTTTGTCGTGCCTTGTCCTGTTTGGTGGGTGGTAATCAAGTTGTTGCCTGTTTCATCTTCATATGTCACCAGCTACAAGAACCTTGTTATCTATGTCATCAGTACACTGGCAACCTTGCAGGACCAGATGCATGGTCCAAGTTGCTGGGCGCATACAGATGAAGACCTGATCTCAATTCCCTAGTTGGTTGATACCATTTTCTTGCCACATCTACTTGTTAAATTCTGTTTCATAATTGATTTGCAAATTTTCCCTATCTTTCATGCATGATGTCCTTGTTGTCAGGAAGCTGTGCTGCTCTTGCTTTGAGTCAGGTGGTACAGATTGTTGGTCATAGAAATATATTATGAAACGGTTTCCCTTCGGTCTTAGGTTTTGATTGCAATAATTGCATTAGGAAATGCGGAAATTACAAATCAGTATTCGTCAAAGTCCAACTCACATGGTTGCTCTTATTCTTGATAGTCAGTAGCTGATGATGCATTGCAGCGGTTGAGATGCAGCACAAGTTTGCAAGAGTTCCACTCCACAGATGTGGTAATTGAAGCAATTGTGGAAAATGAAAATGTTAAGAAGCAAGTGTTTTCTGAACTGGACAAGTTTGCAAAAAGTTCTGCTATACTGGCATCTAACACAAGTTCCATTTCCATCACTCGTTTAGCAGCTGCAACAAGCCGCCCAGGTCAGGTATGCTGTCACTTTAGTATGTCTTTGATAATTCATAGATGGTCTCACGTCTAAGATTCTCTTAACTAATTTTACCTGATGTGAGTGTTTTTTTGAATAATTCATGGTGCAATCACAAAGAAGAGAAGGCTATATACATATGCACACACACACACACACATATACCTGTTAGAGTCGGACCCAAAACAGTTTGAATCAGATCCAAAGTGAGGAGGTCCAGGGTCATTAATAGTAGTAAGCGGGATGTCTATCTTAGAGTCAGGTCGGTGGAGGACTTAGTAATGTAATAACCCACCCACAATACTGTTTTTAAACAGGGGAGTTTACCCTAATCGTAATAGAGAATTTTCTCTTTGGAGAAGGCTGGGCTTTCTGTGTGAGTGTGTAGTGTCTCGAGTTCATATTTTTGTTATCAGGCTAACAATACCATAAATTCTTCTTCATGTTCCTGAACTTTTACTTGGTAGTGCATTCTGGAATATTTTTTGTTTTTTTTTATTCTTGTACTTGTTAGTGAACATTGGATGTTTTGTCTTTTCTTTAGTATAAAGCTTAAGCTTATGTTGGACGATTGTGCAAACCATTCTTTTAGTTTGTTATATATAATTTCATATATCTACTTTTGCACCTCGAAGTGACAGCAATCACTCTCCTCCTGCGAGCTTATTTTTCAAGAATCCATTTTCAATCTTCATATGGTGGCAGAACCATTTGGATATGATTCTTTGTTCTTCTCTGTTGAACCGTAGATAGAGTGCTTTGCAACTTTATGTTGCCTTCCAAAAACATTAGATTGTTGAATCTCGTACCTATTGTTGGCAATTTGGAACTTAAGTATGTATAATTATAAGCTGCTAATATTAGATTGACCTATTGTATATGAACGTAAGAAGCAGTTAATCTTCAGTCTTAAATGGATGAAGAGTAAACAGCACCTGAACTTCAGCTTGCTATCCATTAAAGAGCAAGGAACTTAACAAAAATCCAAAATATACAGGTCATTGGTATGCATTTCATGAACCCACCTCCTGTCATGAAACTTCTGGAGATTGTTAGAGGTGCACAGACGTCTGAAGATGTCTTTGTGACAATCAAGGGTTTGGCACAAAGGTGAGATTTTTCTTGATCTTTGTTTAACAGATTTAGCCTAGGCACTCTATGCCTATAGCATTCTAAATTTGCCAAACCTTTATTTATAGGCTTGGGAAAACAGTTATATGTTCTCAGGATTATCCTGGATTTATCGTAAATCGAATTCTCATGCCCATGATCAATGAAGCATTCTATGCACTCTATACTGGGGTTGCTACAAAAGAGGATATTGATACCGGAATGAAGCTGGGGACTAACCATCCGATGGGCCCTTTAGAACTTGCTGATTTCATTGGGTTGGATATCTGTTTATCCATATTGAAAGTTCTTCATGACGGTCTTGGTGATAGTAAGTACTGCCCTTGTCCGCTCCTTGTACAGTATGTTGATGCTGGACGCCTTGGAAGAAAGCGAGGGATTGGTGTTTATTCCTACAGTAGCACACCTAAGTCAAACTCTCATCTGTGATGATTATTGCCTTCAAATAATATCATGCCAATGTATGAAATAAATAGGAAACTGATGTCAGGTAAAGGGAGATTGTGTAGGTTACTATTGCCATGTTACTGGAAAATAAAGGCCGAATCTGCCTTTTGTATTATCTCTGCATCCAAATTAATGTGCATTGTAAAGTTCCAGTATGTTATGACAGTCATTACTATAGTCACAACCGCTGGGCAAGCATTTTTGCCTTTTCACAGATCTTCATCGTTGAAATTTCCGTGATGTAAATGGCTGTTATTGCATGTTGTGGGTTGTCTGAAATTTGGAAATTTGTTCACATTTTTGTGATGAGTTTTTCTGTTGGCTGCTGCAATGCCAAGCATTATGTTTACCCTGTCAACAGATCAAGCTACTGAAGGGGATTATAGAGGTTGATGCACTGCATGTGTTGAGTAGGATTGTTATAATTTCCCGCATGTTCTCTCCTTTAAATTGCAGTAGTAGACATCCTTCTTTTCTTCTGCTAATGCTCTTTTGAAGTAATGTGAAACTAGAGGCCTTTGTTGTAGTTCTGTTGCTACCAGAAGCTGTTGCAGTTGGTCATGTTTGTCATTTCTTCAAGTGCATGGCTTTGTAGGTGAAACTTATCTTGTCTGGTCCTTTGCGATTTTAGAAAAGTATGGTTCTAAAATGTTGCTCTAGGTGCCATTAACTCAAATTCTACTTGGATATTTAGCTAGACTACCCTCTCTCGTATTTTCTATTTACTATCATGAAACCTTTCTCAACGTTCTTTAGCAAAGAAAAAGTGCTCTGTTGGTTACCAGTAGATATAGATTTGGGTCATGTACTTCTATAATATCTGCTTCTTATATCATGAACTGTGTTTCATTCTCTACTCTCTAGAATAATGTTGTGCATAACTGAACGTATCCTTATTTGGAGATCCTTTGGTATATATTGTTTTTCGTCATTGCTCATCTATGTCATGTCAGTAGGAGTACTGGTGCAGACACACTGGCACAGAGTATTTTCAAAAAGCTTGGGTGTGGAACAGCCACAAATGCACACACACGGAGAGATGCACAAATATGTATGTGTGTATGTATGATAAGATTTTAAACAAACAAACATATATATTCATTATTTATGTTCATGAAATATGAGTTACTAAACAAAAGTTACCAAACACACCCAAAAAAAAAAAAAGATGATGAGTTTCCCGTGTCTCGCATGCCACTATGTCCAGCCATGCAGAAACGGGTGTGGCTCCCTTGCAGGCATGTCCGTATGCAATAGTCGCTCATCTAGTACCATTAGAATATTAGCTGGATTGGCTACATATTTGTTCATATCCACTTCCCATTCTGTTAT
The DNA here is from genome assembly GCA_011799765.1 of Nymphaea thermarum. Taxonomy (NCBI): domain Eukaryota; kingdom Viridiplantae; phylum Streptophyta; class Magnoliopsida; order Nymphaeales; family Nymphaeaceae; genus Nymphaea; species Nymphaea thermarum. The sequence goes on from JAANDH010000377.1 coordinate 223,588, forward strand.
ATATTGTTTTCGCTCTTTGCTCATTTAATTCCATTACAATATTATCAGGATCTTCTACATGTTATTCCTGTCCACTTCCAAGCTTATTCCTTCCCTTTCATCATGATCAAAGCAATCATTATTATCGTTTCTTCATGTTGTTGTTACTACTCATATTATCATCAATGTCATCATCATCATTAAACAATCAAAATGAAACTATAGCTGTCATGGAAGCAGCAGTAGCTACAGACAAATATACTTCGGGAGTTTGATTGAAGGGGATGAAATCACTCGAACAATTGAATCGTCCTTACCTAATATTCAAAGACGGTGATGCATTACCCAAGGAACTAGAAGACGGCACCTTATTTAGGCACTACCCACTACTCGGTCGAAATTGTGTTGTAGTGTTTGGTCAATATTCATTACATTGTCATTGTCAGCACATAGTTTTGCTATAACGCCTTGGTGAGCTTTGATAGTGGGTGAGGCATGTCCATTGTATATTTACTAAGCACAGGTACCGTGTCAGCCCACTTATCAAGTTTTTAAGACTCTTTTTTCAACATTCATTTGCCTTTATCTTCTTTCGATCATTCTTCCATCAACTTTCTAATCTTAAAAATGTTGGCATTGAAGATGGTTTGTGGTGTACTTGCGAGTTCTGCGACTATTCTGGGTTTGCTTATGGAATGGTTCTCAAGTTTTTATGAGTTATCTTTGGAAAGATTCGTGTGACTTTATAATCTATTGAGTGCTCTTCCATTAACTTTTTTTTTTCACTTTTGTTTCTCTTTGAGCACTTCTGTCTTTTTCCAACTCTGAGCAGAATGCATCGTCCAGATGGTATTCATGTGTAGGTTGTTTACTTCCTTGGAATTTCAAGGACTTTTTAAAGGTGCAACTGAATTTTCTCTGATGACTGGAATTACAAGGAACACATTGTCACAAATACCGTTCTCTGGTAAGGGTTTTCTCGCACACTTTTTGGTAAAGATGTTTTTTTGGGAACATTTCTCAGAAATATTGGGAAAATGAAAAAAAAATAAACATTAGGTAAAAACAGAATAAATGAGAAACTAATATGGGACATTAAAAAACAAAACAAAATGATAAAACTAATGTTTTAACGATGATGACAACAAATAATTTCATTTAAGTTTAAACATAAATCCATGATCAGAAAAAGGGGAAAATCGCAGCAAGTTTATTTTAGTTTTTCTCTATTTTTAATGATATTTTAAAAGATATCACAACATTTGTAGCAATGAAGAAAACAAAACAGAAAAATAGTAAAAAAGCTCAAGGCGGAGACTCAAGGGCAGTGACCCTACTATTCTCTTTAAATCTTATAGCATACCCAACTTTTATGTGAATAATGATCTTGACATGAGAATTCTTTTGGAGATTTTCTGTTCTTTTTACTTTCTTTGATGGGAGGAAATGATGCGAGCAGAGTTGTCATGGTGGATTACAGCTTGAACTACCCTTGCGCCGATGGCCTCTCTTATGGTTGTAAACCTTCAAGCGCGATTCCCGTGCTCTATCCATTTGCTTACTTTCGACACAAACGCGTGTGAGCCTCTCTGAGTCTTTCTATGTGGCTGATCTTTTCTAGTGCATTGACCTCTTGATAATCCAAACAGAAATTTTCGATTTTTCTTGCGTTTCTTTTTCGAGGCATAAGCAATCTAGAATTAGGCAGATCTGACCAGATTATGCCCATGGAAATGCATGTGTTTTAACTGTTGAGATCTTGACTTTGTGTAACTAAAAAGACTTTACTCCTCCATAAGGTTGGCACAACGGTTGGGCCAGAAGCTGGTAGGTGGTCAGTTCTTGTTTCGAACTCACTGTGGATTTTGACTTTTTTTTGTTGAATAGGTTTTAATTCCCAAGAGGGTTGGCACAACATTCTGACCAGGGGTTGGTGGGCACTCAATTCTCATTTTGAACTCTTGTGATATGGATCTTTTGTGCTGTGACACCGATATGTAAGTTGAAAAATGGTGGGACGTTATTTTGATAATGTATAGCAGCCCTTTGATCTTAAGGGTTTTTTTTTTTTTTAAGGAATGGGTGTGTTTTGAGAGGGTTAGGGTTTCGACCACGGGTAGAGTCAGAAATTTTTCAGGAGATGGGCTGAATTAAAGTTTTTAAATTTTAACTATGGCCAAAATATCATTTTTCAAGATTTTTATATAGAACAAGTGAAATTATTAAAAAATTACAGTAAATCTAAAAAAAAATTGGAGGTGGGGCCAAGGCCCAAGTGGGCCCTGCCCTAGCTCCGCCCCTGGTTTCGACAGGAGGATTTCCTTTGCTCACCGGAAAACTAAAAGGTCTTAATTCATGCCGTGCAAAAAGCTCTTGTTGGCATCTTTCTTCTTTTTCCCTGTAAAGAAGGGAAAAAAAAAACGGATGGTTGATGTGCTACAATGGCTTCTTCTTATGTGCTCTTCCTAAGGGAAGATTACTCGACGATGGTATTCTCCTTACGCCCTTGTGAAACAAGTGAATCCCTGCGCTTTTCCCAGTATATATGTGTGGAACGTTTCACAAACTTGCTCCTGCAATAGAACAGCTTATGCCCCAAAGGAAGAAGGAGGATCTTTCCCATTTTTTGATTAAACAAAGCGCTTGCTGCTGACCTCCTTTTATATTTAAATTGGCACTGAATCAAAACCCTCAAGTAGTGCCAATTGGAAAGTGAAGTAATAACAAGATAATAGATATACATAGTGCTGCAAATATTTAAACCCCACAGTATTCTTTAGCGCAGTTTAACTTTCCACTGCCTCTTCCTTCATCATCGAATCCACTAAAACATGGTTCTTAATCCACTTGTTAAGAGTTGAAAAGTACAATATCTTACTCAAAACAGGTGGGCTACAATATTTTAAACCACAGAATATGGGTTTATCAATAACTAACTTGGCCTTCTTAAGTGGTTCTATTCTTCAACTATCATATCCAATACTGCCATCACTGTAATATGGGCCCTATACACTCTCCATACAAAATTAAAGATAATCTTGAGAAAGGATACCACAACCTGGTGGTGAGCCTACTCCATCCATTTCAATCTTAACTGGTAGCTAGGATTACCCTTATAAACAGAAACAAAAGTAGAAATGACAGTAATTAAGTTGCAAAACTTACAAGTCTACATATACTTGCAGAGATTCGTTGAGGCCTATCAGTTGTTCTATCAGATCGACGAATTTCTTGTTCAGATGTAATCCCTGACAGAGATCAGATCATGTTCGGTTTGAGTAGTAGTCTTAACGAGGGTGAAATATAGTGAGGATGAAACGAAAACCACAAGCAAAAGGTTCAGAACAAGTGTTTGCCAATCTGATAAAGGACCGGTTTAGTTGGAATTCCCAGATGACCATATTCGGAAGATCAGAATTTGATTCATTGTCAGCTGTAGCTTGAAAAGAATATCAGAAGAATATTTGATTTAGCTAATCCAAGAAGGACAGATCTCTGGTAGATCTCATTAAACTGAGAAAGATGCATCCAAAGTTGACTGCTAAGTTGGGAAAAAGGAGCCGTTTGATGGGCAGATCTAGAAATTGCAGAGGCTTGGCTCAATCAACCTGCTGAGTAAAAGAACAGCACTTTTTCCTTTCTCACTTTGTTCTCTCTGTCGTTGAATCTAAATCCAAACATGAAATCAACTACATAGTTTCAACCAAGCTCAAGAATCAACTACATAGTGTCAACCAAGCTCAAGAACTGACTGACACTACTTGGATCCACCACAATCTTGTCTATTGATCAAGTCCAATCTCGGATCTTGTACACGAATCATCCCCTTGAATCGCCAAATTAAATGCAGAACACACAAAAAGATCATAACATCCAACACCAATGGTCCTGTCATGAAAGTGCCCAAAAGAACTTTGTGACCTAAAAGATTGGATTTTTACATTAGAAAAAGCACGATCTAAAAGTAAATATATATTATATAGTCCTAGAAATCAACCATATTATTATTGTCATCGTTATTATTAATGGAAGCAGAAGGAGGGCATGGTGGCACACGTACAGATTGTTCTTTCAAGTAAAATAATGAATAATGGATTCTCCAATCATGCCGCCATTCTTTATGGTGTGGATTCCACATTTGTCCACCACCCCCCACCTTCCACTACCGCAGATGGGGCCGCTCCTCCTCCTCCCTTTAATGTCGTCTTCATTATTATGTATAACCATATGGTGTGCAGATAAAAGCAGTGAATCTGAGAGATTTCTGAGGAGGAATCATATTCCCTGTTGACTTATGTGCAGGAAAAATGATGTTTTTTCAGTGTTCTCCGTAAGCCGTGAGGCTTTTGCTTTCTTCACAATGATTGGCCTTCATTAATTAGGAGTGCCGCAGAAAGGACGGGGAGCCCCTGTGAAATTAAATCGTATGCAGATGCCTTCTCTCTGTTTCCCTTTCTCTCTCTCTAGCTCTGTAGTTTTGCCTTGTGCCTGTTTCGAGTTTGATCGAGGAAGAGAATCAGATTGGTAGTGTTCATTAGATTTAACGAGCGAGTAAACCGCCAAAATTCTGCTAGTTTCACAGTGTTCTTTACTAAGAAATTCTTTGGTAGTGATCCTTCAATGTTTACACTTCACAACATTCTATTGGCTAAGCAACAAATCCATGTAAATCTCTCTCTACTTGCATGAGCCTTTTGTATTCAGTTCCTGTCAAGGACTCAAGGATCTATTTAAACAGAACAATCAGGCACTTTCGAAGGATGCTTTTGAATATAACTAAATGAACCATGAAATTCATAAAGACTATTGGAGGGAGACTTAAAAGGTTCGCAAAAAACACAGAAAAGAGAATTGATCACTAGACTGCGATTAAATCGATTACATTCGAGGCGTTCTAAGGGCTTGTTTTCGTTTGGTACTTTACCAAGAAATTGTTCAGTTAGCCAAAAAGAGAAAAATATGTAATTTCTTTTTCATTTAAAAAGAAATAAACACAAAATGGCATTGAGAAAAAGAGAAAGATGGAGGCGACAAATTTAGTTCAGGTCTTCGTCTTCCATTTCTCCACTAAGAAAGCTTTTCCTTGGTTGTGCCGTTTTTGGTTCAATATGTGACAAAAAGAAAAAGCATGACTGCCTTTTCCCAATAGGACGGGGAAGCACGACAAATTACAGTGGAGGTTGGGCTGCATCTAAAAGCCAAGTTAACCATGAAGCGTTATGTGTACTGACTTTGACTTTGGGTGAATTAGTTTGACTTTGGGTGAATTAGTTTTATTACTCAAAGAAAGCCAAAGTTCGCACTCAACCTCTTGTTTTCTTACAATATAAGGTTTTCGGTGACTCATTGTGCTCCTCTCGCCGTGCTTCAATTTAAGTGTTGGTGACTCCGTTATGACAACATAAAGAGTTGATGCCCCCACCCGATCCAATCGTGCCAACCCTCTTAGGACCAAAACCAAATGCTATGTAGACTAATTATTAGTTGATTTATCAACTTGATGATGATTTATAAAGTGTTATGTATAAAATTACTTCTCTAAAGGAAATAGATGTCATCTACCATTTGACTTAAAAAATAATTCCACATAGAATTTTGTAAGCCCTTTTTAATTTGATTTGAGCTTTGTAAGCAGTTCGTTAAATTTGATTGGACGAAATCATTTGTTTGTCCAACAAAGGAAATGAACAATGCCATTGTAACTCATATTGTAACAGACAATCTACTCCTTCAAATGACTTCATTTGAAAGCTTAAAGATGGTTGACACCACCTACATAACTTTTTATAGGATTTGTAGATTTTTTCTGTTCTGGTTTGGATGGATAAATCCTCCAAGTCTCTTACGATACACAACCCAAATTCATCGGGGCAGAATGTTTAATCATGCCTACCCAATGCAATGCATAGGGCGACGGTGATTGCAGAGAGCTCAAGATGGTTAGAGAACTTCAACTATATATATATATATCATTTATATATATATATATATATCATTTGTTACTTTCAACTTTAATGGAATAGGAGTGATCCCCAGCCCCTAAGTCACGGTGGTACGCCACTTTGGTGGCGTACCACTGGTATGGGGGTACGGATACCGGTATGGTGGTACGTTCTAGTACGGCCTGGATTTGGATCCGGGTCAGATTCAGATCCAAACATCATTATAACAAAAAAAACTCAAAAAATTTACTTTTTTTTTTTTTACTTTAACATAAAAAGTCTCATTATAACTTAAAAAAATCATGATTGTAAGTTACTTGTGGTTTAATTATATATAATAATTATGATTTAATTATATATAATAACTATTTTTTTGAATTAATTATATATAATAGTCGCCGTACCCGTACCATGATTTTAAAAAATGTCGTACCCATACCCGTACCATTGTGACATAGCCCATCCCGTTTTTGCTTTAAAAAAAGAAAAGATCAATCAAGCATACTAGGCCTATTTGCAAGTCTGCCTCTGCATGTGTCAAACTTATTTAGTGACTCATGAATCATCATTTGCAGAAGAAGCTGAAGCCCTCTTCCCTTTCTACTCTGGGTTTTAGGTCTGCTTGAGGCTGGGGTAAAATTACCGTTACTCCACTAAACTCGAAAATAACGTCTGTTACCGTTTGCAATCCAAAAGAATAGTGCCTATGCAAGTTGAACTAATGATTAGGCTTTCACCAGCCTACTAGCCCGACCAGCTATACTACGCATTGATATCATAAAAGACATGTAGCACTTTTTTCAATTATAAATTTCATGATGGTTTAAGATAAGGTTTTCCTTATGCCTTGAAAAAAAAAAAAAATTATGAAGTCTAAGACTATACTATATGTAGAAATTGATATTCTTATTCTCTTTCCAGCTTTTTTATCACTTGTTTAAAAAGAAACTATTCTTCCGGGTAGAAAATTTTGGCTTAAAGCAATGCTTTGCATAAAGTAAAGGACAATACCGTAGAATGCCAGCTTTATAAATTGCAATGTTGTAAACGCATGGAAGCCACTAACTTTTCATATTTAAATATGCATGTAAACTATTAAATTCGTGTTTAGAATATATTTATCGTTAACTAAACATCGAGGAACAATTGCATAGAATGTTAATGGTAATAAAGACTCAAAATTTTTTACTGAGAAAGAAAAATTGTTGGATGATCTTTAGTTGTAAATTAACGATGATTTTCTCCTGGACTGTAGCGTGCCTTCATGAATGCAATGTAATACATACACATACTAATAGCCAAAGAAAAGAGAGTCTGTAAGAAATAGGGGTAAGTCGAGCCGTAAAACTTCAGTACAAATAACTCGGACAACTTTCTTCGTTCTCTCATCATGCATCGATCCGTTCGATAAAAAAGTTAGGCATATTTGATGGTGTGAGAGATAAAAAAAAGGTTTTATTAGGTGTGCTTGATTGATGGTGTGTGTGTGTGTGTGTGTGTGTGTGTGTGTGTGTGTGTGTGAGAGAGAGAGAGAGAGAGAGAGAGAGAGAGAGAGAGAGAGAGAGAGAGAGAGAGATATGAATGGATGAACTGCAGACCACTTAAGTCGAGGACAGAAACTAGAGCTCACAAATTTTTGTTAAGAAATTAAAAATATGAACATCTTGATATGTCTACAAAGACAAACCTAGTATAAAGTTTCGTACGCTTTAATTGAAGCTCTTCATTCATATTTCTAATGTTGTAAAAGCAATTTTAGTTTTTTATTAATGGAAACCACATTTAAACTCAAAGAATGATTAACATCATATGTTTTTCTGTCAAATCGCTCCTTATGTTCATAAAGTCAGATTATAAAAGCAAGTACTTCAAAAAAGCAATGTTAAACGGTTCGACTTTTGCCCTATCTAAGCGGTCATATATATATATATATATATATATATATATATATATATATATATATATATATATATATATATATATATATATATATATATATATATATATATATAAAAGAAGGAAAAGATAAATAATTAACAGTGATTGATGGACCCATGCCAAACTTGATGCCTACTCATTAAAAAGAGAGAGAGAATATCATTAAAGGGTGAGGAGAGAACTCATACCGTTCATGAATATATTAGCATCAATAAGAGAGAGAGAATGTCATTAATGTTCACCCCATATTACATATATTTTTTTAAACAAAAAATAGTTTCTAGAATAATTTTACGTATAACCCTTGATAACCAAATATGGTTAGTTGCTCTCCCGAGGGTTGGCAATATCAACATATTGTTATTGTATTATAAATTCAATCGAACAAAATAAAATACATTCATAAAACACTTGCTAGGGCATGTTTATGGTACAGTAAAAATTGTTACTGTCTAATACATCTACACAAAAAGTTAAAAGAGATTCCTGAAACGCCGTGTTATATCATGAATTTCTCTCATTCTTGTAAACACATGCATGCTCTGTGGATTTGGGACATGACACTTGGTTGCTTGAGCAACAATAGAAAAAAAAAATTAAATAGTTGTAAGACGAAACGTCTAATCAAAGTCAGGTGGTATAGGGAAGATGAAGTTATCTTTTCAATCTGCGTCCGCTTCAGAAACCCTCTCTTTCCGTCTTCATGGCACCGGCATGAGCAACACACGCCAGAAAACGACACTCAAAAACTTTTCTAAATGCCTAAACTTGACTTAGTTTCCCACCTTCACGACTTTGGTTCCTCCTAATCTGTCAAAATTGAAATATAAAACGGTGTTGGATCCAAGGATCTTTCTGGATCCCAATGCACAACTAGCATCCAGAATTCCAGACCAGAGTATGCCAAGTTGGGGCGTAAAATGGTGCTAGATCCAAAGAAGTACGTATTTGATCCAACCAAGGCCACATATAGCCAGCCATCTTTAGTCGGTTTATGGTGGGGATTGGATTTATTATATGAAATATCACGTAGCAAATTAAAGTACGAAGAGTGCTCCTTCGTTCGTTGCAAGTGGGATCAGATCTGGATCTGGTGATCCAATTTTTCCGGTCAGACAGCGGACAGGGGAGCAGCTAGCCGTGTTTGGTGGGACGAGGCTTGACCCCTGATTTAGGGGAGGAAATCCAGGAGGAAGTTGTGAAGAATAAAAGAAAGACGGCAACCTTGTCGTGAAACTTGAGTACCCTTTGCTCCATTTATTTCGGCAGAACTTAGTTAATTTACTGCTTGTTTTGGATCTGAAATTTGGTAGCCTTGGATATGAGAATCTGAGGTGGACTTTAGATCCTCGTTAACTTAAACCCACAGCTTAGTGGATTGATTAACCTATCTCAGATCTGTGTTACATTGTGAAGACCACGGATTTATGGTCTAAGGAGAAGAGGTCTGGCTATTTGACTCGTGGTTTTAAAATCTGTGGCGGCCCTAGATTGAGATATGAGGCTATCAAATACAGGGGTTTGTACTTCGAATCTTATGGCCGCTATCAAGTTCCAACATGTTATGTCTTTGGGCAGTAAATAGTGGGAAGCACGTATTTGAGTTGAAGGGTATACCATAGGTTTCTCCAAGCCCCGATGCAAACCAGAACCTTAAAGGTATAAGGGTATGACCTACTCGTTTTTACCAAAGGTGGTTTCCCCAACGTAAAGGGAAGAAAAAGAAAAACTATAAGAACTCATTTTGCTCAATGATCAAACTCTAGAATCCCGAAATGATTGGCATAAGATCATGTCATTGACAATAAATCATGATTCATGTGACTGCTATGGACCTACCCCTATAGCAATTGTTGTGATCCATTCAAAGGAAAGATCCATATTCATGTGAACTTTGGTTGGATGTAGGTGGGACCCATTAAATTTGTTTTTGAGATGGAAGATGCACTTAAATATCATACTGTTGACCATTGAATAACATATATGAGAAAATAAGTGGTATGACTAAGACAACAATAAGTGGTATGACGAAGACAACTTTGGTGCTTATGAATTCAAAAGATAAAAAAACAGGCCTATTTGTATAAAAAAACAGGCCTATTTGTCACCTACTGTGAAGGGGGAGGGTTGGATTCTGCCAAACTTATGTTGCCTAAATCTTGGGGCGTTGCCTAAATCTTGGGGCGTGTTTGGATGTGCGATTGGCCTGAAAACCCGTGTACTGAATCCGATGTTGGACCCGCGGGCCGGTCTATCTTTGTCACGCTACCAACCCGAAAAAGCTCTTTTACCACCTCTAGGGCCTATAATTTGCCACCATGGATGTGAAAAAGGGAAAATCTTTCACATGAGAAGTGTGATGAAAAACATGGAGAAGAAGAGGTGAGAAAAAGCAGGGCCACAACTCGCAAACTCACGGCACATTCAGCCCCCCCCCCCCCCCCCTTGTTTCTCGATTGGACTTTTCTGCCAGCTCAGCATTTTTTTTATTGGTCGGCATCGGCGCGTGTCCGCTCTTGATCTGCCATTGGGTGGCCCTCGAATCATGTGCTACCACCTGGTTCAAATGCACCATAATTTAGGCATAATTAAGTTAGATATAATGTCACTAGGCCATGTTTGAATTCATAGAATCTGACTACAAAATATCCTTTGCTTTCTAGTCCAATCCCCTCCATGCAACTTTAAGATTCATAGATTTTGTGGGTGTTCAAACCAGGATCTTCGATCTGAGGCCCTCGGTGGTCGGATCAAGTCTCAGATCCATACTTTTTCCTTTTTTTTTTCTCGGTTCTATTGTTGAATATCTTGGAGAATCATGTTGGTTTGTCCGGATCGCACCTATTCAACCAACCAGTTAAGATCCAAACCCAACTTTATCATCTATGCTTAACAAAAACAAATCAGACTGCCAAACGGTAGCGGAGCTACAATGCGGCTGGTGATCTCACTGCAGTGAAACTAGACCTGGTTTCAGTCACATGGGAGAGTTCAGTGACTCAAAGTGCCCCTCGGCCAAAAAATATTGTCTCCGCTGCCGGTGCCGAACCGTCAAGGTCAAAATGTACAATTGGATGGATCCATGCCTCAATCTTACAACCATTCAACCGAGCAAGAACACCAATCATACTAATGATGTCTGTTCTTGAGAAAGTCTACAATGGCAGTTTGTCTCTTCTTCAAGAAAGAGAAGAATGAACAGAAAAACTTGCCGAGCAGCCGTTGAACAAGAGAAAATTAATAGGTCCCCCTTTGCTTTAGCCCATTTAAGGCAAGAAAACGAAAGGGCAGACCATGCACGTCTTCAACAAAGGCTGCCATGGCCAGCAAGGCCTTCTCTGCAAACATATGGAGTAACTGGCTTGGCATATATGGAAGATAGTCTCTGTCTTTTTGCAGTACTTTCATATATTAATGTCCGCTTTCCATGTTTATAAGGGACAGTAAATTGCAAATGGAAAATCAATACACACCATATCAGAAGTATACTTAGCTAATGTGACATGCATCCTTTTTTTTTGTCTAATTTTTCATTGTTACCCTTGTGAGACTTTTCAAGAAGCATAGCAAAGACAGTGGAGTGATGGATGTAGCTTGGGCGTTTCACTATCTTAAGATCCGACCCAAGATCTGCCTGTTTAACATCTCTCAATTGGTGGGTTTGGGTTTAGTTTCTTGAGAAATAAGAAGCAAAAAAAGGATCTAAATGGCTACTGGACCTTGATGGTATTAGTATGTGAGTATTAGTATGTGAGATTTGGTCGATTTCACTTCCCCTCGTAATAATAGTCTTGAGGGGCATAATATAACTGGTTGGCTTGAACGGTACCTAGACACACATTTTTAGTTTGACTCACATGAGTGCTACTTCTCTAAACTATAAATGGTGTCATGTGCGACACTTAAGTTAAAGGGTGTACTATAAGACCACCCAGGTCCCGAAGCAACCCTTGACCCTAGGGATAAAAATGAGTTTCGCCTCTCTTGTACTGATTTCCCCCATAATGCATGTTGTTGGATATGTGGACTTGGATAAATTACCCAATTACTGAATCTATATTAGATTGGCATGAAATTAAGCCCATATTTTGCCTACACCAAAACACTCAATAGATTCGAAGGTTTTGGTTTTAAATCTATTCTTGTGACAAACTCTAGATTTGGAAACCACGATGTTGAGATCTTCAACATCCATTGAATTTATGCATCTCAAGTCAAAAGGAAGAAGGATCTGACTTGAGATCTATGGACTCTAATATTCGACAATTGAAACTCAGAACGTCTACTCACGCGTATTCTTGTCAGGTATCAAACGTTTATAATCTTAAAAATTAATTAAGATATTACATTTCGTATAAACTTAAGATAATCAATATTCTCCTTATAAAACTGAGCCCTAATTTTTTTTTTTCTTTTCTTTTGACTGAGGCTTGCCAATGATTGTAAGGAAGTATTTTTTATACTCTTTCTTTTCCATCGAGAGGCAAAATTTTAAAAAGGAAACAGGTTTGTTGGCATAAGGTTAAAGTCTTTTGTACATGAAAAACGTATATGCATAACTTTTGCTTTTAGGTTGAAGACCATGGCAGCTTTTTTCTTGATATTGTCCTTATAAAAACTTGCCCGCCATTTTTCAATTAAAGAAAAGGAAACTTTACCTGCAAGATACTTTGTCCATCGACAGGTTTTGACGCAACTTTTACCTTGCAAGAAACTTTTTCCTTAATGATGTCTTATCAACTTGACAATAGTTGCGTGTCCACGCAGGCAACAATTGTCATCGAAGCTTTCAAGCCAATTAAAAGCAAACGAAAGTGCGTTAAAGGCCTAACTTAGCCACTCAATTGAACTCTATAAAGCTTATTAGTTAAGTCACATCAATATCGTTCTACGTAGCAAAACTGGTGCTTGGATACACATGGGTACCTTTTGGATTAAAGTCGATATAAAACTACATACATTTACTTGATTTACTTTGTTCCTCACTCATTTTCCATTATGTTTTTTAGAATTATTGGTGATTAACATGTACTCTTTTTATTTCTATCACTATTTTATTGAAATATTGTTTTCATTATGAAATTTTTGTAGTATTTAGTATATATATACATATATTTTCTGCTATACTCTTATACCCACATTTTTTAAAGTTACTGCACTTGTGCCTACATCTTTGTAACCATAGGAAATCTATACCCACACTTAGGGGCAAAATTAGAGGGAAACTAGTCAGGCTTAGTGGGTTGAGTGTTTGCAAGGCATTGACCCGGGTCTAGAGTGGGTCACATACTAGCTCCGCTACTGCGCACTTTTGCAACTTAACTTGTAATTGCTGGTGCCACATTTGTGTTCATTTGACCACTCTATACTAGCTCCGCTACTGCCGCACTTTTGTAACTTAACTTGTAATTGCTATTGCTGGTGTCACATTTGTGTTCATTTGACCACTCTAAGTCAATCAAGCTCTTAGTACGGTCCAAACTTTGAGTAACCAAAATTCGGCACCTCTCATTATCGCCTTCTACTTCGTTGTGGACTAACTTCCACCGGAATTTGTCGCAACGAACATGGAAGCAAATACAAAGTCATAATTGCATATGCTGCTTTCATTTTGCAAAAACTTGAAATCTTTGTTCTTGAAGCGGTTAACTGCCATTATGCCTTAGAAATAAGAAAATAAACGAAGTAAAACTTAGATATAAATTCACAAAAAACCCAACAGTGTATTTTGCTTTTGGAACTTTGATATGATAGTTTATTAGAAACGGATATGGGCTAATGCCCATGATAATCGAACTAGGGACTAGCCTTGTTGTACGAGTCAGTGATCTAACCAATTATGCGTAACTCTTTGAAGACACACTTGATATTGTAGTCACGCATATAATAAATCACACGAATATTGATGTACAAATTGAAGCACAGTAAAAGCGACACCTAAAACACTGAAAGCAGACCTTATATTTTAAAAGAACAAAGAATTAAGTGAAAGCTTCAACTTTCTTGTAGCTAGTAGGTCCCCCTACTCACCCACAAACAAACACTAAGACTAGGTAAGTAAAGCAACGACTTGAATTGCTAGGATGTGTCATCAATAGATTTATTGAAGATCCTCAAATTGACAAAAGTTAAAAAGTTCAATGTCCAAAATGCATATGCTGCTTAAAATAATTTATTAGGAATACGCTTAGTTGAAACTTGCTTATTTTATCAAAGTAACGCGAACAAATGCAAATATCCACTTAAAATACATTTTTTTTAGGATTTTCGATCTTCCTTGTTTTAAGAAATAAGAACAGACAAAATGTATAAAATAAGAAAATAACATGAGTACATGGAGAAACTCGAACGAAAATTCATGTTCATCGAGGAGTCAGACTGCGATACTTTCAAAATCCAATCGATTTTTTTTTTTGTTAAATTTGTGCTTTTATCGAGAAACCTTTGAACATCTAATAATAAATACCTAGAAAATTGCAGAAAAAGAAAAAGAGACTACGTGAAGGGCAGTAAGCCTATAATTAGTGGAGAAGACAGCCACTGGTTGCGTAAGCTGTCAACAAACGAAGTCAAGAACGTCTTGATCACAGGCAAATATAGTTGAACCACTTGTCTTTTCTCCCTTCCTCTGAAGTCTTGAATTCAGTGAATCTTCACGACCCAAGGCGATAAAAAGTAGTCAAAATGCTTTTTTCTATCAAATTCGGTACGTCTCTTTCCATCACGATTATTTTTGGCATTTTTTATTTGCTTTCTTATAAAATTAATCGTGCAAAAGAATTCCAAATCTACAAACAAAATTACCATTTATTTAAATATGTAACTGAGATTTTATAGAAGTTTATGAATTTTTAGCACTCATCTTGGATGTATAGAAAATAAGTTTTGTATGTTGATTTATATAGTGAGAAGCATGAGAAAATGTGCCTCAGTAATTAGTTCGTTTTCCAAACTGAAAAGACTAAGTGATTGAACAACCAGTTTAGTATTCAATATATGTTGCTTGAACAACCAGTTTAGTATTCAATATATGTTGCTAATAAAGTGTTTAACGCAATGCGATCTTTAAGTTTAATCAAGAACATGTTCTTAACTAGAAAAGTTTCGAATATTTAAATTTGATTGATAAAATGGGGATATTTTAAAAACAAAAGAATAACGAATCACCACTAGTTACATATGCACCTATTCTCTTTTCTTTTCCTTTTTTTTAATATTTAATATAAGAGTGTCCTCACTCCTCTCTTTATCTGTTGTCGTTCACAATTAAAGATTGAAGGCATGTCATTAATTAGAAATGGAGTTAAGAATGAATAGATATTTGAACGACGGTTTTTTTCCAATATTAGAATATAAAAAACTATATATACTCATTCTAATTAAACAACGGTTTAATGTACCATAAATATTACCCCTTAAATTTAGTACTTTGAATCTCTCATTAGCCATTACAAAGTACTTGTGAATGCATGTGTGCTCGCGCCCGTGCTCATGCGTTATGATGCAAGGAAGACGAAGCTTCTTTCTCTCTCTACAGGAGGGACAGTGGGTGTCGACATTGCTGTGAGCATGTGAAGGAGGAGGAGCGTGGTCCCAAAAGGAAGTGCAGAACAGAAGAAGAAGAAGACGAACCCTCTTTCCATGTATAAAAAACGCCTTCCTCTTCCTGTCTTCTTTGCATGACCTTTCTTTGACCACCATTCTCCCCCCTTCTCTCTTTCTCTCTCTAGCCGGCAGAAACCCGTGGCGTCCGCCGACTGCAGCGCTACCCAGCGGCTTGCTTCCACATCTCCTTTTGGTTGACCTTCTGCTCTCACTCACTCACTCACTACATGAAATAGAGAGGCGGGATACCTGTGATAAAAATATTAAAAGGTGTGAGGGAGAAAAGGAAAAAGAAGAAGAAAGTCGTCCTACCCATGATGCCAATCTTCTTTCCTGCCTAGGGTTTAGCGGTAGGGTTGGTCCCTTCCCCTCCTCCTCATGCTGGCCTCATTGTTGTTGCTTCTTGAACCACCACTCTTTCATTTACTGAAGAACAGGGAAAGCTGAAAACCCAGGAAGAAAAGAGCAGATATTTTCACCCCCTTCCCTCGCCTTCTGCTTTTTATCCTCTGTACTTCTTGCTTTTCCATGATGAGTGACAAAGAAGAAGCGAAGAAAGGACCCCTTTTTGTTTCAAAATTTTGAACTTCGTGCACTTTTTTGTGTCCACCATTGCTTCTGTTTGAAGAAATTGAGAGTCGATTCTTTGGTTCTCTTATAGGCCTAGAAGAGTGAATCATAAAAGAGCTGAGGTTTTCGCGGAGGATGAGTTCCTCTTCTTCTGCTTCTTCTTATCGGATGATCAGTTCTCTTTGTTGCTCTTCTTCTTCTCCTCCTCCTCCTCTCTAGAGTGGTGGTTGAAAGTTATTGCCTTTTTTTTTTAACGTTTCAGCTTGTTTTTTGTGGGTTTCGGGTTTTAGTGAAGATGTGGACTGGTGTTTGGAGATGGGTGGTGGTGCTTCTCCTCTGCTCTTTGAAGACTGTAATGGTTTCTGGCGGAAACTGCAATGAAAACGATTCGAGGGCGCTATTGGAGTTCGCAGGAAACATAACGAACAGCCGGATTTTGTCGAATTGGATCGCAGGATCGGATTGTTGCAGTTGGGAAGGTGTCTATTGCGCAGTCGAGGCGACTGCGAACTCCAGCAGGGTGGCGAGGCTGGTGTTGAGCGGGAGAGGCCTGAGTGGGACGATCTCACCATCACTGGGACGATTGAATCGCCTGACTCATCTCGACCTTTCGGTGAACTTGCTAGGAGGTGAGGTGCCGCCGGAGATTTCAAACTTGGCAGAGTTGGAGTTCCTTGATCTCAGCTACAATGAGCTAAAGGGCTCCTTCTTCAGTTCCGCTGTAGGTGGCCTGGAGTCTGTCAGATGGATTAACATTTCCAGTAATCTCTTCAATGGTAGTCTCGTGGATTCAACTCCCTTGTATCCGAAGCTTGTGAGCTTCAATATCAGCAACAACTCATTCAGTGGGCCTATTGAAACCAACATTTGCAGTCGGTCAGCTGCTCTTCGGGATCTTGATTTCTCGAATAATCGTTTCGAAGGCAAGGTTCCAGAAGGCCTTGGCAATTGCACCTCTCTTATTCGGTTGCTCTTGAGCTCGAATTTCCTCTATGGCGAGCTCCCTGGCGATTTATTTAGTTTGTCAACATTGGAGGAGTTGTCGATCCATAGTAACGACTTTTCTGGTGGTTTAAGAGACGGAATTGGCAATTTTGCGAGGCTTCGCTCATTGGAGATCTTCTCTAACCAATTCACTGGCCTTCTGCCTGATGTATTTGGAAACCTTACCAGACTAGAGCAGTTGATCGCGCATTCAAATCTGTTCTCTGGTCGATTACCGCTTTCTCTTGGCCTCTGTTCTTCAATGAGGACGCTTGACTTGCGGAATAATTCTCTTACTGGGATCATTGACGTCGACTTCACAGGTATGAGTCAACTCAGGTCCCTTGATCTGGCTACAAATAAGTTTGATGGTAGGCTTCCAACTAGCTTGTCGAACTGCAAAGAGTTGAAAACTTTGAGCATAGCCAGAAACAGTTTCTATGGCGAGGTTCCTGAAGAATTCGGGATGCTTCAATCTCTTTCTATTCTGTCCTTGTCCAACAATAGCTTCACAAACATCTCCAAGACGTTGAGGGTGCTGCAGAATTGCAGTAACCTAACTACTCTCATCCTGGCAAAAAATTTCAAAGAAGAAATGTTCCCTGATGATATAGAAGGATTTGAGAAACTAGCCATTTTAGCAGTTGGGAATTGTGGCCTTCGAGGCCGGGTGCCTGCATGGTTGCTTAAGTGCAGGAAATTGCAGGTATTGGATCTGTCTTGGAATGATTTCAATGGAGATATTCCCTCATGGATTGGTGAATTTGAGCACCTATTTTACTTGGATCTCTCGAACAATTCTCTTACAGGAGAAATACCCATAAGTTTAACACAACTTAGGAGCCTTGCTGGGACCTCTTCATCGTTCAATTCCAGCACATATATGAATATACCTCTTTATGTGAAGAGAAACCAAAGTGCCCATGGTATGCAATATAATCAGGTCTCAGGCTTGCCACCATCCATATATTTGAGTAACAATAGGCTCAATGGAACAATATGGCCTCAATTTGGCCAGTTGAGAGGCCTCCATGTCTTAGATCTGAGCAGGAACAATATTACAGGGACAATCCCTGAGTCCCTTTCGGACATGTGCAACATAGAGGTGCTGGACCTGTCTTTCAATGACCTTCATGGATCTATTCCTGTGTCCTTAAATAAGCTTACATTTCTATCCAAATTTAGTGTTGCTAATAATCACTTGTGTGGGCCAATTCCTACTGGTGGACAGCTCTTCAGCTTCTCCAAGTCAAGTTTTGAAGGCAACCCTTGTCTCTGTGATGGACCTTTAGCTCATTGTAATGAAACCAGCTTTGGAGAAGCAACATCTAGCCTGAACAACGGAGCTGGAAGAAAAAGCATTCTGGGAATCACAATAAGTATCGGAGTTGGAATTGCATTGCTTCTAGCAGTAGTCCTTTTTAACATGTCCAGGAATGAGGTAGTGAGTCAAATTGATGAGGAAGAGGATGCAGTTGGTCCTCCTCACATAACTTCTGATTATTTGGGTGAAAAATTAGTACGTCTGTTTCAAAACCCAGAAGGGAAAGAACTGACTGTCTGTGATCTTGTGAAAGCTACCAACAATTTTGACCAAGCAAACATTATTGGTTGTGGAGGATTTGGTCTTGTATACAAAGCTAACCTCCCAGATGGCACAAAAGCTGCAATCAAGAGGCTTTCAGGAGACTGTGGTCAGATGGAACGTGAGTTTCGGGCTGAAGTAGAAGCTCTGTCAAAAGCTCAGCACAAAAACCTTGTTTCTCTAAGGGGATACTGCAGATATGGTAATGACAGATTGCTGATATACTGCTACATGGAAAATGGGAGCTTGGACTATTGGTTGCATGAGAGGCTTGATGGAGGTTCACAACTGGACTGGGTGACTCGTCTGAGAATAGCCCAAGGCGCAGCTGAAGGTTTGGCTTACTTGCACAAAGCATGCGTACCTAATGTTGTCCATCGTGATGTGAAGTCGAGCAACATTCTCTTGAATGAGGAGTTTGTAGCTCATTTGGCTGATTTCGGTCTTTCAAGACTGCTAAAGCCATATGACACTCATGTCACAACAGATCTTGTGGGGACATTAGGATATATTCCTCCAGAATACAGTCAAACCATGACAGCTACGTTTAAAGGTGATGTCTACAGTTTCGGTGTTGTCATCTTGGAGCTACTTACTGGGAAAAGACCTGTGGACGTATGCAAATCCAAGGGTTGCCTGGACTTGGTTTCATGGGTCTGCCAAATGAAGACAGAGACAAAAGATCCTGATGTGTTTGAGCCATTGATATGGAAGAAAGAGCATGAAAATGAGTTGTTAACAGTACTTGATATTGCTTTCAAATGCATTAGTATCGATCCCAAGCAGAGGCCATCAATTGAGCAAGTCGTGTCATGGCTTAATGCTGTTGGTAAAAATGATGAACCAATCAAGTAATGGATTTCAATTTTTCGACTTTGAGACGGTGAAGGTCATAAAACTTCAATCGGGCAGTACTGTAACAGAAAATTTTGTTTTGGTTATGAAATTGACGTCGGCTGTCCCCTTCAGAAATATGTAAGTGCATATGGGATTGTACACGAAATGTGCCTTCAGGTTTCAGTTGTTCCATGTAAGCCAAATCTGACATAGGCTTATGAAGGCTGAAGAGATAAACACATGATGGTACCTCATGGTGATGATCCAACCACCATGGTTCAAAAGTTTCAAACCACAATCTACTAACCATCCAATCCTTGTATGTTGCTTTCTTAGATTATCTATCCATACAACTGTAGATCCATATACCTGACTCCCGGAATGCGATTTACACTGTCTTGCCATGCTTACGGTGTGCATGTGTGCCTGTATGACTTCGCATTCATACATATAACCATTCAAGGTCCAAGTAAATTTTTATTATAGCAGTAGTTATCAGGTTCCAGCTTCTTGGAGGATGTGCACTTGTGTTGCAAAATTCGTATTCTTGGAGATTTGCATTGTTTGTGATGCTTACTTTATGGTAGATGATTAGCAGAAAGCTTCACTACATAAATCATATGGGCTGCTGCTGTTCCAATCACAGTGCTGGTGCCTGAGCTTGATGAGTGACAGAACAAAGCTGGTTTTGTTTACGATGCTGATTACTGAATGACTCGATTATCGATTTCCTTCTGCTCTTCTACTGCACATTTCTACTCCATTTTGAATACTAAATTTATCTGAGCAGCAAATTTGCGGTTTTAAGTTTCTTAATTTTCTGGGATGGAATATTGAAGCCTTTTTTTGAAGTAAGCCTTTTCAATATTTATTTGAACCATTTTCCTGAACTTGTTCCAGTTATCCAAATTGAAACACTCAGCCTGATTACTTCTTCTATGGGATCATGCATTTCTTATAACTAATTAATTTTATGAATTAATTATGGTGAAATAATTTTTCTTTCTTCAGCATTAATGTATTCATTTTGGTTCTCTCCGCCATTACTTGTCCTGGTATGTACTACAATCACAAATATTAGCAGCTGTCTTTTAAAATCATGCATTAATTGTGTGCTTCAAAAATCCACAAGTCGAAGAATAATTTTATCTTTTTGAAAAAATAGTATTTAAAAAACTCTTCCATGTTTTACCATGTTAGGTGATGAAAACCTTCCCCACTGTCCATATTTGAATATCTATTCATAATTCAACACGTTGAGATTTTGCTGGCCTTTCAAACAAATTTTATAATATTACAAATTTTGTTCTCTCCGATTTTCTGAAGAATGAGACTTGTTACTATGAGTTATACTTGATGTACATGAGATTTCATAACCAAAAAACAAAACCTAGTACTGGAGCCACTCTTGGTATTTTTGCTTGCCATTCTGATGCATCAAAGTTAGTTTTCATTTCTCCAGATCTGACACCCCCAATGACAGCAGTAAACCATAAGGAGTTACCTCTGACATGAACCTTGCCCCATAAACCGGGTTACATATTCACTGCGGCATGCTGATCCGCCATTACTAGCAATTCCAGCCTCATGTTCCTGAGTTGCAGAGAATAATCCAAACTGAGGCAATCTTTCCAGATTCGCTCGCCCCTTCATAAACAATGTTCCTCCTTGAAGGGAACTTCACAATGAGGCTGCCATTTCATTGCTATTGACACTCTTAAGGAGACATATACAGCTTGCGGTCGGAAGCTGTTTGTGCTGTTACTCCCCTACACCAATTCTTCCAATGAGGTCACTACCAACTAACAAAGAGCGAGAGAGAGAGAGAGAGCAGTCTTGCTTCGATCTCTTCTATTCCATGTTGGCCTTCAGACTTGGACCGAGTCATGAACGCACAACTTCTATAGATTTCTGGCTAAACGTCTGCTCTTCAGGGGCAATGCTGCTCTACAGGAAGCAAGGAAGTGACTAGAAGTTCACTATTGTGCTTGTTTGATTGCTGGTCATGTTATCGTCGGGCCCTTTTCATGGCAAGCTGCTACATGAATTTTCAGATGCTGAGAAATAGATTATTGATAATAAAGGTTACTGAAATGCTTATGTATAGATCACACTTTATTCATAGACTCTGCAAAATTTACTTAACATTTCGGTCATCAATGCCCAGAATGTACCTGGGGGGGGAAGTGTGCAAATTTTGAAGCTAAAACTGGGTAGAATTTATAGTTCTGGAAAATCTTTGTACTTTAAAAACGCAACAGAAATCTCGAAAAACCGAAAAGGGTTGCTTCTTGAAGAATAATGTACTTTCCCATTAGCACATACTGAAAATAGATTATACGGTGACAGAAAGGGGTAGATATTTCATCCATATGGCCAAAAAAGAGCAGCAGAGCCATCTAACCATTAGTGCCGTTTCCCACCAGAGTTTCAATTTTGGGGTCACACCAAAAACTTGAAATAGTTTCTGTTACATATATTTGACCCAATATCTATATTATACAATATGATACTGTGTGCCTAGAAGTTGCTGCAAGTTGAATCGGAACACATGCTTGCCAATTAATAAGAAACAAAGAATAAGCCGGCAAGTCCTGCTCAGACTCAGAACTGAAACCATGGGATGTGTTTGATTTGCAGAACATGTGCATTCGCGGAATATGTGTCTTCCAGGATCGATGTCCCGGACATGGGATTCATGCCCATGAGTGTTTTTGCATCATAATATCAATCCGGGATGTCAATGGAAAGCATTTAAATCGCATGTACTCTTTATCGTGTCTGATTTATTGGATCTTCATACGTTTAGGTTCAAATATGAAAGAGAGAAATTGTAATACCATATCTGAAGTTGATTTTTAAATTTACAATCCAAATTCTATCTGTCTAAAGTTGCATTTGAATCTGAATCCAATTTCTCAGCATGCAATGGACAACTGAATCAGAAATACATTATGATATGTTAAGACCAAACATTATGGATGGGCCCTGGCGGTCTTTTAGGCAATGCTGGTCCACTGGCAGAGTCAGAAATTTTGTCTGGAGGAGCACTAATTCAATAATTTTAATTTTTGTAAGGCGCACACACACACACACACACACACACACATATATATATATATATATTATATATATGATCATATATCAACGCATTAATGTAAAAGTAAACAAACTTTGTGAGGCTGGTGTGGGCAACTGCCCACACCATCTGGTTTCATTTTTTATGGGTGCCACTCCCTATGCAAACTGTAGTTTGAGTGAACTTATAATCATACATGGATCAGGCAACCCAACATTGAAGTTTAGAAGAAACAAGAGGGTGATATGTGGACTTAATGTGTTTGTTAATTGTTTTGATCATTTCTATTGTTTATGATGCTTTGCAAAACAAAAAAGTAACACCGATTTACTATTTTGTTAATGCATAGATGAACATTGTTTTGAATATATATTATAATATTATAATATAAGTCATATACAAAAAACCCAGATCTATTTTGCTTTAAACTATGTAGTATATGTAGATTTTAGAGCAGTGCCTTCGAAGTCAGATCACTGGGGAAGATTTCCTCCATTTTCAGGACCTATTGTTCTTTTCAATTCGGGATATGAGGTCCATTCGGGATACAAAGTCACCAATGAATTTTGTTCATGCTACCAGTGATGGAACGTGGCTAAACTGGGTCCTCAAACAAGTTGAGGGCAGAGCAAGCAACTGGCTCGGCTTGGATCTTTTCATGACTATGCCTTGTAGAATCAATTTTGTCCGAACTAATCCCACCCCTGATATTGTTGCTATATACAAGAATCTGTAAATTATTTCTCCTTTGTATATTTGTATAGTAATTTTTTATTAATAAGATGGGTGGAGGCTAGGGATGTTAATGGATTGGATATACCCTTAATCATATATGCTTTTTTGGATATTTGCATATTCGAATTCGGATTCATACAAATAAAGAAAAGTCATATTCCTATCCGAAATCCAATTTTACAATCAAAATTTTATATTCATATCCCAATCCGAATCTGAATTTTGAACTGGATTTTATCAAATTTCAAAATGTAATAGAATTGATACAAGATATTTGTCTAAAAATGAATCTGATTTGAGTCTGTATCCGAATCCAAATCCGAGCATATATTTATGTATATCTGAATCCAAATCCTATCGGATGCTATTTATTAAATCCAAATCCGATCCGATTTCTTAATCGGATATTAATTTTTATTTTCATAGGTAACATAAGCCACAGAGGCACTGTTCATCAAATAGAAATCACCCCGCTTAGATCTTGCAGCAACTAGGAATTCCATAAATGCTTTTACTAGTCTCGACTCTTTACTGCTTGCTATACATTCATATCCTACTATATGGACTTAGGTGTGACATTCATTCCAAACGCGTAGGTCCCAATATATGAATTGTATGTGAAACGTTCAAATTTAATCCAATTAATGGGCATGCCCCACTAGTAAGGCATTCAAATTCGAAATGGATAAATATGAGGATTTGGTGCATTTTGCTGTATGTTTGCCTACAAGGCTTCGAACAACACTTGTTTTTGCTGGAAAGAGCAAGAAGAAAGGGTTACTTGGCGAACTGAACCGAAGTTTGCATACAATATTTTACAATCATATTAAGATTTAGCGAAAAGCACTTGGTTTTAGGAAGATGCATGCGTGGAAAGCTTAAACAATAGGTTCCCCGAGCATGGCACGATTCAGCAAAGCAATTAGGGCTCAGTTAACCCGGATAGGTATACTGGACCGCAAGGTGGTTCACTCAAAAACATGTTAATATTAGGAAACCCGTGGTCGCTATTACGACCCAGTGCACTACTCAAAATAAAAGCTATGGATTCAGTTGATGGTTTGCAAGTAAACATATGAGTTGTGACCAAAATATGTCACAAGCCAAACTACCACATGTGGAATTTTAAGATGGCGGATGTGAGAAGATGTTTGGTAAAAATTATCTTGTTTTGAGTGAGCTCGAGTAGTATTTCATCTTACCACCCAATAAAAAAGCTGAAACTCCTACTTTAAGAGTATCAGACCTACTTTTGGTGTCTCGGGGTGGTGCCCCTTCTGTACTTCAACTTGCATATTCATGTCTCATAGTCAATGTCTTGTAAGTTCGAAATGGAAACTGACTGTCTATCAATCATCGTCCTATCATGGGCGTTGTTTAGGACCTCTCAGCCTATGAGAAGGCACATGGAGAGGGGCAACTTAACAATCTCGGCGAGAGTAGAGGGCACACCCAATGTTTGACTCACATTTTCTTGCCCCTAAAATTAACAACAATTAAGGCGTGCACCTAAAACTAAGCTTGGGCATTAGGCCGGCCCGGCCTGATAACGAGTCGGGTTCGGGCCCAGCTCGACTCAAAAAACCCGAGTTCGGGCCTGGCCCGACTCGATTAAATTTAAAAATATGTTTTTAATATAAATAATATTGAATATAATTAATTATAATACAACAATATATATATATATATATATATATTAATAATAAAATTAAATTATCATGCCCGAATTGAGCCCACCCAGGCTAGCCCGATAACAAGTCGGGCTGGCTTGGGTCCCTTTTTCCAAGGCCTGAGCCTAAGCCCCAGTAGATTTTGGTACCGAGTACCCGGCGGCTGCTCGGTCCCATCCTTATCCAAAACCCCTTGTTCTCTAGGGAGATAAAATAAAGGGTTTAGTAAAAATTGGAAAGTTGGGCTATTTGCCAAGCAGCTGCTCACATGACAGGAAGGCCTGCCATTTGCATTCGTACGTTGTGATCGATAAATTGAATTACAAGGACTCTTACAAATCGCGTGCGGAGAACCGGGAGAAAGAAGAGCAAAGGAACAACACGACATTTCTTCTGCCTTATGTGCTTCGATTGACTTACAAAAACTGTAGAGTTGTATTTGACTGACACCTTCAACAAATGACTCCTTCAAGCAAGGGCAGAACCACATTTTTTTTTCATGGAGTACTAAATATCTAAAGTGGTGGGACGTGAAGCAATGACCCAGGCCTCGTGAGGTTGTCTCATATAATTAGAGCCAAGTCCATCTAAGTTCAACCATGAATTTAGGTTTTAAAGTGACTTCCGTAGAGCGTATGCATCACATGGACAAAGTTAGAAATTTTTTGGTGGGAACCCAACTATATTTTTGAAATTTTGATGGGAGATTAATCGTAATTTTTAAAGTTAAATTAAAATATTGAAAACTATAAGTATAGTTTTTCCTTTGATGTTGTACCCCTTACAACATAAGGACCTGTTTTCAATGCTTTGAGATGCTATCCTTACTGTATTTCAAACTACGTCCCTGTTTCCACCCTACTGTACTAGAGATTGACATAACAGCTGGAGAGAAGGGGCCAAGAGTGGTTTGATTGAGCGAGGAATGGAAGTAGTCATGGTTAATTCGAGGCCTCACAAGTCACATGGTTTCCTTGTCGTTTGCCCATATTTCACTTAACTGATAAAATATATTTGGCTTCCGGAAAATTTTTGACTGAGAAATTAACTTGAAATGAAACAGGTGGGCATGGGCCTTAGTTTTAGGAGAATACCTAAAAAATTCTCGCCGTGAGTCCTGCCAAGTGGTGTCCAGTACATATATAGCTGCAAGGAGCCAACTAATTAAGGTCATACCAGACTTCATATTTTTCAAAGTGTTTGAAAAATTTAAGGCAAATCCATACTATCAAACCTTTGCTTTGGGGTAAAGGATTTTGTGTCGAAGGCGATTTCTCAAGTAAACATTAAAAACAATAAATTTGCTCAAAAATAGTTTATTAATCGTGAGTTCATACCCAACCGCAGCCTTTATCTTTGTCATTTTAGGCTTTGCTCTTGTCATGAGAAGTGCAAAGTTAGAGTTTCAGGATCAGCTCTCAGTTAACAAAGTCGGGCTCTGGCCCAAATCCCTTGCTAGCGGCCCAAGCCCAAGCCCATCTCATTTAGTTAACGGGTTGGGCTCCAGGGGCGGAGCATGATTTTTTTCAGGGCCGAGCCAAACAAAGGCTGAGTTTTTTGGGTTTGATTTGGGTAGGGCCAAGCATAAAGATCTTCCAACCCCAAACCCCAAAACAATGTTAAACATTTGAAAAAAAAAAACGGAGGGTTTAATAATGGTAGTACTGAATCAGTTAAAAGCACACGACATATGTTTGCCTCACTAATTTTAATTTAACAATGGAAAAAGTAAAAAAATATGTAAGTTATATCATGGAAATTATTATTTTATAGTTGTTTTATAAATTCTTTTTCTTTTTAAGTAAACCATGATATATGATATATGTAATTAATCATGAACTTTCATTAGCAGCTGATTAATCACAATTTTTCCAAATGTTTTTATTTTACCGATTAGTTACAAATATATCGGATTCAAGCACTTTTGAGCAAACGCCGATTACCAGTTTGGCAGTTACGCATTCGCAAATTTCCTAAATGCAAGAAAAAGTAACCGTAGATATCATTGATACAACATGCTAAACTGTGCAGCAAGACTGCGTCTCTTAGCTTGAAAGCAAAGAGACGGAGACTCGTCAATTCTTAAGGTTTAAAATAGCTTTTCTTTTCCTTTCACTTCCGGGAAATTTCCCCATCGTCGCGCGTTGTATTGTACACGAATTCGCCTCGAGTAAAAACTACAAGTTCCTTAACTTCCTTTGTTTGCTACTATATTATAATGAATATGACCAAAGTTTAAAAATGAAGATAATTGCCACCTAAAGATTTCAATGGCTTTCATTTTTGTGAACGTTCGAGCTTTGAATTAGGAAAAAAATATTTTCAGCAATGTGAAATTGATTTTTCTCTCGAAAGAAAACATGCAATCATAAAGTTACTATAGTGAAAAATATATTATATATTGGTAGTAAATTTTAAAAGGAAAGAATAATTTTTTTGGCAACATTTGTGTTATATCGGCCACTCCACCTCCACAATATATATATATATATATATATATATATATATATATATATATATATATATATATATATATAATGTGGTTCGGGGAACTATATGAAGAGCAATTCGGCATAAATTAATGCCGACTCCTCGTAATTTGCTAACTTCAACTCCATTAACAACTTATGAATCATTTTTGGGCCTACATCCTTTATCTGAAGTCTTGGATCGAACTAATCCATTGACACAAATAGTTCATGGGTGAAAAATCGAGTTATTTGGGTCCTTATATATATATATATATATATATATATATATATATATATATATATATATATATATATATATATATATATATATATATATATATATATATATATATATATATTACTACAAGTTGGAGTTGAGCAAATAAAACCTGCTATTAAGATACTCCTAAAGAGGAAAAGAGAACTATTAGCTTCACAAAAGATATGTGAATAAGAAATTGCGTGATAATGAGTTTGCTTACTATGTAAAAATTTTGCAGTACAAATTAAGCTGGACTAAGATGGGGAAGCCAACAAAAAGACAGATGTTTGTTCAACATCTGATGTGTGCTTGACCACCAAAACTTGGTGCAGAAAACGTAAACAACTAATCCAATGGATGGGTGGATCATAAAGTCTGGCAAATGTTTCAGTTTCTGTTGGAGAATCCAAATCAGGTTTCGCTATTGTCTGATCATTCTGATGTTCTAATAGTTACATTCAAACCGAAGTTTCCCTCACATTTTTTGGTGATATTGTTTGGTGATATTACCATCTTTCACCTAACAAGTGTATACATTTTGAATCCAATGGACGTCCATGAATCTTTAATCACCTGTTTGTGTTTCCATCCTAAATTAGTTAGCACATCATCAATATTGCTGTTTTTCCTATATTTTAATTTACAGGAAAAAAGAGTTCAGATCTTTATCTGATCTGGGTGCAAAAATGTGCACCAGATCTGAATCTTATCGAAAATGAAATGACATGTTCTTTAAGAAATCAGAGTAAGCAAGACTAATATCAGTTGATTATTAAGTAAGCCTGAACCTTAATTTAAGGTCCACACCATAGTTGGCAAACTCTGAGAGCTGACTTGAGAATTGTCCGAGTCATCTTGCATCGCTAACAATCCGACCATGGCTCACCCCTGATTCGCCCTTGACTCTACTGATTTAGCTGCAGTGATTTACATTTTGGTTATTTGAATACTCAACCAAGTCGACGAAGCAACTAGTTGACCTAGTGACCCGATCATCTGTTGATCCGAGTCAGAGTCACAGGTTTGCCAACTATGCCCCGCAACAAGAACTCAGACTCATGCCCAATTTGTATTGGGCCGTCAAGGGAAGAGTCCTAACAATCCCAACTAGTTCCTTTCATTTCAGCCATCTCCTTTACCATTTTGAGAGATCAAATATGATTGGATAGCCGGTGCATCGAAAAAGAAATCCAGGGATAATGTGCAGAAAGTAGAGAGAAAGAATTTCTGCATGCCCTTGTTCTCTTGACCCCACCTCAATTTCTTTTTTTTTTTTTAAAAATTTACATGTAAATTTTATAAAATTTCACTTGTTCTATATAAAAAATTTGAAAAATGATATTTCGGTTCCGGTCAAAATTTAGAAACTTTAGTTCGATCCTCCTCATAAAAAATTTATGGCTCCACCCTTTCCTCATAACATTATAACTAATGTTTTATGAATCTGCCTCATTTTCGAAAGTGGATTTATGAGAATGAAAGTCTCAGTCAATAGTTTTAATATTCTATAATTAGGCAGCTTCTGGAAATAACAGTGTAAACGACCTTATGTTTCTCCTTGGATTTACTTGTAAATGGCCGCTCATCCGCTGGCGTCCCACTTCCAACCGCAGTACTCCTGCTCACTGCTGGCGTCCACTACATGTCAATCAAACAAGAGACATAGAGTACACGATAAGATTTTGAACCTGCCACCCATTAATGAAGGGAAAAAAAAAATCTTGCATTAGTTTTCGCACGTGGACTCCATCAAACACGGTTGCTCTTGTAAGCATTTCTATGGGCTGATATGCTCCAAAGTGATAACGTTCTAAGATTCAGATCCAACATGATCCGACTCGAAAAGGTAAGATAAGAGAGAAAAAATAGAAGGGCGTTTGATAACTTTGCATTTAAGATCGGATGATTTGACTTAACATGAACTCACTTAGGTGTATTTATTTTTAACAGGCTTAAGAATCACAGATTGAGATCCTTATTGTTAAAATTTAAGTTATAAACTCATGTTATGATACTTTTTTTTGTGAACTTTCAAACAAAAGTGCTTCCAAGATGTCGAGATCTAAGATCACATGAGAGAACCCGTGGAACAGAAAGTCCACCTCTTTAACCTAACCCCCTTCCTAATCCTCTCTCTAGAGAGGAGAGGGTTGGCTCCAAGTTCTAAAATCCGGTCCATCTCTCTGAGAACTAACCGGGGAGAGATATTGATTAGGGTCGCTCCATGTTATGAACAGCACTGCACGTCTCAGGTTGTCAGGTACTCTCTCTCTATCTATCTACATCCAAAGCATCCTTTTACATTCTCAGGGCTCTTGTGATTCTTAACTTGTAATCGTCTCCGAAGAAGCATCTGATCGATCTGGTTTTATCGGAAATAAGCGATGCCCGGTGTCGGTTTCCTCTAGTGCATGGATCAGAGCGGTCTTTCCTAAAGAT
Organism: Nymphaea thermarum; assembly: GCA_011799765.1. Classification (NCBI taxonomy): domain Eukaryota; kingdom Viridiplantae; phylum Streptophyta; class Magnoliopsida; order Nymphaeales; family Nymphaeaceae; genus Nymphaea; species Nymphaea thermarum. Next base: position 253,684 of record JAANDH010000377.1, read on the forward strand.
CTCGGCCTTGCACTCCTAGGAGAAGTTCGCAGAGTTTGAAGCACGGGAAGTCATATCTGGTAAAATGGAAGACCTAGCGACCATACCTAGTGACGTTGAAGCCCGTTTTAGTTCTTTGGAGCTAATTGGCAGAGGATCCTTTGGGGATGTATTCAAAGGGTATGTTCCTGATCCACTTTTTTCGTGACTCTCACTAGATTGGTTGCTGGTTCATGATGTTTGTTGAAATGAGTGGTGATTGCTGCAACTTGAATTTTTTAGATTTCTAATTGTGCTTTCGACATGGACCGATGATCGCGGCCATGCAATTGATTGGAGTTTTAGGGTGGGCTTTTGAACATATTTCTGGTACCAAGTAGCAACAAAGTTTGTGTCTTTCAAAATTATGCATTGATTACGTTTGGGACAGTGGACCGTTCAGATTACATTGTGGGCTATTCCTCTATAGTAATATCTGGGAGTGTGATTTTTTCTTAGCAATGGAAATTGGCATTCTGTATTGACCATTCTGCCATCTAATAACTCTGTTTTGCGAGAGATGGAACGTAGGCCCTGTTTTTAGAGCTTAGAAGTTGGAGACCATAATCTATTCTTAAGCATGTTGTTATGATTAGTTGGGTATTTTAATCCCCAATCCTTAGGTCATGACCGCTACTGAAACTAATTGCAGGGCAAACACAAGTCTGGTGATTCTGTATTCTTCTTAATAACAATAGCGTCTACATGCATCATGAGAAATTGAAATTGATTGATCATGTAACAGAAAACCTTTCCCTGGAAGAGATAATGTATGTCGATATATACGGAAATAGTCTACACTCCTCAACATACATTTATGTTGAGAAAGACCATGTGGGCAGTGTGGGCAGTGTTTTGCATTTATACCCAGTGTCGATAAATACGTCAATTTCTCATGGAAATGTATTTCATAAAGTGTGGGCAGTGTCTAAGAAAGACCATGTGGGCAGTGTTTCTTCCTAGAGACTCCAGTTTCCAAATTTTCTTTTTGTTTACCTTTTTGCTGATACCTGAAAGACCAAGGTGTCTTGTTAAAGGAAGGAGAAAAAGGCCTAGATAATGATTCCTTATGCACAAACTTGTGGTCATTTTTATCTTGGATAAAAAAGCTGCTAGGGACACGTCTGGAAGCTGAAGCACTGTAAACACTCAAAAAACAAGGCATAAGCCTTAAGGTGTTAAACAATTAAAGTGTAAGCTTCATGATTAAATAGTAATAATATGATAAAAAACTATAACTCAAAAACTACATAAATTAAATATGTTTGCTTCCTTACCCAAGAGCAATGTTGTAGAGTCATAATGTAACGTGTATTGGTCGGGCTGATAGTTAGTTATGGAACATAATGTAATGCAAAAGAAATTGTAAATATATATTTTTTGATGTTAAAAAATTGATTGAAAAAAACAATATAAAAAATAGGAAATAAAGAAAAATGTGTTTTTATAAAAAGTATTTCACATGGACATCAATGAACCTTTATCAATTTAATATCACATGGTGTCATAAGACATCAAAAAGTAAGCTTAAAATTTTACACGTTACAATCTAAATTTCTTCAATGCAAATCACACATAAAAATATGATCATTCATCTTCTTCATTCTCATTTTTCTTTGCTTCATCTCCTTCAAATTCAACATCCTTCTTTAAGTATATAGGCTTCTCATCATCAATGTCCTGTGCTCCTTTGAAGTTGAACCACTTAAGGTCTCCTCCTAAAATATAGTGGTTGGTTGTTCTCCAACCCATGAATCTTGTATACAGAGTGCTCCAAGCTGATAGGATTAATTGCACTTGGTGCTTTCTTGTTGAAGTTTTGGCTAATTGCTTAAAATAAATAAGGGAAAAATAATTAGTATATATTATAAAACAAGTGTATACTAATGAGTCAACTTAAAAAACAAGTCGATATTAGCTTACTACAATTGTCTTAATCACAAAATATATCAAATAGAAACAAGGTCATTCAACCTTTCATATTCTAGTCTATTTCTTTTATTCTTGCGGATTTATTGGAAAATACTCTAATTCCTCCACATCCGTTTGCACTGCACGTCTAATTGAAGGTTTTAATTGTAGAACTTTTAAGGTCCGAACGACATACCTAAACAGTAAACACAAAGGAACGCTATGACAAATAGTAAATAAAATAATTAAATTATAATTATGAATAATCAATTGAACTTTTGTGTGTAATATTTGGACACGTTGTTGTTCTGTTCCAAATGATTACACATCCTCCCATGTCACTTTGACAATTATCATATATTTCCATCTCACAATCAATAATGTCTTCTATGTTAGGCTTAATGGCTAATGCCTTTGTAGTCTAGAAAACCCTTGTTCACTTCTCTATCCATTTTAAATGTTTCAAAATATTTAGTGGGATTCGAGAAACATGCTGCTGCATCGGAGGTATGATGAAATTGCCCAGTCTATGTAGACATACACAACTTTTTTGGTTGAGGTTTTCCTTGATAATCTCCCTCCTCTCCGCTTTTTCCATAGCTATGCATAAATGTGCCCATCAGACCTGTCCTCACTGTCAATGAATCTTTATGTTTTAATTAATTTTCAGTAACTTGGCACATGATTTCATAAATTGATTTTGAATGCAATGTCCATGGCTTACCTCAACCTTATCTTATGAACACGTGGATACACAACCTAATCATCACTTGTGAACATCTCCCTCAAAGCATTTCTTTGTCTCACTATGCTCTGTGTTGTCAAAGTATTAGTTTGTGCATCATGGATTAATTCACTTCTATGTGTTCATTTCCTCATCACTTAATACGTGAACATAAATTATAAATATATTTTTGTAATATCTTGATTTTATTCAATAGTTAGTGTAGAAATGCGAGAAAAGAAGAAAAAAAGAACAAGATGCACGATGTAACGTGGAAAACCCTCAACTTGAGGGAGAAAAAACCACGAATGAGGAGGAGTCAGTGCCCACTAGCATCCAGACTCTCTCTCTCCTGATAACTTTCATTCACACTAAAGATTAGGGTTACAATGACATAAGTATGCCCTAACAGGCCATACTGGATCGGGTCCAGACCCGGACCCATACACCAAGATCCGTCAACACTCCCCCTCAAGTTGGGCATATATATCAAACATGCCCAACTTGGATACATTCCTCTCAAATGAAGCTGAAGGAAGAACTTTTGTCAGAACATCTGCAGTTTGGTCTTTAGACTTCATGTAGGGTAAGATCAACTCTTTCACATCAATCCTTTCACGAATGAAGTGGCGATCAATTTCAACATGCTTCGTTCTGTCATGTAGGACAGGATTGTTGGCTAGGTTGATAGCAGACTTGTTATCACAATACATTTTCATGGGTCCTTCAGTCTTTATTCCAATGTCAGTCAGCAATATCTTCAACCACAGCAGCTCTGACACTCCCATAGCAACTGCCCTATATTCTGCCTCTGCACTAGATCTCGAGCAAACCTCCTGTCTCTTGCTTCTCCATATAACAAGGTTTCCTCCCAAGTAAACACAGTACCCTGTAGTAGACCGTCTGGTATCAACACAGCCTGCCCAATCAGCATCAGAATACCCCTCGATCTCTACAGTCTCTTGTTGCACATACAGAAGTCCTTTGCCTGGGTTTTTCTTCAGGTAGCATAGAACTCTGTCCACAGCCTTTAGGTGTGCATCAGTTGGTGCATGCATGAATTGACTCAGAACATTCACTGCAAAAGTAATATCTGGTCTCGTGAGGGTAAGATAGATCAGCCTCCCAACCAGACGTTGATATCTTCCCTTGTCTGCTTCACTGAGT
>JAANDH010000378.1:0-45502 GCA_011799765.1 Nymphaea thermarum
AAAAGTTTATGTTTTAGGGGGTTCGGTGTAATATTAAAGAGTTATAGCTCTCTTTAATATTTTTATGTTTTTGCTTATGTTACTTTGTAAATCTCTTGTTTTACCCTAATCTCTCTTATAAGAAAGATTAGGGCCATCGTAATGTTAAGTTCTTTTGTTCTCCTATCGCACGGCTGCCTCTCTCTCTCTCTCTCTCTCTTCCTTCTTCTCCGCTGCAACAACTCTAAAGATGGGACATGTTACTGAAGCTCTACTTAAAGTGTGCTAATTTAGGCCCATGTACAGCTGCAGGACAGCCAAATCAGAGTCCAAAACCTCAACAAACAGCGAAATGGATGTGGAAACGGCTGACTGAGACTGTGCATTTTAATAGGTTGAGCCATAGAAAACCTCAAGGCAATCCCGTTTTCATACTTGTTGTCAGCCAAGCAACTGAACTCAAGGCCATGAGTGCAAGGTGTCCTTCAAGGAGAAAGTAATGTCACAAGCTTTGTGGACCATAATTAACCACAATTACCAATATCTCCAACAATTGAGAATACCCTGTTATTTCAAAACATTGTTAAAAACAAAAATACCACAATCTGATTGCAATATTAGATATTCCTAATATTTTCCTGAGACATTGAAAGTTCTTTTTTGTAATTTTTAAGTATGCAACTTTTCTCCTTGTTCTTTTTTATGTTTTCAAAAGGTTTTTCTACTTATTTTCTTTATATTTTTGCAAGAAAAAAAAACCCCAAAAATATACCTTCCCATAATTTTTGTGTGTGTTTTTTCGTTTCCCAAGTTTTAAAATTTCTGAAATTTTCCTGATAATTTCCCAACAAGAACCATGTCTCAAAAAAATTGACAAACTCGAGGTTGGGTTATCAGGAAAAATCTGGTTTAACCAACCTCGAGTTTCATTATAGTGTGAGTTTTCAATGCTTTAACCATGTCCTGGGTTCCAAATAAGTATACTCCCACTATAATGAAACTCAAGGTTGGGTCAAGATGAATATGTGTCATGGCCTGATAGGGATAGATCAATACTTGGTGGGATGCAGTAGCTCTAAATAAAAATTAGATGATATAGAAAGGAGTATTTGAACTAATGAAAATTTTCCTTGTTTCTTCGTTTCTTATTTTTCTTCCCCACTCTCTCATTCTCTAGCAACTGCACTTGGACATGTGTGTGAGAGATGCAAAAGGCTTCTATGACAATGACGATGATCACAATTATGAAAGACAGGAAAGTATTGATAGGAAATCCAAGAAAACAAAGGTAACATAAACATGAGTCATACGCCAAGCTTCCTGGGTGGCAGGAGATAAGTTCTCAATCTGGAACAAAAGAAAAAAAGGTGAAAAAACTCCAAATAGATGTGATGTTCAAACAATCAGCCCTCTTAACATGTATTCGAGAATTAATAATACCATTTGCACCGTGCCGTTTATCATACTAAAAGTCTAAAACACTGGCTGTAAGTTCCGCTGGCAATTTATGTTCCATAGAAAGCTCATAATACACTGAAGGTCAAATTGCCTTAGCAGGTTTGTGCTGTTAAAATAGAAAGAATATGCCTCAGCGGTACTTATGCGACAAATCGAGGGCAATCTACAAAAATCGTCCAACAAGCAAATAACCAAATAAAATCCTTAAATTAGACAAGCCAAAAAAGGAGCATACAGCCGAGCTTGTCATAAGCTTCTTCCGAAATTGTGTATTTTTCCACCGCTGAAGTATCCTCCAACCAGCCTCCAGCTGTCACTGAAGAAGGGTCAAGGTCTATGATATGCAACCTGTACCTGTAGATTTTTATAAGAAAATAATCATCAGATGGCTGAAGTTTGAAGTGGCATACACATGTGATAGTACCAGTTTTAAAGTAATGGAAGCACAGTCATTAGTCACACATATCTCCAATGATTTGAAAAGATCCTGATATTATTGTCATCTTTGGCAAAGTATCCAGATAGTTTCAAAATATTAACTAAAGATAAAAAGGATGTCACGGTATTATCATGATATTATCCCAATAAATTCTTGATATTTTTCCAGTCTTTCATCATAAACTTCCTTTTTTCATATTTTCAAGAATGTGATTTTTTGTTCTGGAAAAGCTTTTCTGCTTCTTTATATTTTGAGTTCTATTCAAACTTTTTCTTTTTTCTTTATATTTTCTAATTTTAAAACTTCTGAGATTTTCTCAATGTTTTCCCAAGAAAATAAAAAAGGTCCAAAAAAGAACCTTGCTGAGAGCAACATTGGCAACTAGGTAGGAAGGAAAATGGAAAATCTTCACATAGACAAATACAAGGGAAGGAAACTCAAACAACAACAGGGTATCCATGAAAGTTATACTACAAAAGAGGAGACACTATAGTAGTATAGTGTAAAGTGAAAAATTAGAATGCCAATCACATGCCTGATTTTATTAAGAGAAGCTTAGCAATAAAATTATGGTGTTCCTACGTGAAAATGGTAGATCAAACCAACAATTGATCAGAAAAATACATCATCAAAAGCATAATTCATTTGCAAAATACATTATTCCTATTAGTATAAGATGTAGAGAGAAAAATGCAACATCAAAAGGTAAGAAGACCAAGGACAATTCAAGAAAAAGAAACATTTCATCATTCAAAATTAGCAGAAGCATTGTGATCCTTGTGAAACAAAAACAGATAACTGTTTCAAGTTCAGAGGCGGGGAGGAGATCAAGTTGGACTGATTCAAATGGCAGAGAACTAGTACTATTAATAAGGCCACAACCGGTGTTTAACAAAATTTCCTAGTACCACTATTATTACTTCAATGGAGCATAACATGGATTCTGCTATACTCCATTCCCTGCAATAACATACTTTTTACCACTTCTACTATTTGGAGTCCAGGGAAAACATCGGTTCACAGGGTTGAGCTGTAGTCAATATTCACAACTGTATCATCAAATTTAGGAAATAAAAAGAATCAGCTGAATATTACGCAAGAAAATAGAACTATAAAGAATTAAAAAAGGATGCACTCAGACAGGATATGCATTAAATGATTGTGCCGGTGGGAAGAAAGAAAAAGGATGTTTATACAGCTAACTAGGCTACCATCTCTATTCACATACTTGATGTTAAAGCATCCCATCCAAAAAAGGTGGAAATTTTGAGGCTTAATTGCAAAAGGACAAGCAATGAAAATGGGCTTCCAACTATTAAACAAAAACAACTAAAGAACGATTAGGAAAAGAAAAAAACATGAAAGGATAAGAGGTTACCTAAAACTAATGAAACAAATGCCCCCATTCTTATTTCTTACTGTAAAAATTGAAAAGAACATCGATTTTAATCAATCATGGACATCCGCGACCATACAATTCGGAGAAAAAAGGACAAACAAGAACGTCAATGAGGATATTAAAGTTCAGGAGAATTAGTACGGAATCCCATCAAATATGCAAGACAAATATCGATTGCGTGGCCGATCAAGTGGCATACGGGATTAGCATTAGAAACAGCAGTACATAATCAATGCTCATCAGAGTAGGGGCAACAAAAAAGACAAACAAAAAGACCCGGCCTATTTAGTACTTCATTGAAAGCTTGAAGACAACTGACACGATCAGGGGATCGAAAGAAAACTAGAAGAAAAACTAGTCGAGGAAGAGAAAACCACCCACCCATCGCGGGGAGAGTAGAAACCAAGGGGCCTCTGATTGTCAGAGAGGTCGCAGACTTTCTGGCCGGCGTCGTCATAGAGTTGGAGGGACATGGAGTCTACGGAAGTGCCGGTCTTCCTCCAAAGCTTCTCCTTGACGGACTCGATGGTGCTCTGCAGGGAGAAGCGGACGTCGGCTGCGAAATGTGAGAGGTTGGAGTGGGTCACTCGAAGAAAGACGGTCTCGTCCACCTCCACGTGTAGAAGAGAAGCCATGGCTCCCCCTTCCTTTCTCCTCGCTGCTGCTTCCACCGCCGCCGCTGGTCCCGTTCTCCTCCTTTCAACAAGGCTCAGAGCAAAAGGATCTCTGTGCGTCCGTCACGGTCTGCTTGTCCCTTGCTTTTCGAAGCATTTTCATGGTCTCTGGTGATTTTCATTTTAGATCCTACGTTTTTAGCGCAAATTAAAATTTATATACATATAGGAAAAGGCAGTGCTTCCTTGTTCCGAACAGTTGGCAAAGAAGTCGTAATCAACAAAAACACCACAAATCGTCGCTAAAAAGTTACTATAAACTATTGTTATATTATAAACCATTCCTAATGTCAAATTAAGAACTACTTTTTAATAAAAATTTCATTCCTAATGTCAACTTAAGGAATATTTTTTAATGACAAATTTATACTTTAACCATCCAGTAGAAGCATTGATCTTCCTACACACACATATGTATATATTGTAATTGGTAAACAGTGGACCATTTGGGTAACCGATAAAATCCAACCATCTTGATTTTTTGTTAAAAATATTTTAAATAAAATGTGAACCTTTTAATATATTCATAAAAATTAATTTTACATAAATAACGTTAGTTTAAGGTATTTCTGTTAAAAAAAATCTTTTCTACAATCAAAATTTTTTGATGTTATAAGAGCAGTTCATTTTTTGTTACTAAAAAAACATTATTAATATAAAAATTGACTAACTTAATATATGTTTATCACCAAATCACTCTTAAGATTATATCTATAGGGTTAGATTGTAGAAGAAATATTTTAATAATTAAATTTAATGAGTTTGGTTTTAAGTGGTCTTATTTTTACCAAATTTTTGAAACATGTATATATATATATATATATATATATATATATATATATATATATATATATATATATATATATATATATATATATATATATATATATATATATATATATAGTAAGTGGATGATGAATTTACTTATCTAGAGTCACTTAACCATCTAACTAAGGCTCTCTATTTAAAAAGATCAATGGTTGAATAAAAACAATAAGAAAAAAGTGTAACCTAATATTAGATGATTAAAACACCCATCACATTTTCCTCTTAACGATCCATCATGTTGCATTGGATGGTGCATATTAGATGGTTGGTTAACTCTGAAAAGCTATAGTCACACACTCTCTCTCTCTCGCCATCCGATTGAAGCGTCGATGCTCGTCTGCAGCTGAGTGATAGTGTCGCTCCGTCTGTCCTCTCCTCTCTCACCCTGACTCTCCTTTTCTTAGCATTATATTGTATATTTCTTCTTTCTGTTTCTATTTTTACGGTTTGTTTTTTTGCGGATTTTTTTTGTACCTGGGGGACAACTTGTCCCCAAATTTTGTTATATATTCTCATTTTATCGGCTCTCTCTCTCTCTCTCTCTCTATATATATATATATATATATATATATATATATATATAGATGTCTACAGGACTTGAAAAAGATAAATTTTTTGATGATGGCCATTGAGTTTATAAAAGATAAAAAAAAAGTGGTTTATTTCAAGTTGTTCGGCGGCAAGTATTAGTGGTGATACTTGTGGCAGAAATTGCACTGCATTGAAGCCGAACTGAGTCCAGCTACATATGGTTCCTATACCAGATCGGGGTTGGTGATTCAAGTATCTCTTCACCCAAAAAGTTCTATCTCTGCCATTATCCACAAGCTTTGTCTTGCAAATTAATTCTAAATTTACAGTGCAAAACATATTAAAATAATATCTCAAAGTTTCCTTTGGATTTTGAATCTTAATCTACAATAAGATGTGGACATTCAAGATGAAGTCATTGGCACAAGTATTTCATATTTTTCAATTACAAAAAAATAAAAGAGATGGTTATCTTACCCGTATGTCCTACAAAGACCAAATAGTGGCGGGAAAGCACTTGTCATTTAGGCATGATTATTCTTATACTAATAAATCTTTATCCACTTTTACCTTCAACGTACATTTGATAAACACTTTGTCACCGTCAAGTTTGGAAAACCAATCTGCATTTGAGTTTCTATTTAACAGAAATCCAGACCGATGATGAATCTATTTGAGAATCTTTGCATACACATGCTATCTTTTGGTCCCTTGCAACTTCAAGCCAGTCCCAAAACCATGTGATTTCATTGGTTATAGGTCTTCTTATAAAAGGTATTATGGGTTGTAAACTGAACTCAACAAGAGTTCATCTATAGTTTGAGATGCATAATGTTTGATTAACAGTTGTTTCCTATTAGCTAGAGTAAAAGAACTATCTACCTACCAACACATGGACTCACTCCGAAGAGCTCTACGCAAAGAGGGCATTCGGCAATAGTAACACATAGTTAAGCTTGGGCATCGGGCCGGCCCGGTCCGACGTCTAAAACTTGGGCCCCAGCCTGGCCCGACTCAAAAACCCGAGCCCGAGTCTGGCCCGATTACATTAAGAAAATATTTTTTTTACATAAAGATAACTAATGGTAATAAAATATATATATATAAATATATATATATATATATATATATATATATATATATATATATATATATATATATATATATATATATTAAAAAAAACCATTATTGGGCCCGATCGGGCTTATCAGGCCCATCTGGGCCAGCCCAATAACAAGCCCAGTCGGCCCGGGTCAGGTTTTCCTGGGTCCGAGCCCAGGCCGGGTACCGGGTACCCGGTGGCGGCCAGGCCTAGTGCCCAGGCTTACACATAGTGTTCCATAGGGGCCGACTGGCATTAGGAATAGCGTGTGAATGTCTCAGTTTCATGGAACATTCACATGTTCTTAATGTCAAATAGCCCCATATGGGTTGTTTTGCAACAATAACATACTGTTATTAGTGCCTATTGCTTCATGAATCTGCCCTAAAAAACAAGGCAGATTAGTAGAACATTACAACAAGTGTTCCATGAATTTGTCATGTGATTTAGCGGTGATTCATGAAACAATAATAATGCGCTACTGTTGCCAGACAACCTGATAGGAGGTATAACTTTTCTGTGATAGTTCTAAGCACGATCGAGCCATAATATTTTTTCTATTTTATAGAGACTTTCCTATTGCCAGTGGCCAAAAGTGCATCTAGCTAGAGTTAAAATCATTAATCTCCAAACACATGAAAATTTATGCCTCTCAACATTACCCTTTCAAGTTGACAAGTCCATAGAGGAAAGTAAACATTCATTGACATTCGAGTAATATCACTCAATTGAAATTAGAGACACCGAAGGCTTCACCAAACAAATCCTGCATACATCTATAATCATAACCTTTGTGACGACACCCAGGCATCAATACTCATCCACAATATCCACGCTCAAAAGTTAGTAAGCACAGTTTTATTAACATTATATATTAGCGCAAACTGAGTAAGAGTTACTTGACGCACAGTTCATGTCAGTAAAAATACAGGCATTTGGTGCCGCTTACATGAGTTTCTCGTCAATGATGCTTCCTAATTCCGCATCAAGAAAATAATTCAATCACTATTACCTATTTTAAGTTTCTTTATTTGTCTTAGTTTATGTCAATTTACGTTGGGCATTCCTTTTATTCACAGAGTTCAGGTGCTCCGATTAACAGAAGTAGCTAATAGTACTAATACTCCATGCATCTTCAACTGGAGGTGTAAATGAGGCCAGTTAGTGTCAGTCTATCTTCCTGCTACTCTGACTGTGAGGCAACAGCAATACCCTTCCCCTTCTGTGGTGGCGATATCAGAGTACTGTTTGTCTTTCTCCTTGCTAGAAGTGTTTGACATTGCTGTTTTGTGTTTAATTTTCACAATCTTTAATCCATCCAATGAAGTAGCCACCCTTGAAACCTGCAACTCTTTCCTCACCTAATTAAAGAATCCAAGAAGGAAGGCTCTAAACAATAGATAGAAAAGCATGTTGCCTAAAGCAGATGGATGCCTATCAAAATTTTAGGTCACCATAAGCAGTTTGCGCGTGCGATAAAAGGAATTTGAAGTTGCAAATTTAAGAACTTTATAGCAGACCACTGTAAATAAATCTGTTCACATAGTATTAGAATGTGATAGAGTTGCAAGATTGAGCGGATCACTAGTTGACAGTTGTCAAATTGAACAAACAGCTCAAAGTTTAGCTTCACTTGATCCTAAGTTCAAGGTTCACAAGCTAAAATACCAAGTACAAGGGCATATGCAAACCTAACTGGAATATATTTCACCTGTAGATACGTTTTGCAAAGCAAAAATATGACAAAAATTTATCTATAGTAACTAACTCTCTAGTGATATACTTAGTATAATCCATTCATGTGGATTGGGAAGCATGTTATGCCTACATTCTGACATTGTAGTCCAAGAAACAAAGCATATAAATCGCCATGTACAATTGGCATTGAAATCATGTTCTTCATTTGATAAACTTTCCACCACAATTATCCCAAAAGTTTTGCCTTATGCCTATACAGTCTACGGAATTAAGTAGCAGAACCCTTGAAGTAGACAAAATACAGAACATTGGAAGAATACAGAATGCGCCATGAAGAGAAGAAACTAAAGTTAACTTCAAAAACTTATAGTTATATTTACATGGTAGACCAGATGCAACAACTATAACAATCACAAAGAGCAATCATGGCAGTTAGAAGGTTTGATAGGTGAAATAAAACAAGTTTCCTAATTGACACACCTGAGTTCATCCAAGATCTTCAAACTAACTTCAAGTTTTTTCTCTCAGGGACGCACTTTCTTCCAAAGCAGGGTTATGTCTATTCAAAGCCTACTTCTCCGTTCTGTAATTAGTGTCTTTGCCACTTTGGAAGCCCCATTGAGTTGTTCAGTAGCATCAACTTACTGTGAAACTACTTCAAGGTGATCATCTAATTTACCACTTGTGCCAATTTCTATTTCCCCTCCAAATTGCTTTGGTGTGACATAAAATCTACGTATACACAAGTATCAGATGGAAAAAAACTCATATACAGAAGAATACTTATGCAACTATGGATTGTATTGATCTCATCTCAACCTTCACCTGCTGGCGAATGGACAAACCCACATAAACGTCTTTCTTCAGCATATTCTAACAGCCAGATGCACGGCCTTGCTTATGAATCTAGTAAATCATTTAACTCCAATTCAATTTACAAGCAAGATTTTGGATCGAATATGGAGTTCAGTGAACGGAATCATCTCTAGAAACACTTGTTAATGACAAGTACTGTCAAAGAACAAGACTGTAGCATATACCATCTCCATTGCTGCACTCGATTCTAAAAGTTGGATTCATGTTCCTTTTAGTGTGGTATAATAGCTTCATAAACAGCATATGAATGAAGAAAGTAATTACTACTCAGTCTTCATGTTCACATGCTGAGTTGATGGCAGCTGAAGTCATTTTAGAGTGGTTGCCATTTGATATACTTGAGGATTTGCTAAGGAGAAGTCGTTCTTGAATTCATTCCATAGCTGCTTTGAGGAATGCTTCTGCCTCCTCGGGCTGCATCAAGGGTTACTGAAAATCATTTGTATTCAGATCTAGAACACCCAAAAATGACAAGGCATGATTAGAAAATCATATAAGCACATTGATGTCATTCCCTTTCTGCAACCTGATGGAGGCTTTCTTCAACACCTGTAATCTGCCAATAACATGAAATTTGCTGATTCACGAATAATTCTTTGATCTTCGTAATGGAATTCTAATTGTTGAGTTCTGCACATGTAAGAACTTCTGTGTATATTTTTCCTATCATGGCTTAGGTCCTTTTTTCTATATGGAAGAGATTCTATGGTTTAATCATTTTATGTATTGATGTGGTTCTTGTTACAGCGTCACTCTATTTCCCTACTATGAGCAGGAGCAACATACAAGCTCAGTCCAGTTTTGGATACTAAATGATGGCGATGAGTACATTTTACACGACCATACTCCCATAGTGCTAAACAAGAGCGCATAATGTGTCAACTGAGTCTCTGTAGATGTTGCTAAACACAAAATTAAAGTCATATTATTGAATCCATATCAGTAAATCACTTGAAACAGTACTAGGTAAGAAGAAAAATAAAGAGACTGGGTTTGTTTCGAAAAAATAAATTGAACTTTTGTTTATATTGAAAGAATAGCAGGTTTCTATTATTGCTTCAAAGTTGAACATGCTTTTTGTGAAATATTCAACCACAAGCATATGAAAAGACCTAAAAGTTTGTTTAACTGTTAGGGAATTTTCCAGTTTAGTGCTTATCGTTTCATCATAATTCTAAAAGGACTACTATTGACAACATTTTTCATGAAAGTTGTTAAATAAAGAACTGCCGTTTAAACTAAAACACAAAAAAATAATAAGAAACTTTTTTTTTTGTTTGGGTTCGGCAACTTTTGGAGTGCCGAAGCTTTTTGTTTTCTTTTCAATTAAGAACCAAAAAAATAAATGAAGTTGAACTTTCTCCAATTTCTTTAGGTACTGAAAACCAAAAATAGGTTGTTGTTTATTATGGCATTCTGCCTACGACAGTGAAATACTATAATGAATAAGATTATGGTCGTTCTACAGTCACAAATGGAATGCCATAATACCTGAGTTGTTTTCTCTGAAGACATCCCGGACCTTCTCCAATATAAAAGGAAAATAGGAAAAAAAGTTCATATTTTCTCAAATTTTTTGCGATCATAAGGACATTGACAGAGTTGGTCCATATTTTTGAAAGAAAGTTCTTCTAGTCGGGGTTTAAAATTTTTCCAGAAAGCAACTAATGTTGCAAAATGGTTGTCATTGTTCAAGTAGCTGATCATGATGAGTGGAACAATTTATTTGATATTATTTAATTCGCTAACAAAACCACCTTCCACGTGTATTGTGTGAGGCACATTTTATTTTATTTTTTAAAATGCTTTTCCTTCCTTTTTTCATTTTTATATTTATAAGAGTTGCTTTTTTACTTAACACTTTTGCCCTGGGTATATATTATGCTTCTTGGAAAAAAAAAAATTGATATTAGTGAATATGTATTTCAAGAACGCTACGTTCTTCTCAAAGAGTCTCCTCAATGCTTGATTCATTAAAGGATGATAGGCCCTTTCTAAGAGGGTTCCTCTTTATAATGTGAAAATTAAACCTTATATAACATCGGATACTTTGCACTCCAGAAAAATTAATCAAAATAGATGGCAGATCTTGCCTCAAAAGATGACAAATTCTGCCTATTTACTCAACAAATTGTAGTTATATGTAATTTGATCTCAAATATTTTCCGAGTTTCGACTCCTTTCAGAACATGTCTTCAGCACAACAAGGCTCCAGATGGAAGAATATATCAAGATATCGACGGACTCCTTTCACTCTAATCTAAGGTTCTACTTTTTTTTTGTCAATCACTCAGAGATCATTGGTTCCTGCCAGGACCCATTAAGAGAGGGAGACATACCACCTAGCGGAGAGCCGAAACTTCTACCCAACCCCTCTAGGGAACAGAGTCTGCTTGCAGTACCTTGGATCATCACTTTCGTTGTGCTTCAACTTACATATCAGTGACTCCTTTTACAACATGAAAAGTTGATGTCCTTGATGCTCAAAACAGAGGTAGGCTTTCTACTAACCCTCAACCTAAGTCATTGTGCCAACCCCCTCAGGGACATTTAACAAAATTTAATCATTTTTTATCGATTCATTGAGAATGGTTCTGATCTAGTTCATTGGCCTATAAAAAAACATGAGCTCTAAAGGGATACTCACAAAGAAATGCAGTTAGTTTGATGATGATCATGCATGTGAGATTGCTTCAACCAAGGAATCGATTAGATATGATGCAAAATGGATTTCGCTTAAGAAATCAAACCTAACGGTCACTAGAACCAAATTTCTAAGCCACTTGCATCGTGACTCTTAATATGACTTTGACTTGATTTTTCAACTTGTGCATCTTTATCTAATGTTAGGAATGCATATTGATGCTGGATATATGTGTAAAGACGTATTGACTGTTTAAAAGGGAGTCCACATAAGAGGGTAGTGACTATTCAAAAGTAGGCATATGAATAGATCAGATTCAAATCAAATATACTCTTAACGGTATCTATTTTCTTGGACGTTCATCTACTCGGATTCAAATACGAATGAAGAAAAGTGATATCTGAATCTGAATCTAAGATCCAATTTTTACATTGATATCTTAATCCAAATTTGGCGATTTGGCGAATTTTCAAAATGTAAGAGTATTGGATACATGGTATCTACTTAAAATTAAATGTGATCTGGACATTTAGGTATGTCTGAATATGAATCCGATCGGATGTCAATCTAAATCTGATCTGATTTGTTAACCAGATATTAATATTTTTTTCATATCCAATTATGTTTTGAATGATCAGATAAGATATCCGAATTGAATACATTGACATCCCTAATAGATGGTCAATAAGTGACCGCACAAGGCATGTTGGGGCGGCACGGTTCATTAATTTGTTTGAGCAGTTTGAACTTGGCTTACGTTCTTCACGAGACGAGCGTGAGTTACTTTAACAACAGGCGCATGCAACTCTTTTGGGACTTCCTTCACTCTTAAAAGTTCTATTAATGTAACATGCCGAGCCTACTTTAAACTGGCACAAATTTTTCTAGTTTAGGACATTTCTCCCTGATCGATGACATAACAGCAAACCTACTCCGATTTTCTTCACAGATCTCAAATTTTTTTTTTCGATAATATTCAAAGTGGTTGAATTAAGCGGTTAAGCCGATTAGATATGTATTTAATCTGAATATAATCCATTGACATCCTTACAACCAAGGGGTCGCGCCATTATAACAAACCCCGTGGGTCTGAACGCCCACAGACTCACCTGGGCTGTCCTTGTCAATGGACAGACTAATTAGGGGCTGTTTGGCTAACGGAACGGTAACATCTTTTCATGAATCTGCCCCAAAAATTTTGATTGGAGCAAGTTCATTGAACTTTGACATATAGTTCCATTATCCAAACGACCCCTTACGGACCATAAATAGGATGATATATTCGCTTTTAGATCTTATGGAGCAAGAGGGAGTTTATATACATTAGACATTCTTTTTCTTTTCATGACATTTTGTCTGGCTGTCCAACTCAGTATGTTGCCATTGGACCAGCCATGTCAACACTGTTTCGGCATAGATGCTCATATCAATGCTTTCTAGACGGACAAGCGACAACTTTTTTAAAATTTTAAAGCGGTCAAATGCAAGAGCGGAGATAGGAGTTTTTCATTGCAGGAGTCAAACTATAGTTTCAAAATTTTAAGAGGAGTCGATAACTTTTCAAAAAATTTTACATAGGTTAAACTAAAATTTTTAAAATTTACAAGAATTTTTTTTTTTATTTTTAAAAATTCAAGTGGGGACCGAAATAGGCGGAAAGCGGGTGGCAAGAGACAGGCGCCGTGGGAAGGAGGGGCCCGCCTAGGCCATGGCCCCACCTCAGCCAACTATTTTTTTTTTACATTAAAAAAAATAATATTTTTTAATTGCATAATGTATTTTTTGTATTAGAATTCAGTTTGGCCCTATCCAGATCTAGATGTTGGACTGTCGGCCCGCCCCTAAAAAAAATCCTGGCTCCGCCCTTGGTAAGAGAGGAATGCTGGTTGGGCTCCCTTGGGTCAACTTACTATAGATCTGGCCTATTACATGGCTCAGTCGCTATGAGAGGTGTTTGGTACCAAGGACATTATGTTGTTGGTACACATACATTTCAAGAACACCATGATCTTGTTCTAGGAAACAGATGCAATGCAATTATGTCCAGTGTTTGATTGCTGAACTTAGAAACTGATAGACAAAGAAAGGTGATGTGAATGCTGGGGTTATTTTGAAGCCTGTGATTCAATGCCTACTGCATGGAGCATTAGTTTGTCCAAGATAAAAAAAGAGGGCCCAAGGCATTGAATGGTCCTCTTCTTTAAATGAGAAGTTAAGGGTCTAATGTGGACATGAACAATGCTACATCTCCTGCTAAAAAGGACCAAGAGTTAAGTAATCTCTTACCTCTATCTCTTGTATGTTTTCACCTACATATCAAACCACTATATAAATATCAAGTAAAATCAGTCGCCTATCTCTATGGCCAGATAGTTATTTTTTTAATTTTACGATGCTTAAAACCATAGCAAAAAGTACTTTTGTGACAGCAAGTTGCTTTGCCACAGTTTTTACTGACATAATGCACTTTTTGCAATAGTTTTTAGTGACCAAAATAAAAAAAAAACCCATCTTATTACAGGATTGGACTGCTTTCAATATATATATATATATATATATATATAACCAATCACATGGCTGAATTTGAACGGATTAATCTCTTACCTCTATCTCTTGTATGTTGCAAAAAGTGTTTTTGTGACGGCTAGTTGCTTTGCCACAGTTTTTACTGACATAATGCACTTTTTGCAATAGTTTTTAGTGACCAAAATGAAAAAAAAACCCATCTTATTACAGGATTGGACTGCTTTCAATATATATATATATATATATATATATATATATATATATATATATATATATATATATATATATATATATATATATATATATATATATATATAACCAATCACATGGCTGAATTTGAACGGATTCATCTCTTACCTCTATCTCTTGTATGTTGCAAAAAGTGTTTTGTGACGGCTAGTTGCTTTGCCACAGTTTTTAGTGACATAATGCACTTTTTGCAACAGTTTTTAGTGATCAAAATGAAAAAAAAACTATCTTGCTATGAAGATTTCAATTATGTATATATATATATATATATATATATATATATATATATATATATATATATATATATATATATATATATATATATATATATATAAAACCAATCACATGGCTGCATTTGAAGGGATTCATCTCCCAATCCAAGTGCAGTCTATTCAATCGTGTCACGTGATTGATCGATAGTACGCTGTCGGTGATGAATTAATAGATCATTGGATGCTCAACTGGAGGGTTCAGTTCTAGGTTTCCCTTTGAACTCGACAAGAAAATAAAAATGGAGGCAGCTCAGAAAGTTAAATTGAATTTGCTACATTTTTGGGACTGTCCACGCCAGTCTACATAATTTTGGTTACTTGATATATGAATTTCTTGCGGCTATTTAATTATTTACATATCAATGCAAGTTATTAATTAAGTTAATCTTATAAGTAAGAATGTTTATGCTTCTGGAGTCTTAAGTGTGGCATTATGGACACAGTGTCCTTGAAGATAAATTTCGGTAAGAAGTGAAGTTTGGTTTCAAATCCAGCATCCGATCCGAAGGGATCAAACCCAGATTCCTAGTTTGACTATTAAAATTAAATCCTATGAAACTGATACGTGCCTACCTTCGAGCGGCCAAGATGGCCGACGGCGGTGCGGTCCTACCAGAAACTTACCTCTGATGATGGATGAGGAGCAAGAGACTCTCTATGCTAACATTGGTACTTCTATCTACACATTTTAGTGGCTACCATTTGTCAATTAGGTGGGTTTCTTGAAGAGTTGTCTTAATTTTGGAACTATTTGAGGGCAGCTTGAAGTATTAATATGAAATTAAGTAGACTATCTAAATGTTTAGGAAATTTGAAAAATTCAGGGGAGTAAAAATCCAAAAAGTCTGCAGTGCAGGTAGTGAAGGTTTTTAGAGAGAGAAAGAGAATTTATGTGCATTTAGGGAGATGCTGGTCCATTTATCCCCAAGAATCTTTGCAGCCATTTAATTTGAAAGGGGCTCTACATGCAAGGAATGTCAAATTTTCTACACTGAAATTGAAAAAGAAGATCAACCCAATGGATATTTTTTTTTTTTACAGTTCATTCATTGTCAAATTTCCATTTCAGTCTACCTAGAAAATGATATGCTTGCTATTATGTCGAGTTATTTATTGCCGTCTCAGATTTGAGAACTTGATGGCAAACATTCTCTATCCCTTGTTAGTCCCATCCAGCACAACTCCAGGCATACTGAAGGTAATTTTTTTTTTCACATTCATCTCTACCATTCGGACAATTGCTAAACTCATATTTACCCATATATGCGCATCCACACGTATGTGTGTGTGTGTGTGCGCGCACATTGAACTTAAGAAAACCTCAAGTACCAATAATTTCGTTGTTCTCTTGTTGGGGGTTGTTTGGCAGTAATGACATCTTGTGAGTGTCTCACGAATCTCCCTAAAAATTGGGCTAGATTTATTAAACACTAGTTCCAGTGTTCGATGAATATGTCTCAATCTTTGAACAAATTCATGATACACTCGCAAAATGTCTTTGCTGCCAAACAACCCCTCGAAGACAAATTTAGACGCTTTCTATTTGGGTTATAATTTCATCAATATTGGGTTGGGTGCAGATCTTACGAAACAAAACTTGCTTAGAAAACAATTCTAGTGTCCGATGAATATGTCTTAATCTTTAGCCAGATTTATGAAACACTCACAGAATGTCTTTACTACCAAACAACCCGTTGAAGTAAAAATTTAGACACTTTCTATTTGAGTTATAATTTCACCGGTATCAGGTTGGGTGCGGATCTTACAAACCAAAGCTTGCTTAGAAAACAATTCCAATCAAGCAGATGCTTAGTTAATAATTGCATACTGACAAACATAAGCACGCAAAAGCCATGATAAGATTCATTGGATCGATCCACGGCATTAAATTCGGAGATCATGTCCAAATTTTATTAATTTGGTACTGAATTACTAGGGAGGTGCTTCTCTGTCCAATATGTTGAGTAAATGGCCATACCAACTTCTTTATTAATGCCACAACCATTTCAATCTGCATCTACCAAGGTGGTGAATTCTGATTATTGAACAGAGAAAATTAAATGATTGTGGGGCATAGACCTCATTAAACCCCTTGTAAGGGCTGGTCTGCAGTTAGGGTTTCTTCCATTGGTTGTTGCATATTGAAGTTCCCTATGCTTCCTTATTTTTTTTCCTATGAAAAGATGAAAGAAATGAAAGCGGGCACCAACTATTCTATGACTATAGGAAACTTGAAATTAATGGTCAATATCTTCAGTATTCTCTGGTGAGCAGCAGGTTATTCCCATTGCCCGAGTGAAGGCCGAAGCTCCTCCCTTCTTTGCATTTTCCTCTGGGTTTAGGGTTGCTTTTAGTACCTTAGAGTGATTTTTACACTATGCTTCAACTTGTATATCGGTGGTGTACTCCTTTTGTAATACAGAGAACTTATACTATGGAAATTTAAAACTAACGGCCTACCAATCCAACCTGGACCGTTGTGTCAACCTCCTTAGGATAACGTCCTTAGTAGAGCTCTCCGGCCAAATAAAGTCGATTCTGCTTCTTGAAACTGTTTCATGGGGTCAAATACTTGGAACTGCCAGTCACATAACTGGTTTCAAGTCTGTAAAAAGAAATCCTAAAATCAGATATCATGAAATATATTTCATATATGATCTGCGGCTACAGTTTGCTAATTAATCTAGGTTTAATTGCAGAAATCAAAGGAAAAGGATTGACGAATGAAGTGAAAGAAAAAACATGAACGTCGAGTCTTAAATATTATTCTTCAGTTTTTGTAGTTTTAAATCCACCAATGTATTTATAAAAAAAACAAAAAAAAAGACTGATTGTATTGCAGATTCAGGAATTCAAATTTCACAGAGTTTAAGCTTCTAAATAGTCACATAAAAAACGTATTATTAAAACAAAGTATTTAAAACGTTAAAAACTGGCCAGCTGAGTAAAACGAGAAAAAATTGTTTTTTTCTTTTAAAAACATCAAAAAATAAAAAAAACGTGGTTTATTTGCGTTTTTTCCTTTTTTTTCCAGTTTTTCACATTTTCCATGTTTTTTGAAGTTTTTCGTTACCAGATTTTTCATATTTTCACATTTTTTATATGTTGCTTTTAAGATTTTGGCCATCTTTCCTTTTTTGACTGAAAGATCAATTGTTTAAAATTTACCAAAATTTTTCTTTTTTTTTTATCAAAAACAACTTTACGGTTTTCTACCCATAAAAAACCTTGCCGTTTAAAACCTAAAAGCAATATTCCTAGCTATGTTTCTAACATATCCAACCAAAATCTAACTATAAAATTCACATCCTTCTTAGATGGGCACATCTTGATGGAAATTTGCATTTTTTCATACTTTTCTTTGTCTCTCTTAAAAAAATAAAAAAAAATAAAAATAAACCAACTTCATGTTCTTGTTTTTCTCTCTAGATGGTAGACTAGTGATCCACACTCTTTTTTTCTCCACTTTCTTTCCTTCCTTTTGTTTTAACCACACTTGCTTAACCCCATAAATCTCTCTCTCTCTCTCTCTCTCTCTTCGGGATGCTGCTGATTAATTTCTTAGTTTGCAAGGGAACATTGACCCGCAGCATAGTGCTGTCGGAGAAATTTAAAGCTCCTGATTTATTAGGAACGTGATATCGCCAAAAACAAGCAAAATGAATGCATGCTTGTCTTCTAAGCACCAAGCAGCGTCCCCTCCATCCTCTTAAAACAGATCCACCAAGCACATCATCTTTATGATGATTTATTCTAAGTGTGGTCCTTTCCAGAGGGAAGAAGACAGCACAGGCAGCAGTTTCCTTGTTGGCTGACCCCTCGCTTCAGACCTCTTTATTGTAGGGGACAAACTGATTCCTCCATTAACTCCACAATGGAAAGAGGGCAGAAGCACATTTAAAAGCTACATAGTGCTCCTGTGTCCCTGTACACTTTGATCATGCCATCAACCCCATTACCAGGACTTTATTCTAGTGGTCCATCTTCTCTTGCTTCCAATTTATTTCGATTCCGTGAACCGTTTGCGTCGTCCCGCCGTGCTGATCTTCAAAGTTGATGGTGGACACATGATAGTTCCGCATGTCGCCGGCCGGAGACCGTTTAAACCAGTGAAGATCTGCCGATTAGGATGAGCTAGCAATTGGTTCGGCACCTAGCAAAGTACTCTTTAACTTATGATTAGCTGCTTAGGATGATGAGAGGTGGAGCTAAAAGTTTTTCATGAGGGGAGGAAATTGAAGTTTTTAAAATTTTGATACAGGCCGAAATATCATTTTTTAAAATTTTTATATAGGACAAAATAATACTGATTTGTATGATATTTTAAAGATTTTCTCTTGTAGACATAAACAGTTTATTGCCATGTTACATTAAGTGTGATCTCAGTAGTGTGAAGGGTTGTGTTTTGGGATGTCTATACGTCCGATTTGAATCAGATATCCAAATAAATCAGACATGGAAAAAATTTTAATGTCCGATTAGAAAATCGGATTAGATTCTGATTGGATTCAGATATAAATAAATATCAGATCAGATTCAAACTCGGATTTAGCTTTAAATAAATATCTAATGACCAATGTTAAATCGGTCGGATTCGGTTCAAAGGTCAGCTTCAGATTGGCTATGAATGCAAAAATCGCATTGAGATTGGATTCAAATTATGAAATCAGATTTCTGCTTCGGTTTTGGATATCACTTTTTTCTTTTTAATTGTATTCAAACTTGAGTATAAAATTATCTGAAAGAATGGATACAGTTAAATAATATATTTGATTTAAATTTGATCCGCTGACATCTCTAATAATGCTATATTGACATCTCTAATAATGCTATATTGACCAGTGTGTAATTAGTAAATGTTATACTTAGTAATGTTATTCATGCAACATAGAGTTAATGTGTCATGTCAATTAGTTGTTAAATGTATTGGCCCGATCATTAATTTGAGCGCGGTATTAATACGATGTTTCTTAATGTGGTTGTTGAATAAGCTCACAGCATACTAATAAATACAGTTGCTAATTTTCTCAGTGGAAATCTTCAGCCTTCTCGTGGGGTAAGCAAGAATTAACTCCATGTGAGTTGGAAAGATGTGACGGGTCGCTTATTGTTCATAAAAATGTCGTTTCATTTCAAAATGATGTCCTCAAGGGATGAACCAATTTATGTAGCAGTGAGAAAAATCATTTGAAGATTCAATAAGATCGTAGTGCATGTCACTGTCTTTCTATGTCATGGTCTCATCATTAGTTTTGTACACCGAGTCGAGCTGGACTCGAACCAAGTCCTTTATAAACAAGCCAAGCTCAAGTTAAAACGTATGCTCGAATGTTAAATGAGTTGAGTTCGAGTTGTAAGAAATCGACCCGTTTAAAATCGAATCAGCACGACTAACTAGTGAATGTTAAAATATAATGAGAGAATAGTTAAACAAGAATCAACTAAACGAGTTGAACAAGTTAACAAGTTAAGAGGAACCAGACAGACAACACAAAAATGAGTGAAACAAGTTATATAAGTGGAGCTTGAGTCGAAGTATATACTTGTGAAAGATACTTGTGTGCATTTGTTGAATTTGGTGTGTCTCTCTCTCTCTCTCTCTCTCTCTCTCTCTCTCTCTCTCTATATATATATATATATATATATATATATATATATATATATATATATATATATATATATATCCTTGAATTTCTCTCTTCAGATTTGGAGGTTGAATCTTCTAGCCTCTTACAGCACACCACAATCACACTTGCCTGATTTACACGGAGTTTCAGATGGCCGAAGGTGAATGAATAAAAAAATTAATTTGATCATTTATGAAAAAATATACATTTTTTAAAGTGGGTTTAGGCTTTTTGATGATGTTTTCTGGGTGAGTAAGAGAAGTATTTCATCTTACCACCTAGAGAAGAGCCAAAACTCTCACCCAACCTATTATTGTCTCCATTAGATGTAGAGTTTGATTTGGAATCCCAAGCAGTGGTGTAGCCACATTGTGACAGGTGTGGATAGTTGTCCACACCGGTCCCTTAAAAGTTCTTTATTTTTAAATGAGAATCTTAAATATTTATTTTTATATGTACATAAGTGTTTCACCGATTTGATTATTTTTAAACAAGTGTCCTTTCAACGAATTTTTTTAGCTCTGCTAGCGATCTCGAGGTATCGTTCATGTCTTGCAGGGGCGGAGGGAGGGGGGGCACCTAGGCTGTGGCACACCCCAACTAATTGAAAAAAAAAATTTACATTAAAAAAAATGAAAATTTTTAGTTGTATAATGTATTTTTTGGATTCAGGTTTAGTTTGACCTTACTTGAATAAGTTTGTTGGACCGTTTGGTCACCCTTAGAAAAATCCTCGCTCCTTTCCTGATGTCTTGCATCAACTTGTATGTTTAAAGACTAAATCTGGATGACTTAGCCATTTGCCTAAGACTCTTGGTCTTAGGCCGTCTCAAGAGACTCGGAAACTAGACTCTCGCGTTGTTCAGTCATTTCCAACTTGGTGAGTCCTACAACTAGCTCAGGGAAACCTTGAGGATCTTTCTGTTCAAGCTCGCACCTGGACCTTGTTCCTTGGTCCCTTGTGGTAGGTTGGGCGTGGTTTCCTCATGCTCCCACAAACGCGGACAGCCACCGTGCCGTTGTTCTGCATGGTTAATAACACTCTTTTTACCGCACAAAGAGTTGACGCTACGAGAATTTGAAATAAAAAAAAAAAACTAACCGCTTGTAAGCCCCCACCCTGACAGTCGCATCAACTCCCTAAGGAACAATAACATATGAACAATAACATATGAGATGCACGGCCATGTCCTATAGAAAAGTTACCGGTAGCTCTGTCGTTGAGTTCAAGAACGTACCAAGACCAACGTACCGAGACCATTTACTGCTACAAAGTACCACAACGAATTTCTCTAAGAGCACCAAAGAAATAAAGAAATATCAAATATCTACTACCATGTTCTGATAAATTGCAAATGACTGCCATCTATGGCAACCATGGGTTGCTCGAGGCTGCTTTCCGAGTTCTTCGCCATGCTTAGAACGAAATAAAATTGATTTAACTTGGATATAATTATGTCTTAGTCTGTTCTTCACGCCGATATCGTTGATTAATTGCTCAGTCAAAAATAATGTTTCCTTGTTTTGTTAAACGTCATATATATGTGGTTAAAGCTCTAAGATGAATCATTTGAAAAAAAAACATTTATGAGAAAAGAGCAATGTTTGTTTAAAGAGAATTTGAAAGTTTTGTTGCACTGATTCATGAAATTTGGCAAAATAAGATAGACTCTGATATTTTCACAGATCAATGCTGTTCAATTTTTTGGTACACCAAATTGCTAAGTTCTCAATAAGTTAGTTGTAGTTTATATTGAATATGGTTGATGCATGGTTGACGGGCAAACCAAAGGAAGGGCTGCCCCACTTACGTAAGAGAGGCATGCTCCTTATTATAAAGTAGCAACCTTTAATAATTCGCTCACATGACAGATTACAAAAAGCTACACACACACACACATAATTTGTCCACACATGCTGATAATTTGTGAAGATGCAGATGTCATAGATGACTAACATTTAAAAGTTTATGCTAAAAAAATCATTTTGTTAACAAAAGTTTATGATGCATTGATTATTTGTGGTGAATTTAACGAGCATTTATGGTCCTTTTAGCAATTAATTTTTATATTTTAGTTGTTGACAGTTATTCAGCAGCTTCAAATTCTTTTTCTCTTCTCTCTCTCTCTCTTTTTATATATATATATATATATATATATATATATATATATATATATATATTTATTTATTTATTTATTTATTAAGAGAATGATGACTTTAGGTATCCAAAGTCACCCAAGCATCTAACTAGGGCAGTTCATTTGAAGCATTTCAGGGTTCGGAAAAAACTAAAGAGAGAAATGTGTAAACTAAGAGTAGATGACAAAAATATATATCACCTTTTTGCATGGGTTTTCTCTTAACCATTCATGGAATTAGACGGCACTAACTACATGGTTGAGTGACTCTAGAAAACCAGTATATACTGAAAAGAACCATGTTCTTAGATGTATAAATCTTATTTTATAAAGATTCAAAATCATGATTGGACTTTTTCACTTCATAAAATCTTATCTACATGCATAAAACGTATCGGTTTTTCATTCGGAAGTTTCCAAGTGTGGTTTTACAAAAAAAAAAAAAGTGCTCGCAACTAGTGTACTTCTATATGAAACAATGCTTCTCTCTCTCTCTCTCTCTCTCTCTCTCTCTCTCTCTCTCTCTCTCTCTCTCTCTCTGTTGTGTGTCAAAATTAGTAAACCTTTGGGTGGTGTAAAACAGTCGTGAGCATGATTGAGAGAAAAAGTTATTGATTAATGCTCGATAACTAAAATATATCATATATCATATCTCTTTCTTTTTGTTGATTTCCTCTCAATCATCAATCTTAAAATGATCCATAATTATGGATTTAACTCCTAAAAGTCTGGTAGTTGCCAATTTCTCATATATATATATATATATATATATATATAATCACTTGCTTTTTAACAAAACTATATAATACAAAAACAAATAAAATGGTTAAGTTCATACAAAATAATAATAACAATGATAATAATAGTGAATTCAAATCTGGCCAGCAAAAATGAAACTTGGCTTCGGAGTGGTGCCGAAAGACATACTTGTCTTTATCGAATGGAGGGAAGGGAGGAGGATGTTAACAACAACAGCAACTCTTTACTTGCGTAACTTGCATAACTTTTTCTGTAAGAATATAAATATCACTGCCGGCAAATGATCACCATCATATCTTACTTGACGTATTGCGTTTGTCATTTTCTACCCCTCCATGATCCTTCCAAAAGCAATAACTTTTTATTACCATTTACGCCCTCCCATTCTGACTTACTTTCTCAGCCTTTCGCTTTTTCCCATGCTCTCTCTCTCTCTCTCTCTCTCTCTCTCTTTCCACAGGTGATTAAAACGAAAGCAAAGAAGATTCGCTACGGTAAATAATAACATTACTGACACACAATTCCCGTTGAAGCTCACTAGCTCGGAGGACAAAAGAGTGTCACCAATGTCGTCGCTGAAGATCGCTTCGCTGCTTTGTCCTTGACGATTTCTATCGCGTCGCTAATGCTAGCGACATTTTTCCACCACGTCGCAAATAGTTTGCAACACCACTACTGTATTGTGTTGGAGCTTAACAAACTTAAACGGCGTTTGAACGCATACATAAACTCTAAATCATATACTTGGACTAATAAATCTCCAAAGTCTAAAACAGCTGCTAATATGATTAGCTAGTATATAAGTTCAACTTAGCTCTCATGCCAAATTGATGCTTCAAGTTGAACTTCGCTCCCATACCAACTACTATTGTGCAAGCCAAACTAATATATATATATATATATATATATATATATATATATATATATATATATATATATATATATATTAGAAATATCTGAAAATGTCTGATGCATAGGGCATCAGGCCAGGTACCTTATTGTACTTCCCTGTGCCTAACGTAGGTTGACTTGGGCTTGTGAGTACATGGAGCAAGTGAGAGGGCATCCAATGAAAACTGGGCCCGGCCAGATTAGTCCATGATGAACCCTGGTCCACAAGTCAGAGCCAATTGGGAGAGCCTAGCCTGGCCTAATACGATCCGGACAGTCACGAGACGTGGCTTAATAGAAGCCATAAATATAAGAAGCATAGTGGGGGCATCATTTCGAGGCATGAAAAGCAAGTCTGGTACCTTAGGAGGATGGTGCGGGTTTCGGCCCTTTTGTTGAGTGGTAAGATGAAATATTCCTCTTCCTCACCCAATAGGAGACATGGGGCCCAAACATTTTTTCAATTTTTTTTTTGGGCTTCATTTAGTTCATCGACTCGGTGATAGAAGTGTTATAGTTCATCAACCATAGATTGGGGACACATTCATGAAATACTTTATCCGTAAGAAAGTAGTGTTACTGTTATCGACCACCGCACTAAGGTGATAGAATCTCGAGGTCCAAACTCTTCTAGATTCATCCTTGAGCCTTTTTGAGCACTTTCAAAATGAAATATTTTGATGACATAAAAGATTTCACTGAGATCTTGCTAATCCTTCCAAATGTTTGGAACAGAATTTCCTAGACAGTAGGCATGGACATCATGTTATTCATAGCCATAGGACTAGAGCTCATAATATTCCTCACAGTTGCTTTCAATGCTTTGTTGCAGAATTCACATGGTTGGTAGCCACTGATTGCACTGAAATTGGCTTCTCTACAAAGGAACCTTTCTAGCAGCAACTTAGCATGCTTGGCTACAATTAGATTTTAAGAGCATGTGTTCCACAGGGCGGCCGCGGATCATGGGTTATGTTCAACAAGTAATCATGCCTAGAGTAATCGAATTTTCGTATTAAATTCTATGCCGGGTAATATTATATAATTTTGAAAAATTATATTTTGGCCCCCCGTCAAAATTTTGAAACTATAGTTCGACCTCCTTAATGAAAAATGTCTTGTTCCAAGCCTCGTCTAATCCAACTTTGTTCTCATTGTAAATTAGTGTTTCTAACAAACTAGAAATTAGAGAACTATGGATTTAAAAGGGCCAACTTGCATCCAAATCTATGGATCTCTAGTTAAAAGAGAAAAAGTGTGACTTGAGATCTCTGGCTTCAAAATGCAAGGATTGTGATGCTTCTTTCAAATTATAAAAGATTTAAGATCTTTGTTAAATTCAACTATTACAAATAATTGAATCTAAAGATCCTAAGATCTCATATCACACTCAATCAAAGATCCAAGATAATAGGTCTTATCACCCCTTAACTCATGGCACTCTAAGAAATTATTGGTACTCTTTTCAAAATATAGCAAATCAAGGCCTGACTGGGCATCATATCTTTTGTCATCTTTCAAGTGCACTTTTCTCTCTCTCTCTCTCTCTCTCTCTCTCTCTCTCTCTCTCTCTCTCTATCTCTCTCTCTCTCTCTTATAGATGCATATATAGAAGAACTTGTTCTTCTTGCCTTTGTACCCATAACCTTCTCCAGTGTTGAACTCCTTTTTGTTTATTATTTTGTTAAAAAATATCCATCCCAAACTTTATTAGTAAAGACTAGTGTTCAACAAATGTAAATAGCCAATTCATCTATTTGTTGTGAATAAAATGTGAAATGTTGAGTTTTGAAATAGAAAGTATTACAAAGATAGAAAGGTTCAGCCTCCAGGCAGAGATGCTTTTCCTCTTTTCCCTACAAGTTCATAAACAAAAGGCTTCTAGTCTTTTTCTTTTCCGCTTTTCACACGTGGAAACTGCATACGAGTCGAGAGACTTAGTCGCGCACCTAAGGTGGTAAAAACCCATTTGATGAACTTTTAGTTAATCATTTCTAGTCTAAAAGTAGATTCTAATGGGTTGGTGCATGGCGGCTATCAAGCCATCTGTCACAGTTTGATTCTAGATAAATGCGCTTTTTCTCTAAGTGAAAGCTTCAGATGCTACTATGTTTGGATGGAGGGAAAGGAAATACTATTAAAGCTTAGAATGAGATGAACTAGAAAAGAAGAAAACACCAAGTTGTTTGCTTTCATGTGATAGGAGCGTTGGTGTGAAAAATCGTTTTGTGAAGTGAATCGGTGAATCGGTGGGGCAGCCGATTAATTAAATCAACCAATCAGTCGATTCATTTGGATCTGTTATGACTAGGCCTAGACATCGGGCAGACCAAACCTGAGACCTAGCAAAAAGTTACAAAATGGCACCCTTAAATTGCCACCCCATAACACTTTGTGTTTTGAGGTAAAGTTGGTAGGCCGGTTTTCATAGAACCGGTAGGTAAGTTGAAGTACCGTGGAAGCGGCACCGAAAGCAGGTTTTGTATCTTACAGAAACAATAAGTTGCGTGAAAGCTTCATCTCTTTGAAGTGTGAGTCTTCTTCCTGCTCACCCCAATAACATATCATGCTTGGGACAACGTGTAATTTTTCGTACAATTTAAAACTACATTTAATTATTTTAAAAAAACAATTAGGAACTTTTGTGGAGATTTCCTTCTTTAAAACCATAGTCATAGAAAATGCATTTTTCGAAAAAATGCAAAAAAACCTGATAAATTAAGTCAACTAAAAAAACACATTTTTCGTGTTTTTTAGTTTTTTTTTACTTTTTTTTCTTTTTTTTAATTTTTTAATGCCAAACAGTTTTTTTTTTGTTTTTTATTTTTAATTTGTTACAAATCCACTTATGTTTTGATGTTTATGTTATTAGTTTTCTATTTATTTTATTTTTTTATTTTTAGTTTTTAAAATTTTTAAAAATTTACCATATTTTTCTCATTTTTTTCAAGTTTGCCTCATATGGGACGAGTAAAACCTCGCCTTATCAAAACTACAACAGTTAAAAGTTAAAAAAAACTCACTCATTAAAAAAAATATGAACTAATCTGCCGCTTTTTAAAATTTTTGTGGGCCCGACCACTTTCGACGTGAATCGCATGAAAGGTGTAAAGGGCATTCAACAAGAAGAAGAAAGGGGCCATGAAAAACTCAAAGCTCCAAGTTTCTACGGCAATTAAATGTGGCGCCATTAATGGCGGTGGAGCGGTGGTGCTCTTCTTCTGCCACACCCACGCGCCATTGATGTGCAGACGGTGGGTGAGCGTGCATGTGCTAATTAATGATGCGGAAGCAGGCAGGCATTCGATCGGACGCAGAATGAGAGAGAGAGGCGCTGTTCATCTTCCAAATCACCCAAAGAAAGTAATCTTGGATGGTGTTCCTCGTGAAAGAAGAAAACAAAAAAGGACATCATTTATGCTCAAACAGGGATCGTAAATGCCGTTTGCAACAAGTGATTTGCCTCTGAGTTCTTGCACGAGGGAGTCATGAAACGGGGAAACAGCAGCATCTTTCTTTAAAAGAAAGAAATTTTCTGTCTGAGAATTTAGTGGGATTGAACGAGAATTTCATTAGTGAAATAGTCGTTGGAATTTTAATAGCAGGTTTCCAGTTCAATTCATTTGAATATTATGCTCCTTCATTTAAAGTTGTAGGGCTCGATATTCAAGTTAACAGGTCACGCATAAGACCCTAGAGGTAAGAGGAACTAAGAGGCCTTGAACCTTGTATAGTCACAAAGTTTTAAATGGCAAGGCTTTTCTCGAATATAAAACGGCGAGCTTGAAAAATACCAGCAAGAAAAATGGTATTTTTTTATAATTTTAAAGCTTAAAAATAGAAAGAAAATAAAATGAGTGAGAAAATAATAACACAAACATAAAAAAGATAAGTAGATTTGCAATAAATAAAAATAAACAATAAATGGTTTGGCATTAAAAAATAAAAAAGTAAAAAAAAAAACACAAAAAAAAAACATTTTTTTTAAATGGCATTTCATTTTTTGTGTTCTTTTTGCGTTTTTTGTGACTCTACTTTATCGATCAGTGGCCATTTTATTACTTCCAATCTAAAATTTTGCTTTGGCTTTAGCTTCAAAAATGTTATAAACTAGAATAATCAATCACTTGACAACTCTTTTTTGACAACTCTTTTTTATAAGCCTTCCAAAATTATTCATACAATAATAAACTTTTGTGATGTTCCATTGATAATATGATCTATACACGGGGCTTGCCTTAAACTCATGGTCTTCGCCAGCTGCAAATTTAAAAAACCATGATCTTCATAATTCACGGAGCGATTAACTTCCAAATCCATGAATCACGGGTTAGCGGAGGAGATCATCACAGATGCCAACGTCGTGACCTTGCGTCCTTTAAAGATTCAAGATTCTCGCTAAAGATTTCGGAGTGGGAAATTTCCAGATTCGAGATGAAATTGTTCATCTTCGATCAGAATTCAAAACCCAAAAAGGTGAGGATTTCACACGCCGCGGTCACTTCCAGCGATTCGCCGCTTTCACCCCCATTAAGCGAACAAGTCAATTCCGGAATCTCCTTTCGGCACCCGGCCGTCAATTTGGATCATCACCTCAATAAAAGGGAGGAACGTAATCCAGAAGCCAAAAAGATGGAAAAGATGTTTAATTTGTGCATGAAACATGTTTTTCTTCCTAATGGCGTCGATCATATGCTTCATATAGTGTGTTAGAGATTTGTGGATTGATATAAAAGAGAAAGGAACAGGAGAGAAGGAAAGAAAAAGGAGGCCATTGTTGCAGAAACGAATAAGACTAGAAGGATCGAGCAATGAAAGGTAGAGAGAGAGAGGCCGGCCCCTTTTCTTGATGGTCGGTGGGAGCATCCGGTGGAGTGGGACCAAATGGCGCCTCCTTCCTCCTCTTCCTCCTCTCTCCTTTTTGTTCTTTGGAGATTGGAACAGATCTTCTCCGATAAGGAGAGGTCTTCGTTCCCGCTCCACTCGCTCAGCCTCCTTTAATTATTGTTAATCTATTATTGAGAGAGGGACAGAGAGACAGATAGAGAGAGAGACGTCCATTCCCATCTAAGCTTTAAGCTTTATGTTAAGAGATGAGAGAGCTGGTGTTCCCTTAGTTGGTCGGGCCACTTGGTAAGAGTTGGTTGGGCTAGCGTCTCGTCGAAGGCGAGCGCTAGCCTCAGTTCTCGTGGATGTTCTTGAGCGAGCGCGAGGTTGACAACCCACCACTTAAAAAATATGCTCGAAAGCTCCCCCAGGTTTCTAGGTAGTGTCTCGACTTGGGTGGGATGCAACAGACATGCCAACTAAAGTATCAGACAACTAAAATGTTAGGATCTGACTGTTTATAATTCAGATGAGTAGCACCCATAAGAATCTAACTTATAACGTGTCTTATATGCGACTATTTGTTCGACCAGCTATGCTACGATCCTCGAAACAGCTCTGATGGGTGTTGATTATTTTTCCAAGTCACCGCATAGCTGGTCGAACGGAGTTGAGTAGAAAAAAAACTGCCCATACTCATTTTTCGTTTTTTTTTTAAAGAAGAGTAGAGCTTGTGGGAATCGAATAGGAGATGTGCCACTTTATGGGCCTCGAGCTCTACCAGGATCCCTTTGTAGGTGTGGGCACAATTTATTTATTTATTTGGGTTCTTTGAGTTTGGATAATGTATTATAAAGTTTAATACATACTATATGTCTAACCTATGACATTGACCTAAAAGGGCTGGGCTTGCCAAGTTTAGTATGGGTGATTTATTGATCCTGTTTTCAAGTTATTGGGATGTTCTCACTTAAAAATAGTGAAGGGAGTTAGTGAAGGGAGTTTTTCAATGTAAGCACCTACCTCTTTTTATAAGCATAATACAGGCAAATAGCCAATCATTGTATCATATATATATATATATATATATATATATATATATATATATATATATATATATATATATAGAGAGAGAGAGAGAGAGAGAGAGAGAGAGAGAGAGAGAGAGAGGAGCAAAAGTACAATTAAATATGATTGTACCAACATGGTTTATTTGTTTTCATGAAAAAGTTTGATTGTTATATTAGAAAATCACAAAAATAATTTTACAAAAGAAAATGGTCAATATCAAGAGACATAGCAATCAGGTCCAAAATCATAAAGCTGTCTGACCTGTTACCTTACCTAGAGGGTTGAAGTTTCCTGTAGGTTGTGTAAAGAGTTGATGTCTTGAATTCCAAAATTTTACATGAGGCCTGACTTTAGCATGCCAACACCACCTTGGGACTAGAGCTTTGTTTCTATTCACCTTGTCCCATTACAGGGAAGGAAAACAAAAAAAAAAAAAAAAGTTATGAAGAGATCGTCTTAGTTTCGAATTGATTATTTAACAAACTAAAAGTGTTTCATTTTGCAACATACGGTAATCTCACAAAAAGTATATCGCATGTCGAGCAAAGGAAGTCAATATCAACGACTTAGTCATGATAATCAATTGTAATTGTTAGCTATTAGTAAACTTTTGGATGGAAATAAAGTAAACCCTTCTCTTTTTTTTTTTTGGGAGGTTGCGGATCATATCTTCTTATAAAAAGGTCTTTTGGAACACCTTATCGCCGGATTTTTGGGCATGCATTGTGCAGTCCACTTTGCTATTCGGCTACGGTACCATTTTTTATTTGCTGCTAGGTGATTCTGCCGCTTCGTGTATCTACTCTATGCTACTGTCCTGTATATTTCATTCTTTTATTTTGTTTTTTTGTTTGTTTTTGTACTTAAGGGACTTCTTTTTCCCAAGTTTTGTTATGCATTTCCATTTCATCGACTCTCTCTCTCTCTCGTCAAGAAACTAGTAAGCAACTTGGATGCTAGACTGATGAAGAACCATCTTAGACCTTCATATTTTTTAAATTGGCAAATGAGAAAAAAAACAAGGAAAAAAAAAATGTATGAACTAATATTAGATGACAAGAAAAAGTCTTAGTCTTTTTCTCCTAGTTTTTCTCTCAATTCTTAAAATTTATATATATATATATATATATATATATATATATATATATATATATATATATATATATATATATTTCTCTCAAAACCCCTCCTCTACCTCTTCCACTGCTTCTGGCAGCCTGCCACGGTTCTACCCACCACAACGGATGGGCGAGAGCCATTAGGGCTCCCCCATTTTCGCTCCACTTAATGTTGGGTGGTGGCAGTAGCAGAGTTACATATAAGCTGGCGTGGGCAACAACAACAAAATTTTTATTTATTTTCACATATTTTTGTATAGATTTGTTGCAATTATTTACTTATTTATATATGTTGCCCCCTTTCAAAAATAAAAATATATATAAGAATGTCCTATAGCCAAAAAAAATCTGGTTCCACCACTGTGGCGGAAAACCGGAGTAGGGAGCCGAGTGGAAAGAAGAAGGAGAGAGAGAGAAGGGGGATATAGATGGTCTGATGTAAATTAGATGAGACAGGTTTGATGTTACCGGGTGTCCACTAAATATGGAGTCACGATATTTATATATATAGCTTTAGACAAATAAGGGACAATCTCAACCTAGCTCTTTTTCAAGTTAATATGATAAAAATACAAGGATGACAATATCTAAACTAATACTAGATGACAACAATGCTCTATCATCTTTTTGTTCTCCTTGTTTATTTTCCAACCAGTGATTTGTAAAAAATCTGGGGTTAAGATTATGACGTGTTTGTCTGGCCTTAGTGAGTGTGGGACACGATTGGGTGAGGATAAGCAATAACCATAATGGCTTCATGTGTCCGCTTCTCCTCTTAATCATTCTTGAAACAAGTTGCGCAACCGAGGCTCATTTATATCGAATCGTTTTTTAGCCTGAAGTGGCGCCTCCCAAGTTGAACCACATCAAACAAATGGCCAATAAATAATTCAAACCATTTTGAATCTTATTCGAATTTGGCAATTCGCGGTGCACTTTTGAATGTCTGGTGGAGTTGGATGAGAGTTTGAATTCCTGAGATTTTTTTTCTCCAAGGTGGCCTTTTCCCTCGACGTGTTTGTTGAGAATGTTATAAAGACCAAGAAGTCGTGCCGTCCGCAGAGTGGTGTTTGATGGGGTGGGGAAAAAAAATGAGAGTGAGGGAGGGACGGAGAGAAACTTTTCCAGGTAGATGAAGGTTGAAAATTTTCATGGAGAAACATACGAGAAAGATATAAGAGTCCTACCACTTTCCTATATAGAAAAGAAAATCATCTCTAGCATTTCTTTTCTGGTGTTTGATGCATTGTGTACATCTTGACTTTCTTTTCTCTCTCTTGTACATCAAATGTGTCCATCAAATGTGGTCACTGGTCAGGCTTGGTCCCCTAAGACACATAATTTCACCTACCTTTCAAAGACGGTATTCATTTGCCCGGTCAAAATTAGAGCTGCACACGAGCCGAGTCGAGCTCGAGCTCGGCTCGACTCATATTTAGTCAGCTCGGAGCTGCTGGACTCGAGCTCGGCTGGTTTTACCTGTAATGCTTTCCTTTTTCGCTGCATTAATTTAGAGGTTGTGCTGGGAAAGTCAAAATGCCACCATTCAAACACGGTCTAAGTGGAACAGACACGTTTGATTGAAGTTAAAGAGTTTTAAATCAATGGAACGCGGTAAAGCAGTCATTCGATTTCAAATCCACTCAGTCCGATCTCATAAAATACAGATCCGATTACTAACGGCACCCAGATTTGACATGCAGCTCCAAATCTGAGATCGAATTTGGCATCTTTTGATTGGATCGAGATTCAGGTCCGACGGTACAAAGGTACGGGTTAGGACGGATCCGGTGAAAGCTGGATCGGGTCGGAGTTCGGGCCACCTATCCAGTGTCCGATGCACGTTCGGACACCGAAAATTAATAAATCCCGACAAAAAAAAGATGGCGCCCTTATTTACGGCCTTTATTTATTATTTATTAGCGACTAACGTCATTAGGAACGGTTCAACGTCCGGGAGAGAAGGGCTGACGTCATCCCGGCTTAGGTGGTGGTCCCCACGCCGGTGTTCTCGAAAGATCGTTTCGGGGGACGCGATCTGTCATTTCCCTTTAATCATTGTTTATGATTAATTAAGTGGAAACCGAGAAGCAATTAAAGTGTCTCTGACTCCTTAAGGAAGGAATGTCAAACTTAGTGCTTCCCAGTCCCTTTTAATTACAAAATTAAGCGCCACCCCATAATTGGACAGTCAGAGCCTCCCGTTGACCGGGTCCTCCAGTTGACCCACGGAGCCCTTTTCTTTTTTGAATTTACTTATTTATTTCTGCCTGTTTTATGTCGCTGGAATTTTTAATAAAAAACATTTTTTCGTTTTTTAAGAAAAAAATCAAATATTTTTTGTACTCCACTTTGTTGGCAAATGATGAGCACGTTTTCGGGAAGGAGCCGGTGGAAGGAGGTCCTTTTGTGGGAAAAAGGGAAAATTTTAGCCTCTAATCAAAGTGAACCAGCCTTCCGTCCCTCGCTTTAGGTTTTTCGCCCGGAGCGCGGGCCCCACCTCCAGGACGGGGAGAGCGTGACGTGTGAAGTACTCCGGGGCCCCACTCGCTCGAGGGCCGTCCGATGGGAGGATCGGACGGCTTTCCGCATCCTCGCCACTGCAATGCCCATCACGTGGTGGGGCCCGGCGGTACTGATACTGAGACGTAGACCTTTCACGAGCGGAGAGTGCGCGACCCAATGACGGGGGGACACGTGGAAAACCGTGCTCGATTAGTCGAAATCAGGTCGCCACGTGGTAATTAATAATCTTGGTAAAATCTGCTCAGTGGATGGAGCAACCAGATCGCGCCACGTGTACGGTTGCACGTGAAGCTCCCTGCCGCCGGATCACCCAACCCTTCCGCACTGAAACCTAACGCCGATGTCATGCGTATGGTTCACGCAGTCGGAGCCCCTCCCCCCTTATATTTTTTCTCTCTCTCTCTCTTTATTTTTTGTTAATTCCTTTTCTTAAAATGAAAAAATAAAATTTTAGTATTCGACTCGGTGTCATAAAAATTTAATTTTAAAATTTTTTCTTATTTTTAACTTGGACGATTTTTTTCTTTTATTTACTTTTTAAGCAGCCTGTCAAAAAATCTAGATGAGAAAATGAGCAGTGAAGTCGAAATTATATGGTTTACCGGGTTCATTCCACCGCCACCTTTAACAGATGCCACTCGTTTTTTCTTGTGCTCGTCTTTTTCGGTTCACATGTTAACATGTACCAAAACCTTTTACGGTATAGAACAAGAGCGCATTGAGAGGTGACAGTCACTCCTTTAAAATTCGAACAAGAATCCTTAAAAAAATAAACTTTCTAAGCTCATTAGAATCAATTGAAAATTCTTGAACTTTGATCCTTAATTTCTCTTTGTTAAAGGATTGACATCAATTGGAGCATGTTTAGCCTTCTATTGTTAGTATGTGGTTTTGGGGGTTTTATTTTTCAGTATTAACATATATATATATATATATATATATATATATATATATATTAATGCTAAAAATTTTTGGTTGATTTTTGTTTTCCAACAAATACATCCAACTCTAGCTTTGACAAAGAAGGAGTGCCCATAGAAATGAAGCCGTAGTTACTCACAAAAATCAAGCGCTAACCACCGCTGACAAGCAAGACTTTTGTCATGTTCGTATCTTGATTAATAGTTTTCTAAACCGAGGCATGTACACCTCTAATATCCAAGTTTTCCTTTTATTTTTTTTGTTAAAACGCTGGGAAAGATTGCCCAGTTCCCTGCTGAATGACTAGCAGAAACGAAAAAGGATTTTCCTAAGAAAATCGGGTGGAGCCCACGTTTGGTGGACGCAAATGCGGGTTGCTTTTTCCCACAGTAAGCGGTGCATCTTCTTTTTCTTTCCCTCCCAATTCCCAAGGAACATCTTTCTCACGAAACGCCTCGCTCCTGCTGCAGACTGTTGACGCAGGCCGTGACAAATACTCCCTCAAAAGCCTTAGGCACGGACAAGCCAAAAAGCAACAGTAACATTTTAGGTAACCGTGTTCCCACTTGCTCCGGCCGTCAAATTTCTCTTAAGATAATATGAACATTAATTATACAAAAAATTTTTTAGTATCAATTTCCTATTCTGATTTGTTCATATAAACGACTCTGTTATGACTCTTTTAATAATTAGATCCTGATTGTACATAGCCGTTAGTTATTTTATTTCTCTTTTTACTATTTGAACAACAAATGTGTGACACTCTAGTTAACGAGGGTCATGTTATTCATCGATAAATCCAATCCTTAAGAGTAGGAAGGGAAAGTGATTTTCTTTGAGTTATCTTTTTGAATGTTCATTCATTCTTATCAATGTGCGTCAAAGATGTAGATGTACAAACATTTGAATGATTTCAACTTATTTATACATACATACATACATACATACATGCGGACTGAGCCAGGGCCCGACATGGGCCTTGATCCCCTCCTCACAACAAAAAATTAATGTAAATTTTAAAAGTTTTAATTAATCTTATATGAAAATTTTGAAATCTCATATCTCTGCTCTTAT
Source organism: Nymphaea thermarum (assembly GCA_011799765.1). NCBI lineage: Eukaryota > Viridiplantae > Streptophyta > Magnoliopsida > Nymphaeales > Nymphaeaceae > Nymphaea > Nymphaea thermarum. The sequence goes on from JAANDH010000378.1 coordinate 35,628, forward strand.
TAGAATTTTGAAATTAATAATTTGGCCACTATATATATTTATGTTTTTAAATTAAAAACAAGTAAAGAAATTTTACAAAAACATTTGCATCTTCTTTGCATCACGTCCATGTTCACCGAAAGGAGAAAGAATATGAGCTAAGATTGTTGGGAATAGGTTTTTGCTTGAAGGTGAATGAAGAATATAGTATGCGTATAATACTCTAGATTTCCATAACAAAACGTGTTTTGGAGTAGAAGTGAAGGAATTATAATTTTTTATGAACAGAAGCAAGATATTATATTCCTTTCAAGTGAACGATATGAACTGTCTAAACAAGGATAACATTATCTTGGAAAGATATATATAAAAAAAAAGTTCATGACTTGACGTTTAAAACAAATGTTTAAAAAAATACAACTGTTTTTTTGCTAGCTAATATTCTCAAGCTCAACGACTTCAGTTGTTTAAATGACATTAAGTATGTGAAAATTGTAATTTTCCTAATTATAGTTCTTGAATTTCTAAACATTTTTAAAATCTCATTTTTGGGCGACATGAAGCCGAAGCCACCTTTCAGTCTCTTGTTCCTAGGGTTCAAAGCCGCAGTGGTACCGAACATTAAGATTTCCACATGCTTTAATTTGCACGTAACGACTCGAGTTCTAATTTTCAGAACTCCCTTTTCACATTTCCTTTTTTTCTCAATTAATATGTGGTATGTTTCTATCTAGAAGAATTTCTGGTTTCTCTTAACCGTTAATTTTTTTGAACATTTATATTCTTTTTGTTTTATTGGCATGTTAATTTGTTTGTGTCAATTATACAACCAAAATTAGAAAAAAGAAAAACTAAACAAACTGATAATTAGTCATTCAATAAACACAATGTGCTATTTATTATAAAATGTTCACAAAATGTGTAAAATTTTCTATTACAAAACATGTCCATGTTCACTAGACAATTTGTAGATAGCTTAAATAAATTCAATATATATATATATATATATATATGCGGACTAATACTATTATTATCCGTGACTGAACTCACTTTTAGTAACATTCATCAACTTACTTTTTTTATATTATCCCTCTCTGTTTCATATCCAAATAATTGCGAACAGCTCTTAACAAGATGTTGCTGGATGGCTAAATATTCAAAATTGTTGCGGAAACTATAATAAAAATATAACTAAAAAACAGCGCAAAAAGCTGAATATTTGTGTAAATATTTGTATATCCGGCAACATTCAGCCGGCGGATTTGGTTCACCTTTTATATATATATATATATATATATATATGACAACTGGAAAAATGGCGTCGGAAAGGTGCTTGAACGTTATCTTTTAACATAAGGTTCCAGTTAATCCACGATCCCAGTTTTGACCTTTATCCTGTTAGATCCCATCACCAAACCATACCTGGTGCAGAAACTGTGGGTGCCAGTCCCATGATTTTTTTTTTTTAAATAAATATGAAATCTTTCAAAAATAGTAAAATCGCAGCTTATATCAAACTAATTAAGGTTAAAAATAAAAAACATAAGAAACAACTGCCCTTCCCCCGCCAATTATTTGGCAGAACACCAATAAATTCCTTTAAAAAATCAAAATAAATCTTTTAAAAATGGTAAAATCGCGTATTTTGTTCAACTTAATAAAATTAATTAAATAAAGAACGACTCTCTTTCCTCCCCTGAAAAAATGTCAGGGAAAGGGGAACCGTATCCCGAGTCCGTTTCGAGTCGACTCGGCTCATGAGGCGAACCGTTTTGGGTTCACCGACTCGTCCCGAGTCGGGTAAGCTGTGGGCAAACTGACAGATTTAGTTGGTACTCCTGCTGAATTAGTGGGAGTTACAGTCTCAGTCTCCTCGTTTCTCTCTCTTGCTTTCGCTCTGTGATTTTTTTGCTTGCGTAAAAAGAGAAGAACCATTTACAGTGAGGAAGAAGAAGGGCGGAGGTTGATTTTTAATACCATTTCTTTGCGCTTGCCATGATAATCATCAATAGAATATTATTTTATGATTACAGTCTTGACCCCCACTCTCCTCCCCCTTTCACCGCCATCTTTCTCCTCATTTATTATGTTGGACCAGAGGAGTAAGGACGGCCCCTCCTCGCCCTCTTCTACCTCCTTTCTCTCTCTAGACTCATCCCCTCCGCTTCCTCCCTCAGGCTCCACCATAAAAGAGGAATAACCATGGGGCTTGGCTTAATTCCTCTCTGAGAGTCCACCATCATCTTCATCAAAACTCAAAAGCAACAGGAGGGGGGGAAAAACGGAGCTTTCTTCTCTTTGGTTGGTCTAAGTTCAGCATCATCACCCCTTCATTCTTTGCTTTGTCTCTGCAAACCCCAACATCATCCCCACCCACCCACCAGAGGAAAAAGGCTGAAAAAAAAGGAGGGGAGGAGAAAAAAGAAAAAGGGGTGGGGGGGAGACAGAGAGCCATGGACTTAAGCGTGGTGCCGTACGGGCAGATCTCACCGGAGGAGGAATGCGGGAAGGCGGAGCAGAACGGGGGGCTGGAGTCGCCTCCACCGCGGCCGGCGCTGCCGCAGCAGCAGCAGGGGTTGAAGGGGAAGGTGCGGTACAGGGAGTGCTTGAAGAACCACGCGGCGTCGATCGGGGGGCACGCCAACGACGGGTGCGGGGAGTTCATGCCGGATGGGGAAGAGGGCAGCATCGAGGCGCTGAGGTGCGCGGCCTGCGGGTGCCACCGGAACTTCCACCGGAAGGAGGTGCCTGGGCGGGACTGGTACGCGGACGGGGTGATGGGGTGGGACCTAGGGGGGTCGAGGAAGAAGGTGGTGGCGCTGGGGCCGCATCTGCCTGCGCTGATGCCGCCACTTCCCACGGCGGCCGCCGCCCCGGCAGGCGCGACGGGGCCGGGCGCGGATCCGTTGGGGGGGATGGCGACGACGACGGCGGCGACGATGATGATGATGAGGGCGTCGCCGGAGGTAGGGGAGCAGTACTACTCGGCCGGGAGGAAGAGGTTCAGGACGAAGTTCACGCAGGAGCAGAAGGACAAGATGCTGGCCTTCGCGGACAAGCTGGGGTGGCGCATCCAGAAGCACGACGACATGGAGCTGCAGCGGTTCTGCATGGAGGTCGGAGTGAAGCGGCACGTCCTCAAGGTCTGGATGCACAACAACAAGAACACCTTGGGCAAGAAGCCCGAGCCCCTCACCGTCTGATCTCCTCCATCTCTGCAACGGTTTCCTGCCTCTGATCATCAGCATCTTCGCGGCGGCCTTGCTGCTGATGGTGGTGGTGATCAATGGATGGACATTGAATCGATGGATGCGGCCCTCTCCCGCAGACTCAACCGAGACTCGGTTGAGGGTCGCGTGGTTTCGACTGTTATATACTGAATGCATCTTCATCTGCATCCATCATCTCTTTTCTTTCATTCCTTCTTTTACTTTTCTTGTTTCTTCTTCTTCTTCTTCTTCTTCTTAGTTTTCGTGGACGAAAACAAAAGAGAACCATGAAAGATGAGGAAAAAAAGCGCAGATGGGAGGGGGAAGGGGAATTTGGAGTGTGTCATGTCGTCTGGTTTCTCTTGCCATGTATCTATAATATGGAGGAGCTGCTGGTGGTGTGAATTATCTGTGTCCGGTTTCCTTGATTTGCATCGATCGGGTGTGTAGAAACTTGCATTTTGTTCTCTTGATATGTTTGTCTGTGCCGGAGTTTCATGGATCTCCCGCATTTCACTCTCTCCCTCTCCCTCTGGTTATCTATCAGAAGCAAAGCAGTGGATGGCTCTCTCTCTCTCTCGCTCTCTCTCTGGTTATTTATCAGAATGATACCAGTGGATCCGTCTCTCTCTCTCTCTCTCTCTCTCTCGCTCTCTGTGTGTTGTGTGATTATCAAGCCGGACAGAAGAAGTGACTGTAATATGTGTGCATGTTTGTCTCTCTCTCTCTTTCTCTTTTTCCTGATTATTGATCAGAACGGCAGTGAAAGTATTATGTGTTGCTTCCATCTCCTCTCTTTCTCTTGCCATTCTGTAGTGATGGCAGACTGACAGCATTCAACAGCGACTTGATTGGATGGTAAGGTGGGAGAGGGCATGCTCCTCTCTCATGCTTCCTTTGTGTGCATATATAAATATATATACATGTTTCTTCTTTTCTTTCGTGCTTTCTTTTTCTTGGTTGAATGATGTCTGGTTAACATCATAGACGGTAGTTGGTAGCGAATGCCGTTTTGTCACAAACCCGTTCCGTTCCATCCCATTGCCGTGAAGGATGATGTTGCTTGCCTCTTTCAAAAGCAACAGAAAAGTCCCTTATCGTCTTCTTCGCAATGTGGTTGGCTACAGCTGCAACAGAAGCAGCAGCCGCCATAGGCAGCGCCCCTCACAGAGACACGATGCATGGCCGGAAGGAAAGGGAAGGACGACCGGGACCTCTCATTTGGGAGGGACCAAGAATCATATGCTCATATCCTGTCATCGTTGAAAACAAAGGCGCCCATGCATGCACAAAACCTACACATAATTTGTCGGTTATATGTATATATATATATATATTATGTTGGTGGTGTATAAGCTTTCTACTGTATAAATGCGAGTTCGAGAACCTAAGATTATGTTTTCAATTTATTGATTTTCAAACTTATCGGTCTGTATGCATAAAAAGTATGTGACCCGATTCTATATAAATGTGATGGAGTTTATGTCTATTCATGGCTGCTGCATTCGAGAAGACACCTTGGAGTGCGATGCATTGCAGTACTGTGCATTGGTAATTTTCTTTTAAGCATTTAAGACCATGAAACCTTATGGTGGTACATCTGTTGGTTGTTGGACTTTAACTTCGAGGAGGGAAACACAGCAAATGTGTTCTACTCGTTATGATTCAGAGGATACTCTTCCCGTTCAAAGCTCGAATTTATGGAACCATAATGGTGCGACAGTACAGTCTTTGATCTTTTTATTGTGTTCATATAAAGAGATTTAGGTTTCAATGTGTTATTAAACCATGAAACATGTAACGACTGTCGTAACACTAAATTTCTTGTATAAGAACAAAAGTTCTTTTCATAAGATCAATCTGAATCCCACATGCCTTGTACTCAATTAGCAGTGATTACCTGTTGAGATTATATTTAAAAGATGACCAACTTGAATTAGAGCATGCCATGTGTTAAATTGGCAATAGTTTAGAATTTATTTCAACATGAATGTTTAAGTAATCTAGTTTTTCTCACTTATGTGGCTTGAGATGTGCCTATTCTCCCTCCCTCACTTTTGTATATATGTTGAACATAGATTTCTCCGCCGTCTTTCATCAGGCTGCGCGTATAAGAGGCCAGAGAATACGAATGGCTGGAGGATTTCTACTATACATATTATATTATATTATATTATATTATATATTTGCATGAAAAATATAAATGTTTTGGTTAAGCTGAAAGCATGTTATTCTAACTTCTTAGAATTAGGTGGACGATTAAAAGAAACAGCAACTCGTGATTGATAACAGAGAGATAGAGAGGGAGGGAGAGGTACAGTATGTTCTACGATTCGATTCGTTGTTTGGTGGATTTTGCTTCCGTTCTTTTTTGTCCAAATCGCCAGAAAATACAAATAATGCAGGCAGAAGGGGAAGCAAAATACTGGAGATACAATAATTTTCTGTATGGTTGATGGCAGAGTTGAGCCATTGACTGCTGCAGTGTATCCGTATATCCGGTAATCATCGTGTCTCTTTGCGTCATGATCATCGTGAACTGAATTCTGTCTTCTTTCCCGATAAAAGCTTTGAAATTCGAAACTAACCAACCAGCGAAAAAAGCAAAAGAAGGATCAAGTTTTGTCGTTTTAAAAGACCGGCAGAGAAAGGTTCTTCTTTCTGAGATGGAAGATTTACACTATGATCGTGAATGGTCCTTCTCGAAATGATATCATCTTACAATTAGTTGTATTAATTTAAGAAACAACGCACGATGGATTATAAGTAACGCAAAATTAAGCCTGTTAGCATCGTTGGCAAAATCTTTTTGTTTTAATGGCTGCCTTCTTCTTCCAGTCTGGTCGAACTGCAAGCCTTTCTGTCATGCTCAAGCAATTTCTTGTTGCTTTACCTGCTAATAACAACGGCAAAGTCACTGTCTCAAAGGCTTTGCTTCGAAGACTGATGGTGCACTCAGCTTGCCTTCGAAGAGAAGAACATGCCCTTTCTTTCTTCATCTTCACCAATGAATGCCCATGCACCTTGGTCATCTTCTCTGCTCCTTTTTCGGTGTCCCTTTAAACGAACAGTCAAGATGAATTTACACAGTCGTTTCTTCTCTGATACATTTAAGAAGGGAGAGAGAGAGAGAGAGACAGAGAGATTTTGCACTCTACTCCTACCATATATCTGCAATTTTCTGCTTACCCTTCAGCAGAAAATTTCACTAATCTCTCGATCTTCACAGTGATGATGCATAGATGGGTTGATCATGTACGAGACATTAATTGCAAATGAAGTTTGAGGTACGGTAGAAATTGCAGGCCGATTCACATTCAAGGCTTAAACTGTCTCTAAGGACAGATAAAGTTAGATTGCATGCCTGAGTTTTTTCGGGAAAGGTTTATATAAATGCAAGTTTTTCACTTTAATCTAAACTTTCTTTTAAAGCACCACCCAAGTTTTTGGAAAAGATCACAAATTTTCTCAATTGAATCGGTCCATTCAAATTGATTCGAACCCTTTCCGATTCAGGACAGTATCGGCCGATCCAAGGAACACCTGCCTGGCTTATTTTCATGAATTTAATACTATTTTTTACGTTTTCCTTTCTTTTTTAAACATCTTTATTCTATCTATGATATTTCGCATAATCAGTACATATATTTAAGTTTTGCGTCCATTCGCAATCTACTTCGCTTCCGATTAATTGATTGAGCTGATTGATTCTCTCAATCCTTTTGCTGCTAGATTCATTTCAAAAATATTATTTGCAACACTACAAGAGTTCACTTCACATCTATGATTAATTCAATAGATTTTATGTCAAAGAGTCCCTACTTGTTCTTCCTCATAATCTTCATCTGCCATTCTGCATATATATTATAAAAGGCCCAGCAACTGGGCCACTTTGAATGGACTTCATTTTATTGCATGCCCCAAGAGGTGCATGTAGCTTATTGGACCAAAGGTGAGTACGGCGCCAATCGTCAGTTTGATTTCCGTAGGTATGAAACCCTAGCGCAAGGACACCAAACATTAGAGTTCTACATTGCCAGGTGCGCGACAAAGTCTCGAAACCCATGAGCATCTGATCTATGCATGGGCGCGGCACCAACCTCAAAATCCTTGCTGCAAATCTACCTAAACTTCTTAAGGTGAAGCTTTGATTTGTCCTTGAGGATCATTGATGTAATGTTGACCAAACATAGAAAATGCACCTAAACTTGTTGGTCTTACTAGGGGGGAAATAACATTCATGCAAGTGAGTGGTTGTGACATTATTAGAGGTCAATAATATCAGGAGTAGGTACATTTTCTATGCCATTGAAGGCACCATGCCTCTGCAGCATATGATCTCCAAAATCTTTTACAATGAGTGCCAAGATCTCAACTTGGAACCCTTTTTCACCTTCTCTTTCACCAATCCCAAGTAAGTTTTGGGTCGCGGACCCCAATAAAAATGTGGGACCCACAGTGCCTTAGGCTCTGGCACTCTGCTCCATGGATGGTTCCAAAAAGCTGCCTTGTTGCTGGTGCTGGTCACTGTTTGCTTCTCTCAAATTTGGATTTATTGTCTCGGATCTTAGATTCATGGATTTGATGTACTGCAAGAATTCTTGATTTTAAGAAGCACCAACATGTAATAAACTAAATTATGTGTGTATATTAATTTTTTAAAATAAAATAAAGTATGTGCCCACACAAACCCACGCTTAGTCCCCCCAACTGCATGTTTTTGCTATGCTAGGAACAATTGGCATTAAAATCCAGGATTCGTTTCAAGTTGGACTTGGGATCTTGATTTAGGTCTTTTAGAGGAAGGGTTTGATCTTAAATATATGGATTTACGGGCGCTTAAAATATAAGATAATATGAATTTCATTATTAGGAAAATCTAGTGACTACCATTTTGTTTGGTTTAAATCTTGCTTTTATGAGTTTTTGGTGTCTCCCACTTGTGGTCTGCATCTTTTTTTGGCTTCGTAGCTCCTCTGTGTTCTTGGATGCTGATTTTATTTTATTTTTTAATGTATATATTGGTTTTTGGAAGAAAAGGTTAGGGGCCTTCACCCCCTTAAGGTTGTTGGGGAATAGTTGAAAAGGAAATATCCAGCTTTAATTATTGTAATACAGATCAGGTTCACCCAACAACAACTTTTAATTTTTGGTTCTTAATGTATACATTTTTTATGTATTAAACGCCTTTGCAGAAAAAAGGGTGTGTTTTACATATTCACCTATGTGTTTGTGGGTACTTATAGAGTGATATCCTCACTCTTATGCATTAGGCCCTCGTTCGAATATGGATATTATTTTCTATTTACACTCACACACACATATTATATATATATATATATATATATATATATATATATATATATATATATATATATATATATATATATATATATATATATATAGAGAGAGAGAGAGAGAGAGAGAGAGAGAGAGAGAGAGAGAGAGAAACTAAATTGTGTTTTCAGTTTTCCCATTTTGATGAAAAAGATGGATGGTTCTAAATGTTTTTTTTATATAATTTTTTTCGGGGGAAGAGAAAAAGGAGAAACCCTCCTCCCCCTCCTGCCTGGGGGTGAACTTGAGTTGAGTTGAGTCTGGCTTGGCTAATGAAACCTCGAGCTCTAGCTTGAGAATAGCTCCACAGAAACAGCCCGAGTTTGACTCGACAGTTACGTGTTGAGCTTGAGCTCGACTCGATTAAGGCTCAACAAACTCGTTTGAATATACAGACTCTTATTTTGCCATAAATGAAACTTGAGTCGACTAAGGCTCAACAAACTCGTTTGAATACACAGACTCTTATTTTGCCATAAATGAAACTTGAGTCGACTAAGGCTCAACAAACTCGTTAGAAGTTTTGAGTTTGACTCGACAGTTACGTGTTGAGCTCGAGCTCGATTAAGGCTCAACAAACTCGTTTGAATATATAGACTATTATTTTGCCATAAATCAAGCTCGACTCGATTAAGGGTCAAACTTGAAGGAGCTTTTGTGAAAACTTACATAATTAATTAAAGTGAATAACCAGTTTATTAATTAAAAAATGAGTCAGATATTTAAAAAATTACTACACATCATTTTCGAGCCAAGTCAAGCTTTAACTGTTCGAATTCAGCGAACTCGAACTCGACTCGATTATTTGAACGAGTCAGCTCATGAACTCAAGCTCGAACCATTAAGCAATCATCTCGAACTCATTCATGAGCCATGCTCAAGTTGCTCGACTTGTTGTTCACCTCTACTCCTGCCCACGGAGAGCAGACACGCCATCCGACCCAATAAGCCTTGCCGATTGGTGATTGGGAGGAGTGGGCGGTCCCCCTTTTGTCCGCCGATGGTAGGCACGTCGTTCGTCCGACCCAATAAGCCTTGCCGATTGGTGATTGGGAGGAGTGGGCGGTCCCCCTTTTGTCCGCCGATGGTAGGCACGTCGTTCGTCCGACCCAATAAGCCCTACTGATTGGTGATTTGGGGGGAGCGGGCCCCCCCGATAGCAGACACATCATCCGGCCCAATAAGCCCTGCCAATGGGTGATTTGGGGGGAGCGGGCCCCCCCGATAGCAGACACATCATCCGGCCCAATAAGCCCTGCCAATGGGTGATTTGGGGGGAGCGGGCCCCCCCGATAGCAGACACATCATCCGGCCCAATAAGCCCTGCCGATGGGTGATTTGGGAGAGCGG
>JAANDH010000378.1:53359-223211 GCA_011799765.1 Nymphaea thermarum
TATATATATATATATATATATATATATATATATATATATATATATATATATATATATATATATATATATATATATATATATATATATATATATATATATATATATATATATATATATACACAATGCTGTTAGGGATGGGTCTGAAAAGACAGGAAGAGCTCATGCTTGCATGTGCTTTAATACTTTCATCCATTCTGTGGGCTGAAAAAAAATAAAAGTTAAAAGATGAGGGGAATGCTTTCACTTGGTCCAATAGGAGAAGATCTCCCTCTCTAGTGGAAAGTAAAATTAACTGCTGCTCTGCAAATAAGATCTAGTTTGATAGGTTTTCTAGACACTGGTCTGCTGTGCTTTAGGGCCAACCCTGAGCAAGTGGCCTTGATCATGCGGCCCTGATTACTCCGCATGTTGTTGCTTGGAACAGGAGTGTTTGGACCGGTCAGCATCTGTGCAGGCAGATTGTCCAACACTCTTTTGATACTCCCTGGCTGGGTCGCCCTATGGTGAAACTTATTGCAAAGCTAGATCTGGTTAGATCTAATCTCAGTCGCTATAATACTGTTGAAGGACGTATAGACCTGCAAGTCGTTTAGCTTCAGAATGACTTGAAGGAAATTCCAGATGCGGTTGGTATTGACCTTCATATCAGAGCTGATAGAGAGATTCAGGTTTGCACGGAATTATGTTTAGCTCTGAAAAGGAAATAGTGTGGAAACAAAAAGGAAGGAGACAGCAACAAACACAAATTGAAGCCTACATCACCTACCGACACCAAAAGCAGGCTTAATACTATAAGGGAAAAGGTCGGGGGGGCTTCCACTATTTTGTTGGGCGGTAACATGAAATACTTATTGCCCTTTGGGCAGTAACATGAAATAATTATTCTTCTCACCCAACAACACATTTTTTTTTGTCATGAATACATTAAGAGCAGAATTCATACATTAAGAGCAGAACTAGAAACAGGCAAATCAACAAAATTGTCTGATGAGAGTGAATTTGAAGAGCTGAGATATGTTTTTGATGCCTGCGGCAGATACTTCAACAAATTTCTTTGTTAAAGATGAGTGTAGGGTAGTCCTTTGATTGGAGAAAGGGTGACATTTTGAAAATGATTTTTGTTATCGAGTCCTATGATTGCTGAAGATATTTATGATGTACATGTCGGCAATAATAGTTTCAAAACACATTGTACTTTTTGTTATCTATATTCTTGTTCTAAAATGGTATAAAATAGCTGGTTGGGTGGGGAGCATGTGAAATAGTTCGATTCTCATAAGTGTTGTGCCTATGAGTATCAACTCTCCATTTGGAGGTTTTGAGGTGCAGTACTTAAGTTGAAAGGCACACTACTGTCATCATATGTCGAAAATGTCAATGCATAACCCAGAACTCATAAACGTCAAAAATGTCAATGCACAACCCAGAACCCCAAAAGCAAAAAGAATGGAGGAGGAAGGGGCTTTCGGGTATCTTTTTGGAACGGTCGGTTGTTAAGCAGTGCCTAAGCATACGCTAAAATGAAATACCGCTTTGTAAAACTTCTTAGAAAAAAATCACTTTGATAAAAGCGAAGAATTTGGTGGACGCATAATACAAGGAGTGCAGCCTGTCATATTATGAATTTACACCGAGGAAATTTGACAACTAAAATTGAATCCAACATACTATGTGGCCTCATGCCGTACATTAGTTACAGAAACAGTAATAGTATCTTAAGTAGTCATCTCATTTTCAAGAAAATATGAGCAAGAGAGAATCTAGTGATTCGAGAAAATCCTTTGTTTTTTCTCGAGAATATAACAAGTCAACTTCAGCAAATGATGCACATGGAATATATAAACAGCCAAAAGAATATGATGCGTGTGAGCAAAATTTTGCATAAAGAGATGCTACAACAAGTGTACCTTTTACAAAACAAGTTTTCTGTCAGCATTACAACAACCCTATATAAAAGCTAAGTGGCTAAATGTAACCACCGAAAATAAGGTTCTGTCAAATGGAGGCGAAGTGAAAATCTCTAGTAGGAATGCCACCAGCTTAGATTGCGGTCAGATGCAGCCATTACACTAACCAACCGATAATACTTGTGTCGACAGATCCAATATTGGACTGTATTTGGTCCAAGAAAGTGAAACATATCTAATTACTTGCACATAAACAATTCTAATAATTCATCCGTATACAAATTTAGATATCCCTCAAAATTTCAATGTTAGCTGTCATAACTGAATCCGATGGAGAAAATTGAATCAAACCCCACCCTAATTGCTCAATTTTATTACCTTCATTACTAAATCCAGCTGAATAATACTGGGTTCCACTAAGAAAGACAAAATCCAACTCAACGCTCCCAATTATCAGTGCTTTAAGGCAATCAATCAGATTATTCTTTAACTGAAAAAAGTATCCATTTAAGGCCATTAAACATAAAAGAAAAAGGAAACAAAAAAAAGAAATAACAATTGATTCAATAATGCACATGACTCGAATTTTTTCATAACAAAGATTAACCATGTTTCTCATGATATCTGTGGATTCAAAGAAGCAGAAAATTGTGGAATACATTGTGCAATCTAAGATTACAGCCGTCAAAGCAAAATCCTATCCCTATATAAAGACAAAAATAGGTCATTTTGCTTCAACTGAGCTCATATCCCTTGGGGGGGAGGAGTGGTGGAAAGAGAGAGATTCACCGTTAGCAGTGAAGAATTCGTGTACCCCACCCTGGAGAAGTCTCACATACCAACATACATCTTCCAAAATCCAGGGATTTTCAAAGCTCAAAGGTTAGATATTCAAATACCAAATGGATGACATTTTTTTGCATGAAAGCTGACCCCTTGTCTCCTTAACAATCACAAACTGTTCGAATCTCGGCCGTAACCTAGTCACACTTGATGTTTCTGTAGATTCTCCTCACAAACAAAGTTGACCCAAGATAACCAACAGCGCCTGTTTTAATCCGCAAAGGTTAGAGGTAACCCAAGTCTAACAGAAAAATGGAAAGAAACAAATTAGCAACTACTCACCACAAAGGATTCCTAAACCAAGACAGAACATGAGTGTATAGCCAAAGTAGAAGCTGGTCTGAAAGAATCCTGACATCTTAGTTTTCACATAATAGTAGTATATGGAGTAAAGGTAGACATAGACAGCTGTTGATGCTGCAGATAAGAAAGAAGTCCACTGCCAATGATAATTTTCAGCATTCAACAAGAAATATGTGCCAACAATTGTCACGCAGACTGTCACGATGATAAGGATCAGGAACACCAGCAACATGAAGCCATATACGTAATACACCTGCATGGCAAGTAAAAGTTATGTACAAACAGAAAAAAGAAAATGCATATAACACCAGCAAATCGAAGAGCAAGCTGTACCTTGTAATTCCAGAAGGACGTGAATACAAAGTACATCTCAATAAATATGCTTCCAAAGGGGAGCAGGCCACCCATAAGAGAAACAACAGAAGGCGTCAGATACCACTTCTTTTCGGGAATTGGACGAGGAATAGTCTTAACACGGCAGGGATTATTTGGGGTCCCACTCCAATTCCTCCCAACAACTGTACCCAGAAGTGCAAGAGGAAATGAAATGAAAGCCCAGATGATAAACACAACTACCATTGTTCCAAAGGGGATAGCAGCCAAAGATCCATAAAATATAGCAATTGTATTGAGGATGAAGCCGATGCCAAAGCACATAAATGGAAAAAGAGAAGCCGTGAGGATCATTGACTTGATCCAGTTTTTCCCTGACAAGGTTTCAGAAGTAAAGAGGTCAGAAGAGGCACACATTAAATATAAACATGAGAACAGGGATTAATAAAGTATGCGTATAGTGTATACACACACAAATACATGATTAAATTTTAAAGAAGCAAGTAAAAAACATATTTCAGTATATATCTCTTTGTTAGTTTAAGAAATAAAAACTATGAATGAACATACCACCATTTCGAGAATAAAGCCCCCCACTGACATAGCCAGAAATGAAAGAGGTCAATGCATAGCAGACAATAAATGTAGTGACAATAGCTCCTCTCCTGCATATTTAGGGCATATCAGGGATTACAATAAACAATTCCAAACAGGAAGACAATACAATAGGGAATATAGGACAACTACATATGCCCCAAATTTGTTGTCAATAAGGACTATGAGCTCTTTATCAAAGAACTAAATCACCAAACATTTTATGAATACTGAAATAGAAAGGAAGGAAAAAAAACTGCATCATCACTTCCAATGAAACAAATGTCATGATCTTTTATTTTTCTTTCACCTAATTTTCAGTTTAAAAGTTTTCTAAATTTCTAATTCTTGACCTTAATTTTTTCAGTTTACAGGTTGAGATGTGGATAGTTGAGAGATGAATATCACAGACTCGCATTCCCAAGGGTTAGAAAGTGCTTCCAAGAAAGCGCAAAGGAAAAGAATAAAAGCAAGAAATGCAAGAGGAATGGACTCCAGTAACATGAGAGACAATGTTAAAGTGGCAAAGCAAGCATCACAAATGCCAATCAAGACTTAAACTTAGCATACCCTATGTACAACATCCCAATAATGGCCAACAAGATGACAAGAAGAACCAGCATTGCAAGCTGTGCACCGGTACCCACAAGTGCTGAAAGCAAAACCAAATTACGAGCAGGCCTGAAAACATCACCATGCACCAGCTTCCATCCAGATTCTTCATTTACATCCCTTTCCTGTATTCCAACAAAACTGAATTAGGCAGCCTGCCACAATGAGATGGTCAGGAGACCCTCCACAAGATTTTCTTAAAAGATATACACTTGAGAAGAGAAATTTACACCTCTAAAACAAAAACAAACAGATGAAAAAGAGACAATTAGATAGGGGTTGAAAGCTCACCAAAGTCTCCAGGTCATCATCTTCTCGAGCATACTTTGCATAGTCATTTCTGAGAGTTCGCATTAATATCATGAAAACTAAACCAGTGAGGAAAATGACCATCATGAATGAATTGAAGATGGAAAACCAATGAATCTGCATGATGAAACCAATTTTAGTGGAAGATAAATGTACCTACTGATGTAATGTCGGGTGGCATGAGAAATGGGTTGAAGGCAAGATAGCAAAAAAAACAGAAATTCTCAAAGTTGGAAAAAATGGCAAAAGAACAAATAATTGTCTTAGTAAAAATCTTCCTTCATTCACCTGGTGCTCAAAGAAAGGATAATCCAGGTAAACATCAAAACGATGTGCAAACGTAACATTAGTTGAGACCCATTTGACTGAATAAGTAAGCTCCAATGTCTTTCCTGCTTCCAAAGACTTCGCACTTTCTTGTGTAAGATTTACATGAATAATCTGCAAAAACATGAACTTATCTCAACAAACAGGGATCACAAGAAGCAACAAAGAAATTGGTGTTTGTACAAACCTGATCACCATTGTACTGAATCAAAACATTCTTATGTGTCCAAAGCATATGTCTATTGTCATTGCTTCTATCAGAATGAAGCTCACCAACAAAACCTGACAAAGAAAATACAACAATTCACATATTTAGTGCAATCAACAGGGACAACTCATACAGCAAAAATGGAGGAATTATGAAAATCAATACATCATTCACAGAGAGAGATAACATACCCCATAAAGGCAAGTCATCTGCACCTCATCATCAGCGCATGCCAGAGTCCAGAAATAAATAGAAAAAAGGTTCAGAACATAAGCAAATAAAGGAATGAAGAATAAACTAACAGTAGCAACTTGCTTTATCAAGACAAACTATGTCACAGGTACCATTCTCAGGTTTTCATTGGGTATTAATCGGGAAGTTTGTTTATCTCAGAAAAAGTCAGAGTAATTAAAAATTGAAAAAAAAATATATACATAAAGCTAACTAAAAACCATGAAAAAATTTGAGTTTTCTAATTCTTTCAAAAACATTGACCAAATTCAAATAGTTAATGAGATACTAAAAGAAATATCAAAAAATTTTAAAATATATTCTTTTTTGAAGAAAAGAGAGAAATGTGAAAAAACAGGATATCTCATTTTGGCATATTTTTTCAAAATATCGCAATCATTTCACTTTTTTCATTTTTCTTTATTTGCCTTCTTATTTGTGATTTTTTTTAATAAGCAGCTATATCTGTGACAATGGGACAACCTAAAACTTGAGAAAATAGCATAAAAATTAGAACCAGGCATTCTTTGTTTTGTACTAATCCCATGAAAGATTGATAGAATGTCTAATCAGGCATAGAAATAAATAATCCTGTAACATACCCATGAAAAACTCGAACCAATAACTATTCTCTATTGCTTCTTTGAACTGCTTCACTTTGGCAGCATCCAGCTCAAGCACACAAATTGATGTACGATCAATATTCTCTGGAAAGCAAAGTGTCAAAAACTATCTGCAACTCAAAACAAGAAAGAAAAATAAAAACTGTCCACAACTATGTTAAATCATACATGGACAGGTTGAGACATGAATATGCATGCTTGATAGGAAATGGAAGTTTCATAAACAACGAGACACTGATGAGGCATTTGATCACCCTTGATCTTTCATTCAAGGGTCTGATTTAGAAAGGCATCCAACTTAAATCTATGGTTGTAAACTTATAACAAATTGTGGATTTGAAAACCGTAGGTTTAAGATCACAACTTAGTTTCATGGATCTCATGCCAAGAGGGAGGGGTCTAACTTGAGATCTGTGAATTTTAAGATGAAAAATTTACAAATCCATGGTGTAATCCTTGCATAATTCAAATATAAGATTTCATATCCTTGTTAGAAATCAAGGATCTAAGCTAGAAAAGGAAAAAGGTGTATACCACCATGATGACTATGCATGAACATCTATCTCAAATTTAGGAGCCACGGGGCATCACCAATGTGCTAAGATATTCAAAATCAGCAACAAGTTCCTAAGCTACTACTCTGAGTCCCCAACATTATCAGAATCATTATGGATAGCAATGGATTGGGTTCGAATTGAATATCAAACCAAACCATATCACATGAGTTGGATATGAAAAGGTTATCAAACAAGAATAGAAAAACAAATTAGTTTTGGATTTAGGAAATGACATCCAATTGGATTCAGATTCAGACTTGGTTCGGCATAAGCATCCATGCATATAATGAATATCACCTTTCGCTAGATAACTTCTTGCTATACATATCCAACTGAACAAGGGATATTAACCTCATTATCAAATGTATGAGTGGATCCTGATGTAAGGCTCTTGAGAGTTGAGACCAAAACTCCAGTTTTAGCAAAAGAAGGGTGTGATATCTTACCCAAGTCAGGTCGAGATTCAGCACATTTTCTGGACATTTGCAAAAGGCTTATATCCTCGGAGTGGGAGAGAAAGATAGCCCTTGACATCAAGTCCGAGGAACATAGAACAAATCAGATCTCAGGTTTTTGAATACCTATATTTCTTCTCACATAAGGAGACATAATATTGTGACTTTTGTATCTGGAAAATTACCTTTTATCGCTTGGCCATTATAAAGAATTGAGAATTATAATCTAACTCAAGTACCAAAATAGAACTTTGTGAAGAAGGGTCCACATATGGCTAAGAGTAACAAACAATGGATTAAAAAGTTTTGAAGAGCATAAGTGCTTTCAAACAGATAGAGGTAATCTCTATATGGGAATTATTCTCAAGGTAAGAACAATAAATTCTACACAAAGATATGTCAACATACTTCTAAATTTTATGTCGATCTGGCTGTCAATGAGTTCATTTCCCCCAAGAACCTCACCAAGACCACCCCATTTGTGTGCAGCATTGCCAGCTGGGTGGCAAAATGGAAGGCTGTAGTAGTTATACGTTTCCTGAGGATTATTATAAGGTCCAACCTTATTTACCCAAAGTGTCACTGGTTCTTCCAACTGATACTGCATTAGAGAAAAAATGAAGGCACCAAGAGTTAAGATAAGAAAACAGTCTAAGCACCCTATTTCTTCAAAAACATTAAGAAACAGTCTAAGGACCAGAGTCCAGACAGAAAAAGTTGCTAACTTGCTAACGATGACATGATCCATCCAAAGGGAACATATATAATAACACGTTTGGCCTCAATTGCCAAGCAAAAACTTTTTCTGTATGGTGGACAACTATAAGTCTATAATACATCAAATGTCTATGAAAGAATGAAAATTTCTAAATCACACTGGCCTGAGTCGTCTAACATCCTTGCAAAAGGTTGTTGAATTTCAAGTAATTTCCTACCGTGACTAGTTTGACTGGTGTAAAATCATGGGGTATTCTATGACACAATCAGTTTTTCTCAACTGAGATACACATAAATCCAGCACCAAGTTGAGCTTCTGTTATACATTGTCCATAACCTGCTACATAAGGTGAAACTTATGCTATACGACCTTGCTGTCATAGAAAAGGGTAGCAGGAGTAATTAAAACGAAAAGCAGTTGGCCTCTCATCTTCAATCAGCAGAAATGACTTCTGTCTGCAAGACCGCAATTCCTGCACACTTGTACGTTTTAATACAAAACAACGCCCCAATGAAGACTGCCAACGGCTAGGACCATGAGTACTTACATGTGCCAATGTAACTGATTGGATCGTTATTTGGTAACCATAGATCTTAATTCCAGATAAACGAAGACAAATTCCTTTATCTATATATCAGATTCACGAAGCCTGTAGATAAAGCGCGAATGGCATTATAAATTCCGTTTTGTTAAAATCCAGAAAGATAGTTGGGAGTAGTCCCATTCTTCGAATTGGTCAGCAACACCGAAATTCAGAGAAATCCCGAAACCACAACCCGTGGAGGCGAACAATCAGCAACTTCTAGCTTAGATCTAACCCCAAAACCAAAAACACCTAAAGAGCAACAACCCCAAAACAGAGCTAAAAATGCACCCCTAAAAGCAAGCTGATATATTCAATAGCACCAAGCCATCTAATTTTTGCACCAGACGAAACCAAAAAGTTAACAAATGGACAGATCACAAGAAACCATTAGCGGAAAAGCCCTTCCAAAAGAAATTAGAAAAAAAAAAACTAAAACAAAAGAAACTTAAAATAAAACCCGAGCATTCAAAAGCGGCAGGATCCCGTACCCTGTGATCCGACTCCGAGGCGGAACAGGGAGCACAGCTGCCGAGAAGGAGGAGAATCAGAAGCCCCCAGAGAGAGGGGGATCCCACGGATGAACGCATCTCGGCCCTTTGTCTCACCGGATCTCCTGCCTGCTACGAGAAGACGGGCTACTGCTCAGCGAGAGAGAGAGAGAGAGAACAACTGTGCTGCCTCTGACAGAACCCACGAAGAGAGGAAACGAGAGAAGGGGAGGGAGAAGGAGGGGATCCTTGACGACTCTCCGTTCTCCCAATTTTACTCTTCTGGCCCGTCTTCTCCCAATTTGCGTAAAAGCTCAATTTTTTATTCACAATTTTGAAAAACCTTCTTCCTGTTACCAACTTTTTTTGCTTGTAGGCGGAGCTAAGGGGGCGGCATGAGCCTTGCCTATCTCAAAAAAAAAAAATATATATATATATATATATATATATATATGTGTAAATTTTAACTAATTTCACTTATCTTATATAAAAATTTTGAGAAATGATATTCGCACATGTCAAAATTTAGAAAATTTAATTCGACTTTTCTAGTAAAAACTCCTACTTGCTCAATAACAGTATGTCTTGCAATTTCTATTTCATCGTCTACGCAGTTGCAGCACTGACTGACAATTGATTCCAGTAGCTTGTGACAACAGATATTCACCGGAAAAAAAAGGATGTAGTTGAGATATTTTGGGATTTTTTTTTAAATTCTGTTTTGGGCTTCTTCTTCAGCTTTGGAACAAAACACTTTATATTCTAGAACAAGGATTCTGTTCGACCAATCAGACGAGTTCATAGGGCTCATTGTGTTTTATGATTTTGTATCTGATAAGCTTTGCGAGCTCTAGCAAGATGAAGTTCGAATCACTATGCTAATTGAACAATTCAAGGAACAAGCTTTACCTGTTAGGATTGATATCGTTTATTTGAATTGAGAAGAGTAAAACCTGGACAAAAGCCCAGTGGTTGTTGAAAGATATGATCATATTCAAACCTCTATGTACATCCCCAAGGAGATTGGCACAATGTTTGATGAAAGATATGATCATATTCAAAAATTTTATATAAGTAAAATTTGTTAAAATTTACATTTTTTTTTTTTTGAGATAGGGCAAGGCTCATGCCGCCCCCTTATCAAAAAGTTGGCAACAGGAAGACTGCTTTTCAAAATTGTGAGTAAAAAATTGAGCTTTTACGGAAATTGGGAGAAGACGGGCAGAAGAGTAAAATTGGGAGAACGGAGAGTCGTCAAGGATCCCCTCCTTCTCCCTACCCTTCTCTCGTTTCCCCTCTTCCTGGGTTCTGTCAGAGGCAGCACAGTTGTTCTCTCTCTCTCTCTCTCTCTCTCTCTCTCTCTCTCTCTCTCTCTCTCTATAGTACGTATTCTAGTACAAAAAATAAATTGTTAATGAGATTTAAACTAATAAAAGTATAAATTCATAATCCATGTAACGTTAAGTCGACAGTGGTGTGCAGTTATGCAATTGGCTGCGTTTGCCATATTTGACTGAATTTGGTGAATCAGAATCAGTCCTTTTTACTTAGCTCTCATTACCCTTAAAAAAGAAAAGCAAAAAATTTCAAAGCTCCGTGCTGAACATAAGAACCGTCACTTTGCATAATTAAGATTAATAATGTTTCTCATGATGTCAATTTCAATGGAAGCAGAAAAATGTGTGATACATTTGTAACCTAAGATTACAAACAGTCAAAGAAAAACCCTATCACTACATAAAGGCAAAAATAGGTAGCTTTGCTTCAATTGAGGCCACGCCGCCACATCCCTACCACCCACAGAGAGAGAGAGAGAGAGAGAGAGAGGTGGGGAAGAGAGATTTGCCATTAGCAGTGAACAGTGAAAATTTCATGCACCGCAGCCCAGAAAATTCTCTCAGAGACTAGCATAATCTTCCAAAATCCTGAGATTCCTGAAGCAGCGAAATGATTAGATGTTCAAGTACCAAATGAATGACAGTCCGCACATAAGTTCACCTCTTTTCTTCCACAGAAATCACAACCTGGATCCTTTCCCAACCATGACCTAGTCACACTTGATGTTCCTGTAGATCCTCCTCACAAACAAAGTTGACCCAAGATAGCCAACAGCCCCTGTTGTAATCGTCAAAAGTTAAGACAACCCCAGTCTAACAGATAATGGAAAGTTGGAAACTGAATAGGATTACTCACCACAAAGGATCCCCAGACCAAGACAAAACATGAGCGTGTAGCCAAAATAGAAGCTGGTCTGGAAGAAGCCTGACATCTTCGTTTTAACATAATAGTAATATATGGAGTACAGGTAAACATAGACAGCCGTTGATGCTGCAGAGAAGAACGAAGTCCATTGCCAATGGTAGTTTTCAGCATTTAACAAGAAATATGTGCCCACGATTGTGACACAGACCGTCACAATAACAAGGATCAGGAATACCAGCAGCATGAAACCATACACGTAGTACACCTGCATAGCAAGTAAATATTATGTGTGAAGAAATGAAAAACAATCTGGAACTCACATCTACAGGCAAACCAAAAAATAAGCTATATACCTTGTAATTCCAGAAGGATGTGAATACAAAGTACATCTCAATGAATATGCTTCCAAAAGGAAGAAGGCCACCCATAAGAGAAACAACCGAAGGTGTTAGATACCATTTCTTTTCAGGAATGGGACGGGGAATGGTCTTGACACGGCATGGGTTGTTTGGGGCCCCACTCCAGTTTCTACCAACAACCGTACCAAGAAGAGCAAGAGGAAATGAAATGAAAGCCCAGATGATAAACACAACTACCATCGTTCCAAAGGGAATAGCAGCCAAGGAACCATAGAATATAGCAATTGTGTTGAGGATGAAACCAATTCCACAGCACAGGAATGGGAAAAGTGAAGCTGTGAGAATCATTGATTTGATCCAACTTTTTCCTGACAGTTTCAAGACTAAAGAGGTCAGAAGAGACTCATATGAAAAATAAACATAAGATAAACATAAGATACATCAATTAGATGAAGTCCCATACACATGCAGAGAAAACTGTATTTCGGCATTTACTTTAACATCAGTTTAAATAAATGCCTATTCATGAATAAACATACCACCATTTCGTGAATAAAGCCCTCCACTGACGTAACCAGCAATGAAAGAGGTCAGTGCATAACAAACAATAAATGTTGTGACAATAGCTCCTCTCCTGCATATTTAGGATACATCAGATGACGCAAGAAGCTATTCTCTACAATATAATAAAATTGGAGGGCAATAAGGCTATCATGTTTGCCCTAAACACATTGTCAGTTTGGAGCTCTCTTTCCTGAGAGCACAAGTAAATGCACATCCATCAAAGTCAAGGAGAGCTACATGACAATTATGCACCATACTGCATATTGTGCTTCCCTTTGAGTTCAGACGGACCAGAGCATCAAATGATAGGCTACTTGAAACTTCACAAGAAGATAAACATGCTAACCAGCCCAGCGGCAAATATTGCCCAAGGACAGGTGCAAAGACAGGGGAGTCCCACAATGTTGCAGTATCCATGCCCAAAAGTTAGTGGAAAAGGAAACTAATCTTATGGGGGAAAAGTAATGGAAGAAATGGTAGACATAGCAAAATTAAGCCAATTCCATAACACAGAGCCAGGATAAAACATCACAAGTAAAATGGACACGCAAATTTCAATTTAGCATACCCTATATACAACATGCCAATAATAGCCAACAAGATGACAAGAAGAACCAGCATTGCAAGCTGTGCACCAGTACCCACAAGTGCCGAAAGCAAAACCAAATTACGAGCAGGCCTGAAAACATCACCATGCACCAGCTTCCATCCAGATTCTTCACTTACATCCCTTTCCTGCCCAAGAAAACTAGATTAGGTAGCTTGATACAGTAAGTTTGTTTGGAAAATGTCCGCAAGCTTTTTTCAAAAAAGCATAATCTTGACGGGAAGAATTTGCACCTCAGGACAGAAACAAATAAATGAACAAAAGGTTGTTAGAGAGAAGTTGAGAGCTCACCAAAGTTTCTAGATCATCATCTTCTCGAGCATACTTGGCATAGTCATTTCTGAGAGTCCGCATTAATATCATGGAGACTAAACCAGTGAGGAAAATGACCATCATGAAAGAATTGAAAATAGAAAACCAATGAATCTGCACGATGAAACCAAGTTCAATGCAATAGTATAATTTGCATAAGTTAACTCAAAACATTCAGAAAATTGCTTAACTATGTGAAAAGAAGCAAAGAAGCAAAAAAACTTTATTAGTAAAGCTCAGTTCCTTCATTCACCTGGTGCTCAAAGAAAGGATAATCCAGGTAAACATCAAAACGATGTGCAAAGGTAACATTGGTGGAGACCCATTTGACTGAATAGGTGAGTTCCAATGTCTTTCCAGCTTCCAGAGATTTAGGACTTTCTTGCGTAAGATTTACATGAATAATCTGAAAAAACATGAATTTATCTCAACAAATAGCGAATATAAGAAGAAACGAAGAGTACACCATATATACAAACCTGATCACCATTATATTGAACCAAAATACTCTTGTGTGTCCAAAGCATATGCCTATTGTCATTGCTTCTATCAGAATGAAGCTCACCAACAAAGCCTGACCAAGAATATAAACAAAAACCAATTCACTCATTGGGGAAATCAATGTGGAAAATGGAAAGCTCATGCAAGAACATGAAGGAACCATGGGAGCCAATATAGAATTGAAAGAGAGTACCCCATAAAGGCAAGTCATCTGCACTCATCATCAGTGCATGCCAGCGGCCCAGCAGGAAGAAAAAAACAGGTAACCAGTCAAGAAGTAGATCAAAGGAAATAAATGAGTAAATGTAAACTATAAGTAGTGACACTGCTCAATTAAAATAAGTAAAAAATCATTCTTCATTTTATGTTAAATTGGTGAACACCTTAGCAGGATTTATGAATAAACAAGAAAGAAAAGCCTGTCACATACCCATGAAAAACTCAAACCAATAACTATTCTCTATTGCTTCTTTGAACTGCTTCACCTTTGCAGCATCCAGCTCAAGTTCACAAATTGGTGTACGATCAACATTCTCTGCAAAGCAAAAATGTCAAAAATTTGCATGCAACTTGAAAGGAAGAAAAAAAAAGCCTATGGTAAAATTATATAAACCCACAAGTATGGGAAGTGGATAAGGATATTTTGTTTGTCGATGCACATATCCATACCTGGACACCTTTCCTTCTTTTGTTCCTCTTGCATCTTAGAAAACTTTCATGGTTTCTTTATAGTTTATATTCTTGCCATTCCTATTATCATAATGATTTTTCTGCTCTTTTTATATTTTTTTTCAGTTTGGTAACTTAAAATGATTTCAAAAGAAAAAAGGAAAAAAATGAAGAAAAGCCTTACCATGAAATTGTGTTCATAAAGATCAAGATTGACAAAGGAGTAGAAATAAGTAAGAATGTGCTGTTGGACAGGTTACACAATGTCAAATGAAATGCCATGGAGTACTTCATGTAAGACAGGAATGGATACCAAGTGCAACATTCATTGGGCCCTGTCAACTAGACATTTCATAGATACATACTCAGAATTATTCTTTATGAACATACCATCTTTCTTCAGGATAACATTGTACATCCAAACATCTGTGTGTATACACTGAAATTACTGCAAAAAATATCAGGGTGTTGTTGCAAGTCTCTAAAAAAAAATTCTTTTTTATATATTTCAAGTGCATGTCATTAGTTTTTGAGAGTCTTTTATACCAGAAAAGCATCATGAAAAATCTCGCTGATTTGTTCCAATCAAAAAATAAAGAAAAGGATGAATAAAAAAACTCAAAAAACAAATAAACCAAGATATTTGGAAACATCAGAAGAATGAAAACAATGAACCTTTTTCCCCTTTTCAGAAACAAAAATTTTAATGTACCAAATTTTGTATTTAATATTTTCATAACTCTTTTCAATCTTGTTCAATTTGTAAGACAATTATTAGAAAAACAAAAATTTTATTATTTCTATGTCAAATTTTCTAAATTCCCAAGATTTTCTCCAGAAGAACAGAACTTCCTGTTTAATTGTCAAGAAAAACCTTGCCAAAGGCCCAAAAGAAACAAAAAAAAAGTATATATGTGACTGTTCAAAAGCCTTTAGTGGCAGCTTATCTATATGTTTGTACAATGTGCCCATTATTCCAAGGTCATTTTTTTATTTCACTTTAGATTCTTTCAACTTGGGGATCTTTTGAAATTTCTGAAGAAAACCACATTCTGGAAAAAAAATGACCTCGCTAAGAAGTTGCCAAAAGCAATGCTGGCAATGGATGAATCACAAGGATCAGATTGAGATTGCTAAAAGAGCACAAGTATGGACATGGTGCTGCCCAGGTTTAGACGTTCTAATGAATGCAAAGGTGTACTTGGCATGTAAGATTGGAAAGGATGCAAAGTATAACAACACTTGGTGTTGTCAAAGAAGTCCTTATACAGATTATGCACGCAGAATTGTTCACTGGCAGACCCTTTTCTAGGGTAAAGAAGTCGCTGGAGCAACAATTTCTAGATAGGAGAGATAAATTAAACTGTTTCACATTAAGAAAAGATCTCTTGCAGGGAATGTAGCTAGAGTTTGTTCATAAAGCATAGCCCATATTTTTTATTTTAATTTTAATGAAGTTAGGATCACACAGTGTTAAAATATGCCAATCAGGGTGCCAGGCCAACACCACTCCAATTATGCCAAGAGAAGCTCCCCTGACCCCACATATTGATCTCTTGACCTTCTTCACACAAGGGACTTTTAAGCCAATCCCTCAGCCAGGCAGATGATTTGAAAGATTGTTTGTCTCAAGCTGTGCTAAGAGCTTGAAATCTTAAATCTGAGAAATTGATAAGGCAGCATTTCAACACCAGATTTCAAGCTTTATCGAATCTAGGGCCTCAACCTAGCCAAGTTTAGATTAAAAGAATTCTAGTTTCACGTGGAAAGAGGTCTGATTCAGCAACAGATTAGAAGAAGGTCATGGCATCTGAACCAAGCCTGAGCATATCAGGTTAAGTCAGAATGGAATTTCAAATATCCCTTTCTTGTTCTTCACAAAAGGAAGAAGCATATTATTAAAATTGTTATCTCCAAAATTAATTTCCTCGTCTCCACACTATAAAGAATCGAGAGTTATAACCTAATTCAATTATTAAAGTGGAACTTTACAAAGAAGCATCTAATACTTCAGAACATGGCCAGGACTAATTGATAGAGACTTAGCTCTTAAGAAATTTTTAACAGGTATAACTGTATCCAAACTCCAAACAGATACAAGTAGACTGAATGTAGAGTTATTTTCCAGGTAAGAGATCTCAAGAAATTTTTTAACAGGTATAACTGTGTTCAAAGTTCAAACAGATAAAAGTAGAGACTGAATATAGAGTTATTTTCCAGGTAAGAAAGGTAAAGTGCACATAAAGGTGAACTAACATACTTCTAAACTTTATGTCGATCTGGCTGTCAATAAGTTCATTTCCACCAAGCACCTCACCAAGACCACCCCACTTGTGTGCAGAATTACCAGCAGGTTGGCAAAATGGAAGACTATAGTAGTTGTATGTTTCTTGAGGATTATTATAAGGTCCAACCTTGTTTACCCAAAGCGTCACTGGTTCATCTGACTGATACTGCATTAAAAAAATAAATACACCACGGTAAAGGCAAGAACATACCCTAGCAACCTATTTATCACAAATATCGACGAATAATAAGAGGAAATGACAGGCAAAAGTTACTAATCATCACATGATCCATATAAAGGGAACACATATAATAAAGTGCCTGTTTTAGACTTCTCCAACCAAACATTCAATAGCAAGAGATGTGAAACAAGTAAAAGTTGGGGCACAAAACGACAAAGATCAAGGCAGAATTAATAGTTTTAAACCATATTGGACTGCAATACAAGGTCACAAATGTAAACAGAATTATCACCACATCTAACTAGTTTAATACATGCGGAGACAATTTGCCATGGCTTGACCTTTTGAAGTGGTCGGTTGAATTTCAAATGATATTCTACCATGGCTAATCTCCGGTGCCAAACCATGAGTTACAGATCTCCTAAAAGATAATCAGTACAGACTACAGACGCAGGAGAAAAATTTTGACCAGCGTCATATATCGACCCGTGAAGAGTGATATAAGGTCGGCCACGGCCTCATGATTGCATAAGTTTTGCTGCCACAAACAATTAAGGGGAACAATGAAAAGCAAACGCATTCGGTTTCACATCGTCAACGAATCACCAAAGTCTTGTCCCATTATTGATGGAAAAGTCTATAAAATCATCCATTAAGACAAGAACTCCCCAAAGAAACGAGGCAGTGTCCATGATCATGATTATGTAAACCGTTCTACAGGCACCAACCAAGATCATCACTTGAAATTGACTGGATCCTTCCAGTCAATCGTCAATACAGATCTTGAATTCTTAAGAGATGAAGAATTCCATTCTCTATATACCAGATTCACAGGGTCTACAGCTAAACCCAAAGAACTTGAAAAATTCCATCTCGATAAAATCCATGAAGAGGGCGGTAGTAGTCCCGTTCCTCCGATTAAGCACCAAGATCATCGGAGACCACTAATCGGGAATATGTAGCTTAGATCCAATCTCCAACCAACAAACATCTCGAATGCAGCAATCGGACAGTAGAACTCGCAATGCACCACACGGAGAAGAAAAGCAGGAAGTGAGAGATACTCAGAAACACCAAATAATTAAATTCTGAAATAACATAAAAAGGAAAACTACAACGGCATATACATTAGAACAAATCAGTAACACAGAAAAAATGTTCAAGAAAACAAAAGAAACCAAAAAAGAAGAAACCCTAGTATTCAAGCGCCAGGAGCCCGTACCTTGTGTTCCGACTCGGAGGCGAACGAAGGAGCACAGTTTCCGAGAATAAGGAGAAGGAGAAGCGTTGAGAAGGACACGGATCCGGCCGATGGACGCATCTCGGCCTCTTGTCTCACTGGATCTCCGGCCTGCTACGGGAGGACGTCGTTCTCAGCAAG
Organism: Nymphaea thermarum; assembly: GCA_011799765.1. Classification (NCBI taxonomy): domain Eukaryota; kingdom Viridiplantae; phylum Streptophyta; class Magnoliopsida; order Nymphaeales; family Nymphaeaceae; genus Nymphaea; species Nymphaea thermarum. The sequence goes on from JAANDH010000378.1 coordinate 71,517, forward strand.
AGAGAGAGAGAGAGAGAGAGAGAGAGAGAGAGAGAAAGAGAGAGAGAGTACGTTGCCTCAGACAGAGAAGGGAGGCAGCGAGAAGAGGAGGAAGAGGGGGATCTTAGAAAACCTCCCTCTATTTCCGTTTTTTTACTCTTTTGTCCCTACTGCTCTCAGTTTTCCTTTAAGGTAAGTAATTTGTACATAATTTCAGTAAACCTGCTTCATCTTTTCTTTTTTAATATATCACATTTTTGTTAACATCTGCCAAATATGAATTAGATAGTGTTTGGATGACACATTAAAAAAATCGGTTCTATGAAAACTAGTTCTTTAAAAAATCAGTTGCTTAATCAGTTTAAAAAATAGATTTATGTGTTTGGGTAATAGGACCAAAATATATTTTTTAATGTGTTTTTTATAAATAACATGCGGGATGTCAAGTTATTCAAAAAAACAATTTTATCGAAAATGAGTTTCGGCAAAACTTATTTTATAATCGGGCTAGATCTTTGTCAGATCTCAACTGAGTACCCTACTTGTTGAAAAAAATAACAAAGAGGAGCCGTCTTAACGCGTATATTTGATTAAGAAGCTGCTTATCAAATCTGAAAGCTTATCATGCTCTGCTGATATGAAATTCTCCAAATCCTTGATAACTATAATAACATTAGTTCAAAGAGCATCCGCAGTTGCTCATTTACCTCTACAAATTAAACTAAGATCAAACACTCACCAACAATTTGAGTAGAGCAAATCAAGTGATGAACATTGGCTTGGTAGCGTATTGGGCGACAAGGTGGTTTTGCTCTTTTAACGACTCGGGTTTGAATCTTGAAATTGTCACTATGTCACATCCCAGTGCGTTCTATCTTTGGACCGTAAAAGGTCTCGAAGCATGCTCTGTGAAAACTTAAAAAAGAACAGGTACAGGAAGAAGGTCAGTGGCCTCTCTTTTACATATGGTAGAATGATTTATTCACTCTTAAAAAAATAACATAGCCAATGTACAACATCACAAAGACCACATGTTTCTCGAGGTGACATGCAAGTTAAAACATAGCGTGGTGGAACCCCAAAAAATTAGATATCTTGAGAGAATGAGAGGAAGGATGGGTTCTTCGACTTTCAATTGAATGGTCGGATGAAATATTCATCATTTATCATAAAAAAAACTCAGGCTATTTATGATATCTTCAATACATAAAAGGTAGTTGGCACCTTTTTTTTTTCAATAGCAGTAGCAATAAATAAGATAACTAACTATTAGATGACCAGCGAACAAATTACAAATGAAAATGCGTTGTGCTCAAGGCAGCAGCACATAAGGTTCTTTTTCATTTTTTATGATCGAAATTTGCTGATTTTAACATGAGACTTTGATTTGGCAGTGGTCTGCCAAAGGCCAATTGTATGTCACTGAAAAACTACAGCACTATCCTGAAATTAACTTAAAAAGGTTAGGCCGAGTAGAATTTACTAACGTTATGAGGGGGTGTTTTAATGTCTTGACTTCTCCACACGCAGATCCAGAGAACGGACGTCCGCCGCCGCGGCGTTGCCCAATTTCCACCGCCTTCGTCTCAAAATCTCAATGGAGGTCCTACCATTGTAGATGATTGACATTTCGCACCTTCAATGTTTGTTGACCCATTTGAAAACGTTCGATGCAGATTTGGCAATAATAAAAAATATAACAAACTTTCATTATTGTTAAAAACATAATCCTTATTTTTCCGTAATTAATTGCAAAGATCTATAGATTTATCTCTTCGTGCCTTTCTATGGAAGAAAACATAATAGAGAAACATTAAGTGCATGTGTATGTTCTTCATTCATGGAGCTTACGAGAACAGTTTCGAACTTTTAATCTTAATAAATTTAGTTTCATTCCCAAATTGATTACTTGCATCGAACATGCTGTTACTATTCAAGGTGCTTTGACCATTTCTCTTAATTGGGTCCAAATTAGTTGTTGAACACCATTAATCTAAGGGAAATTTCACAAAGCACATATTAATTTGCATAATCATTAAAAAAACGCATCAAAGTTTTTATATTGTTAAACAGCTGATTTCTTCTTTAATTTAACGACGCTTATCATCAGCCAGAATAAGTTGAAATAGGTACAATATCCTCAACATAAGTTCATGTCCACAAACCTCGTTAATCTTATTCAATGCCTCTTTCACATTCACATTATTTGAAACATAAAGTTACTAAATTAGATGAACTACCCATTTACTTACAAAATTGACAATCTTTCTAGTCATTCAGGAGTCGTTTGGCAGTAAGAACAATGTACAAGTGTTCCAAAAATCTGTCACAAAATTAGGGTAAATTCATAAAACACTTGAACAAGTATCACATGAATCTACCTTAATTTTGAGGTCTATTCATGATACACCCACATATTGTTCCTAATGCCAAACGACCCGTCAATGACATGAATCCACCTCAATTTTGAGGTCTATTCATGATACACCCACCTGCTGTTCTTAATGCCAAACGACCCATCAATGACTATCATTACCAAAATAAATAGGTGTTGTACAAAAATGTATAAACTAATTTAAAAGAAAAAAAAATCCTTAGATTATTAAAAAAAACTGGCAACAGAATCGAATCGATTTCTGACTCAATTTGAACCAGCCGATTCAGGCCGAATCTAGTGACACTGAAAGAAACTATATATAGTCCTTTAGAATTGACCATAAAAATGAACTGCATTGGTTGAGACTTAAACTACACTAGATTTCTTGAATTTTTGGAAATGTTGGTGTAAAGGGTAGCCTGGCCCCAGCATGGTCAGATGGAAAGGCTGCATTTAGAGTAACAACTCCCCAACAACAGCCTGGTAGGAAAGTAAGAAGTCATAGGGTTGCTTAAGGACTACTTTAGTATTGGCCACTAATAGTGGTTGAGGCCTCCAACTTGGGTCTGATTCTGGTTCCAGTTTAATAGAAAATCCAGATCCAGATCCATATCCAACTGGGTAATTGATCCCAACTGGTCATTAGTTCCACCATATAAATTAAAAAAGAACCCACAAATTGTGTAGTTGGAGATGTGTGAGCTTTAACCCTTGCCTCGCTCGGTGGGCTGGGCAGCTAAGAGAGTCTTGTTCGGGCTGCATCCTCTATGTGTTATTTGGCAGTTGGAATACTCTGTGAGTGTTTCATAAGTCTATTCAAAGATTAGAACAGACTCATGAAACAGTAGAACTAAAGCATCCATGAATATGTTCATTTTTAAGGCAAATTCATTAAACACTCACAAAGTATCCATTTGCTAAATGACCCGTTAGGAAACGTCAGCGTCAATGACCTTGTTCGAAACCTGACCGGACCGGGGCCAAACTTAGTTTTATAAATCCATATGAGCATACTTAAATGGTGGGTAGCTTTAGCAAGTGGATCAGATCTGGCGCCCCTCCAGTGGTTATATTTTTATATTTTTCAATCGGTGTATAATCGTCTGAAAATATAAGAATTAAAAAGAGATCATGACAACCAAATGTTTATATAATGTTTATATTGAATTTTATGGGGCCGAGGAAGCTAATATTATTCTTAAGACCTTGTATGATTGGATTTATGCATCTGATCCTTTCATATTTCTTCAATACAATATAGTAATTGTCCATGCATTTCCTATTCATCTGTACGTTAGATTTGTGAAAAAAAAAACAACACTTTCGATGCATGAGAGCCAAGAGGCACGAGTGACATGACTCTCTCTCTCTCTCTCTCTCTATATATATATATATATATATATATATATATATATATATATATATATATATATATGTTTGCAAGCAAAAGGAACACAAATCCATCCAATCACGAGTGCTTATATATATATATATATATATATATATATATATATATATATATATATATATATATGTATATGTTTGCAAGCAAAAGGAACACAAATCCATCCAATCACGAGTGCTTGATGCATTGCATTGGATATGTGTAATTAAACACAGCGCCGAAAACAAGTGCAAGGGGAAAACCAACATGCAAAAAAAAAAAAAAAAAAAAACTGCCCTTCGATTTTTCTCAGATCTGACGGTTGAGATGAACCGAGCCACCCTACCGGCTGAGTTTTTGTGTAAAGAAAGACTTTATATATACGTCATGGCTCATGGCTGCTGGTCGCAACTACAAAGGAGAAACACTCCCTCCTTGAATCTTCTCTTCGTTTCAGCATTTTCTAACTTACGTTATGAGTATAAACGATTAATATATGTATTTATTGCTTAAAATTTCATAGTTTATATAAGCTTTTGTATGGTAAATTCTTCCCTCTTGCTTGTTAAGTTTCTCCTTATTTGACAAAGTCGCCGAAGCCAAGTTTTTCGAAAATGTTTCACACCGGTGTTTGCGCTAGCACTCGTAGCCCAGTATGAAGTTTCCGGTGCCGGTCCCTAGATATAGTTCTTTAATTAGATAATTTAGATATGCAATCACTACTTCGAAATGGTAACCTAGTAGATTTAAAAAACTATTTAGTAATCATCATCTTCGAGGTTCGGTCAGGCCCCTGCCCAAGACTTTAGTGCCAAACCCAATATTCGCTCGAAAGATATATTGTTCCAGGGGCGGGGGGCAATTGCCCATACGAAGCCCAAAAAACTTCATGTTTTTATATTTGATATTTTTGAGAAAATTTCTCATTTACACATTGATGCTCCTTGAAAATTAAGAATCTTATACCTAGTGCCCCTTAACTAATTTTTTTTTGCTCTGCCCATGTATTGTTCCTCTTTGTATGTGAAAAAACTTGAACCGCATTGCTCCATAACCTGCAACACATTTTTCTCGCGACCTCTACTAAGCTTCTTCTTTGTTTCCAGGTAAAAAATCACACTCATTACGGTTTCTTTTGATTTTTACCAAGATCAACTAAGATTAAGGACTCTGGAGGTATCAAAAGCAAGCATGGTACTCTAGGGACTAGGGGGATAGAGGGAAGGGTAGAGGCTTTAGTCTTTTTTGTTAGGCAGTAGGATGAAATATTCCTCTTATTCATCCAAATCACATTGATTAGAGAAAACATAGCCAAACCATTGTAAATACCGGTTTATTTTGATTTTTACCAAGATCAACTAAGAATAAGGACCCTGGAGGCATCAAAAGCAAGCCTGGTACTCTAGGGACTAGGGGGATGGAGGGAAGTGTAGAGGCTTTAGTCTTTTTTGTTAGGCAATAGGATGAAATATTCCTCTTATTCATCAAAATCACATTGATTAGAGAAAACATAGCCAAACCATTGTAAATACCGGGTTATTTTGATTTTTACCAAGATCAACTAAGATTAAGGACCCTGGAGGCATCAAAAGCAACCTTGGTACTCTAGGGACTAGGGGATGGAGGGAAGGGTAGAAGCTTCAACCTTTTTGTCAGGTGGTAGGATGAAATATTCCTCTTATTCATCTAATCAAGGAATTGCTGGTCATTCTGTAGCCTCAGAATCGACAATTCAAATAGAATTTTCATCGTGATGAGAAAGATGGGCATGCGTTCTTGGCAGGCTTAGTGGAGATGAGGTTAGACTTAAAAATTTTGGTGGAAGAATTTTTCCAAGTTTTCGCTTGTCACAAACTTTGCGGCGTCAAGTTGCTTTGAAGTGAATGACTTTTCATTTTTGGGTCGTCCACTGAAATTGCAATAGTACTTTTCACAAATGCACCCCAATTTTTGGCAGGGTGAGTACTTTGGTTTATTTTGGGTTTTCTTTGTTTTATTACTATTGTTTTGTTCATGATTTTTGTAGTCCATTGTGGTGCATCGATGAGGCTGGAACCTAACTTGATAAGCCATCTTACCTTGACCTTCTTCAGTTGACTCAAATTTTTGAAATGGATACATGACCTTGCAAGAGTGTTCTTTCTTTGAATAGCTTGACAAATAAAACCGTTGGAGCTAGGAAGAGGTATCCTCTTCAAGTTCTGGCTTCGAAGACCTTCATAACGATCACTTCTAAGACCAGCAAGAACCTTAGAGACTTTGTCTTCCTCTATGCATTGCTTGTAGACATTTGGATTCAATGCTATATGCATACATATATCTACATAACCCAATTTGGATCAGCCGCCTAAGATCAATAAAGGTATCTTTGGCCCAAGTGAAGTATTTTGTTCCATTGAGTAGAAAAGGGGTGATCTTTTATGGTATTGTATTATTATGAATATCATTGTTGGGGTTCTTTGAATTGTTGGATGATCCTTTACCTTGATTGCTTGAAGATTCAGCCATGACAATGAGTTGCCACCAACAACACCAAAGGTGATTGAGCATGGCTTGAGTCTAGGCTTTGTTAGTTGATACCATGTAAAAAAATGAAACAGCAAAGCACACACTACACAAGGCCATATACTTTTAAGTGGTTCGACATGAAAGCCTACATTTGTTAAGAAGGATAACACGTTTCATTTTTTACACTCTATTTCAGAGGTGATATTAACACCATGTATAACTCATACAACAAGAGGAAAGAAAAATAATAGAAAACAAAAAAGACAATCACAACACCAGTTACTGTTTTGTCTCTGGCACAATATAAGGAGACGAGACTTACGTCAAAGCATTTGAATGAAGCGCAGAACATGATCAATCAATTGTTAGGCATGAAAATGATGTTAGATGATGAGCTGTAGACACTCTTATCGCTTAGTTCTCCACCAGTTAGTTGGGAGACCTTAGTTGTTTCTTCGAGCTACTCCACTCCAAATGATGTGCTAACAATGAAGCGTGTAACCAGCAGTATTTTAAACGAATAGACAATGATAAAGTATATTGATACCACCAGCTCACAGGTTCTAGTAATGGGAGATAGGGGCATATAGAAGAATCATAATAAATTACATGACAGATCAAAATCCAGGTCTAAATCAAAACTCAAGATGACAAGTAAATGTTTTTATTGTGGTATTCTAGGTCACAAAAAGATTGAGGAAAAAAATAGAAAAAGAAGAGTTAAAGAAGTGAGAAACAAAAAAAATACATTGCAGTTGCTTCAGATGATGATGTAATACTACTTTAATGTGAGGAAATTGATTGTCTTATAGTTGAAAATGGTGATTCTACATAAATATTAGATACAGAAGCCTCCCATGTCACAACATGTAGAGATTTGTTTCATCCTACAAAGCATATTATCTTTGAGTAGTTCACATGGACAACAGTGACACTTTGAATATTTTTGGAGTAGCAAATGTCTGCATTGAGATAAACACATGATGTAAATTGATCTTAGGAGATATGAGACATGTCAGAGATATTAGAATGTATTTGATTTCTATAAAAAAACTAAGCGAAGATGGATATTGTACTTCTTTTAGTCAGATTAGTTGGAAATTGACAAATGAGGCATTAATGTTGGGTAGAGGAAGTATATTTGATTCTTTGTATGACATGAGTATTAAATTAGTAGTGTTGAGGTAAATGCAGTTACTGATAGTACTTCTCAAATTTGTGGCATAAGAGGACAGACAACATTAGTCAAAGAGAAATTGATTTGCTTAATAAAAAGAATTTATTACCAAGAAGATAGTAGACAGATGTCTCCTTGTAATCATTGTTTGGTTGATAAGTTGCATAAAATTTTTGTTAAGAAAAAGTGCTCTTCAAAGACTAAATATATACTATATTTGGTTTATGTAGATGTGTGTGAACTTATAAATATGACATCTAAAAGTGAAAAATCATATGGATCAGTTACTTCCTCTTAGTTATCTATAACCCCTAGAGGCTTACATTTTTTCAATGGGCGCATAATGTATGAAAATATAAGAATTAAAAGGAGATCATGATGACCAAATTAATGTTTATACTGAATTTACTGTGCCGAGAAAGCTAGTATTATTTTGAAACCCTATATAATTTGTCGTACATGCAGTTCGTGCATTTCCTTTGTTTTAGCATAATGGCAGCTACCACAGAAAACTATAAAAGGTACCCACAAATACTACCTGACAATATTTTGTAGTCCACAAGAGTAAATGATTATATGCCCTTGCAAACTACTTGGATAATCTTCAACTTCCAATGGGTAGAGTGAAACTAAATTTACTATCAAATGGTTGAATATACAATCTTTTGTTTCAACACCCTATTTTGAGAGGTCATTTTTTCCCTTTCATTTTGTCTGTTTATAGTAGTGCGCATGCATGTATGTTTATATGGGTTGAACAAAGAGTATATCTTAACTGAGCTCAACAATGAGGTCAATGGTGGCTTCAAAAACCCTAATGCTTTTCAAGTGATACAAGTTATATATAGACCAATAATATTGGTTGAACCGTTTAGCCTATAAGACAAACTCCAAAATAGGCTATATATTAAAAATACTATTTTTTTAAATTTACATATAAGCCAATATGAAGCCAAATCAGTTAATACATGTCATGTATAAACCAATTTGGTAAAGACATCGTAACAGCTGCCACAAATCGCTAATATATATATATATATATACATGTTGGGTCAATGTTCAATGGTTTTCACAACCTTAGAGCTCAAATCAGAAGTGGAAGACTTGAACATGGACATAATTTTTTTGGTTTTTTAGCTGCACTAAAATGTGGTTCAAATTTAAAGTCTCATTCATTTGCACTCAGTTTGCCGAAGCCCCTCCCCACTCAGAAGTGGAAGACTTTGCACTGAGGATCTTAGAAACAAACACCAAAAAAGAAATTGCCAGAGAATAACAAATTAGTAATGTGCAGACAGAAAAGTTATATATTACTGATTACTGATGCAGTTTTTAATGGTTAACAGAAAAATGACAAAGATTGGGAACTTTTGGTCAATGACAACTTGATTGGTATTTGGCTGAAATCAAATTACAGAAATAATTTAGGCTTGGCAAGTCTGGTTGAATGGGGAGGAGAGACAGTCAATAGATGCTTATGGGGAAAATACAGATCCACTCACATGCGCAGCTCCCATTTCTCAAGTGAACCAATAGGGAAGGTTGGATACATCAGAAAGATGGGCTCATTCAACCCAAAACGTGAGTTTTATGATATACTCTCAATTCGATTAACATCAGTCACCAATTCCAACTGCTATGCTTCTAGTATATTGGAAATCTGATGAGAGTGCATCATAAATGTCAATCGAATTGGTTGAATTGATATAAATAAATGAAAAGTCGTGTTCTGTTGTCATTGTGCGAACAGTATGAATTATGATCATGATGAATCATGTTCAGATGAAATCCAGTACAACCAGAAAAGAAGAAAAAGAAGCAAAAACAAAGAAACAAAAACAGGAAGCATATGAATAGTTTACATCCCTATGTTCCACACGCATTTTCCATGCAACAGAGTCATTAGCACTTCCTTAAAACAGCGGAAGTGTGACCAAATGTTCGTGGAGTTATTATCATCATTCCCTTCTTCTTGTTAGCACTACAGACACGAAAATTGACGAGGAAAAAAAAAAAAGAGAGAGAGAGTGGAAGATGGCAGCTGAGGCCTGAAGATCGTTGCCTTCTCTGTTGTCTTTTTTCAACAGAGATGAACGGATCCTTATGACCCCCACGAAACCATCCATGCCACCTTCTCTCAGTCACTTTAGTAGAAATCCAAAGAATCCCCAGCAGTTAGAGGCTTCGAGGGTTGGGGAACGAATCATGAGGAAAAAACTGTGGTTGGTACTGCTCTCCCGCCTGCTTCTCCAAGTGAAACAAGGGAACGTTGTAGCAGTTGGAATCTGAGGTAGTCTCACTGTGCTGAGACGCACCATGGCCGTCCATCCATGGAGCAAGATGCCCATCACTGTTGTCAAAGCAGTGATAGCCATTTGCTTCATTCCCTTCGGTGCTTGGTGAATCATACGACGAATGGCAGCTCGCTTCCTTGTAGAGTTGGCTCGGAAGGAGCAGCGAAGGGCTCTCCAGTTGGGGAAGATGAAGGAACTGGCTCTCTGCTGTGTGAAGTTTAGAAGATACGACGAGATCGTCTATGTTGCAGCTGAAGGCAGAGGAGCTGTGGATGGGTTCAGAATCATCGAGGCCTGATAGTGAAAGTTGATATGCTCTAGCCTGGTTCATGAAGGAAGGGAAGACTCCATGGTTCCAGGTTGATGAGTTTGGCTTTTGAGATGGGCTTGGCTTTCTAAATGCACGGCACACAACCCAACCTTCATCCTGTAATGCAAATTATCAGAAACAATTTAACTAGCTGTATTTTCAGATCTTACTTTCTCTGTTTCTGCAGAAGAAAGAACATGATCATGAACAGATGGGAGTAATGAGGTGAAGGGCAGGTGGATAGAGGAGAGACCTGAGGTTGTGGACTCTCACGGCTCTCTAGTCTGTACTCGTGCATGATCCAGTCGGACTTCCGGCCATTAGGAGCGCGTCCCTTGTAGAACACCAGCGTCTTCCTCATCCCTATGAGCTTGTACTTGGAGAAAACTGCCTTGTCCCTTCCCGTTGCCTTCCAGAAACCAGCTGCTGTGGCCCGGTTCGTCCGCGTTCCAGTCGGGTACTTCTTGTCCTTGTGGCTAAAGAAATACCACTCTGTCTGTTCCTCGTATCCAAGCTTGCATTTATCTGCAGAAATAGAACGGAGCGTGCTCAACTTCTGTTCATTGTAAAATGGATATTTTATCAACGGCCGGAAAAACGTCAGTAAAAGAAAGTGCAACGTTGGTGAATCTACATTTTCTTGTAGTGCATTCTAGACTCGGTGTTATCTTGAATCGATCGACTGATTCTAATTAGACCGATTTGATTCGATGACAGGTTTAAGAGTGCAGCCATTTGTCAAATTTTAAATAAATTTTTAACATTTTCTTACTGAAAGACATTTTTAAATTTCTTCTAATCGTTAATTAGAAGAAAAAAAATGTGAAAACATGTCTGTGTGTGAGTGTGTGCGAGACAGGCAATAATAATCGTTAATTATAAGAAAAAAATTTGTGAAAATGTCTGCATGTGTGTGTGTGTGTGTGTGGAGGGCGAGAGGTTGATGATGAGATGTATACATATAATACCTTGAAGATCCCATGGCTCGATCCTGTAGAGATCGACGTCGGTGATGACGTCGAGATCGATCTTTAGATCTGCAACTTTCCTGGCTAGGTAGTACCCCACCAACTCTTCTTCCGTGGGATGGAACCTGAACCCTGGTGGGATGCACGACTCCCCTTCCATTTTCACCCGGCCCCCTGATCATATTACAGCAACTCATCATGCACTCATCCCTCTGTCATTCACACACACTCTCTCTCTCTCTCTCTCTCTCTCTCTCTCTCTCTCTCTCTATATATATATATATATATATATATATATATATATATATATATATATATATATATATATATATATATATATATATATATATATATAATAACATGCATTACTTCAGTGAGGATTACTTTTTACTTAACAGTAAATCAACTGATTGATATCTCTTCATTTCAAGCAGGTAAAGACGAAAACTTGTACACGAGAGGGAGGGGGAGGAAAAGACTCGCGCTCCACTAGAAATTACCATGACCTCCGGAATCTAACTGTATGGATGTAAATTTGGAGTACATTAAAATCTAGTGAGAACCAGCTTCGAGATAGTGCCACCATCTTGAAAAAAAAGATAAATAACAATAATATTCTAGAGCTTATTTTAAGGTTTGAATTTGTAAAACTATAGATGTTGGACTTTTCAAAACTTGAATATTACAAAAAAAAAAAGCGGCATGCACAATAAACCATAAAAAATCAAGTGGAAGCGCCGTATTTTGACTGTGGATAATAAAACAACGGGTGGTGATCACATTCTGTTTACTAAAAGAAAAAAACACTTGGATTTTCTCGCCCTAAGGTCACAATGCAGCGTTGGTGTCTGAATTCATATTAAGAAAACATGTTAAAACAATTGCATTGCTGCTTCATGGCTTCTTTTCCGCGGGAGATCGCGTTCACAAGGTGCGATCTTCACAACCACGCAAGCTTAATTACGAAGTTGCTTTTTCTTTTTCGTTTCTTTTTCAAAAGCAAAAGGAGATGTCCCCCTCCACCCAATTCAACTTGGCGAAGAAAAATCAGTGCAGGTGTCCCCATTATTGGAGACCTTCCATGGACGCACTAACCTCAGATATTTAACCTTTTGCAACCGTAAACAAAGTGGAGAGAGAAAGAGAAGGGAAGAACACGAAGTGGTACCACTCTTTCGAGATTCTCTCGATTAATGGCACATCAAACAACGCAGCAGATCTTAGAAAGAAACTGAAAAGCAAAAAGTGAATGAATTGCAGTACTTACTTGAGAAGAACCAACAGAGAATAGCAGGAGAGGACGGAAAATTCTCTGCCAACTTCTGAGAATATGCGGAGTCGCAAACTCAAAGCACAGAGTCTCCTCTGCACTTCGCCCTTGGAGGAGAACGAGGGAGAGGAAATCGAGATATATGAAGTGACGGATCGACGGCTACTGAGGAAGGATGGCTACAGAAAGTGATGGCACTGAGAGGGAGAGAGAAACAAGAGTTATCGTGGCATGCAATGGAAGCAAGCAACCAGACAGATAGATAGCTCATCAGATAGAGGCAGAAGCCAAAAACATATTTATAATGAGAGAGTCGGAGAAGAAAGCAAGAGAGAGAGAGGAGGATAAAAAAAGAAGAACAGAAAGAGTGCTTGATTGCGCGTGGAGATGGCTGTGGCGATTGAGTTTAACGCAAAAACTGGACGGCCGCTTCGATCGCTTTGGCCCTCACCGTCTTTCTTTTAATTATCTTTTTCCTACAAATCTTCCTAAACGCACCTAAAATTTTGGCAATAATTAAAAAAGCACTTAACGTTTTGATATTTATAAGGAGACACAATTAAGCTTTTTATGATTGGCAGTTGGAAAGGCAACCCGCCCCTTTACCCCTGCTTTAGGATTAAGGTTAGCCGTCGGGTTAGTCCGTACCAACTACTTTAAACTCGAGCTCAAGGCCTGGTTAAAATAAAAAAGTTTATTTTATAATATAAAATAATATATAAATATAATTCCTTAACAATATATATAATAAATATTAAAAGTAAGTTATCGAGATGAATTGAATGGAGTCGGGCCAACCGAGGTCAGCCTGACAACTTATCGAGCCTTCTTGGTACTCCTGACAACTTATTGAGCCTTCTTGGTACTCAATTTTTGGGCACAGGTCTCGACTCGAGTCGGGCTCAAGTATCCGACCTGATTTTCGACCTTATCCAAGATCCATAACTACTGTTGAACCTGAGCGTATGATATACCCTTCAATTCTAGTGTCACAAGTCACACATAATATTGTTCAAAGTCAAGAGAAATACCACTCACTAGAATCAAATCATCAATGTGACATTCAAACTATATCACACGGTTAATTCAAGAAGTCTTAAAAGTTCAATTGTTTTGGGACAAGTTAAGTATTAAACATGTGAAAATTTAGTATTTTCACTTCAAACAGACAACATTTATCAACAATAATGGTATAATCAAAGAAGTGAACATGAATCAGCGAACCTAAAATTAATTTTACGGTGAGGGTATAATAATCATTTGCTTAGGTAAGTGATAATTATAGACGATTCTTTTTTATTGATGATGTAAAACTTGGATATCCTTCCAATAATATCAAAAAGTTAGGTATATTTTCCGCAAACCTTTCAAGTACACTTTTGAAAATTTCATTGAAAAGTTTCTTTAAGCAAGCCCCCGCTTCCTTATAATTGTTAAAGCAGCCTTGACGTTTCTGTTTTTCTTTTAAGGACTTCCTTTTTTTCTTTTTCTTCTTCTTTTTTTCATTTTCGTTAACTACTGCCAAACTTGGACCTAGGGCAGTTAATATAACCATGAAACTGATCACCTTCATTTCATAAATCTTGTTTCTCTTCATTTCTTCTTCACATTACACATCCTTTATGGAATCCAATTGTCTTATCACTTTAGTCCACTGTAAAAATGACAATTATAGACCATTCTAATGTAATAATGAAAAGTATATCCTTCTATCTTAAGGAGCCAAGTTAGAAAAATCATAAACTTTTTACTTCTTGCTCCATAAAACAGGCTTAGTGTAGCTGATCGGATTGATGGATAGGTCATCAGCACGTCATCAATTCGATTCCCATGGGCTCTCTTTCTCTGTTCTTTTCCGTGGGGTACGACGGGACTCCGTTGGATGCACCGACTAAAGCTGACATGTCAAGATGTGATCCATCCATGTAAGCTAGGGGAAGTGGAGAAGGAGAGTCGCTTTCATTGGTTTCATGATTTAGGAGATCTTGAGGGATATTTTGTGGGGAGATTGTTCTTTACAAGATGAGCAATGATGGAGGTGTGACTTGGGTGTGATTGATCCCTTCCTTTTTTCCCCCCACTTCTTCATCAGCTTTCTCTTTTTGGTAGATTATGTCTCATGGCTTGGCTTGGCTCCTGCCCTGTGGATGTAAAACTGTTCGGATTCGGGTCGGATATTTCTTTTACCGTATTGTTGTTAGTAAAATCTTACTGAGCAGGGCAACAAATCCAGGTTTGATAGAGGTAAGGTTCCAACTTTAGGAATTCGGATTTGGATTCAGTCACCTAACCATGTACCAGTCATTCTTACTCCTTATGGATCTGATTTCAGGTTGGTGATCAGATCTTACTGGCCCACTGACATCTACTGACCACCTACAGCAATGGGTAGTCAATTCAATATCGGATCCGTTTCGTTGCCGACCTACATCCCAGTTTGGTCAGTTGAACCACGTAGACAGGAAAAGACCTTGTAATTAATTAATTTCAAGTCAGGATGGAAAAATGACAGTGAAAGGTTCAACACAAGTGAGTAGGGGTGAACAAGGAGTCGGGCTCGAGCTCAACTTGTTAAAGCTCGGCTCGTGAACGATTTTGAGCCGAGTTATTGAGTTTATGAGTCAACTCGTTCAAATAATCGAGCTGAGTTCTAACTCAACACGTAACTGCTGAGTCGAGCTCCAGCCTTAATTGAGTTTGTTGAGCCGTAATCGAGTCGAGCTCGAGATTAACATGTAACGATGAATATCAATTCTATTCAAACGAGTTTGTTAAGCCTTAATCGAGTTGAGCTCAACCTCAACACGTAGCTCCGGAGTCGAGCTCAAGATTTCATTAGTTGAGCTGAGCTCGTGCTAACTGAACTCGGGCTCGTGTTCACCCCTACAAGTGAGAGAGGTCGGAAAGATATCCGATGAGGCCGAAGCTCCTTCCCTTGCTCTAACGACCAAGAGTTATTTTGAAATCTGGGTGAGAAGCATGATACCGGGCCAAGTAAGCACGGAAAATACATGCATCTTCACACTTGAATACATATATTCCCATATAAATCTAACTTTAATTTCACCATTGATCCATTTAAACTTGTTCTAGACCCTAATCCAGATAAAATCTAAAGGACTAAACATGGGCATACCAAGATCCAGCAACCCGAAACCAAACCAACTAGCCGAGCCGAGCCGGGCTGGGCTGAGTCGAGCCGGGCCGAGCCAGGGGTGGAAGAGTGAGGGCCACACTTTGAGGAATTGATGAATTAAGAGACAAAAAGACTTTAGCAGCATGCTTGGGCTGCTAAAAGAGAGAGGATCTAAATCACCTTTTTGGGTGTGTCTTAATTGGTTCGGTCCTAGTTGGACGGTCCTTGTCATTGTGGGGGGAGGGCCGGAGGGAGGGGTCGGTCGGGTGGGTCCGTCCGTGCCCTACCCATTCAAACACCACCCGATCATGCGCCCTCATTGCCTGTCTATTTTATTACTCCTACATTCTCTCTCCCCATTCCCCTCTATTATAAAAGCACAACAAAGGAAGAAAGACAAATCGTCACAGAGAAGATGAACACGGATGCATGCTTTTGTGTGCTACACACAATCAGGATCCTTTCCTATGTTACATGGACACTTTTATAATTTGAATGACCAAAGGAAGTGATTAGAATATAGTTAGTACAGTTTGCCTGTTTGAGATGTGAGAGAAGATTATGAGACAGCAAATTTTTTTTTTTGTTGCCTGGATTGAGAGACTTGACAGTGGAGACCGTGCTTTATCATGTGGACCCGGGCGGTTGGCGCGGAGGGGTCGATGCGGGGCCGCTGGGCGGGCAGGCGTGACTTCTATCGCCATGGCCTTGGATCTCTCTAGGCACCCTTTCTGAGTAACTAGACCACTAATGCTACCGGCCGCTTTAGGTTTAGGGTAGGAAGGCAAGATCATGTTGTTGAATCTGCGCAACAGGTTCACCAGCAGCATCTCCAGTGTAAGAGTCTGCAACTGTGACAGATAGAGAAGAAGAGGAAGAAGTAGAAGATAAAACAAGGTTAGTCTAGTTTCTCGGGCTTCTGAGAGGCACCAGCTAAGGTAATCTCACAATTGGCCTTAAGTTGAAATTGACTGGGCTTTTATAGACCGTCTTCTAGGGTTTCCCGATGCCCAGCAAGAGGGATTCAACAATTGAGAGATTTATGAAATGCTGTCACACAGTGTTTCATGAATCTACCCAAATGAAAAAAGAACGACATAACCAAACGACCCTTAGTTCGCGTTTGTATCCTTTTATTGGCGTGTTCTTGTGACATAGATTCCTAGATAGAGGTTCTAGATCTAAAGGTAGGGGTCCCAGCCCACTTTACCAGCTTGACATTGAGGTTCCTCCAGCAGCACACTTCTTTTCATCTGCAATTGAGGCCGCAGGGGAGCTGGCCAATGAGAAAGCGACACATCATTCGAATTCAACTAAGATGTGGGTCCGCTTGATCTCTCTCTCTGCCCCTTCCTTCTTCTTTCCTTGATTTGGCCGTCATTGTGATAAGTACCCTTTTGCTTTTTTGGTGCCATAGGAGGACACCAACCCCACCTGGAAGAGAGGCTGCTTCTCTTGGACGGTCTGGTTTGCTTAGTGGACTTGTTGATCAAAAGCGACTGCATGCACCCCTTCCTTCCAACACCACCCCCTCTCCCCACATGAGGTGCATGTACACCATTAAAGATTGAGATTCTTTCTCTCTCTCTCTCTCTCTCTCTCTCTCTCTCTCTCTCTATATATATATATATATATATATATATATATATATATATATATATATATATATATCCTCTCTCCACCAAATGTGCTGTTTAAGAATCATTTTTGAACCCTTAAGAAATATATCAGATGGCATCCTTTTTTGTAATGTTAACTGTTATATGTACTTGAGTCTTCTGTCATGTCCTACCCAGGTCCCAATGTAGCCATAGACCATGGGGGCGTGAGAAAAGGGGGAGAGCTTCAGCCTTACGTCAGCCAGCTTCTGCATACTCATCATCAAATTCTTTCCAAGAACTGATTTTGATGCAAAAAACAATGTTCCTATCACTTATAGAGGCAAAAATATAAAAAAGGAAAGATATCAAAAAGTAAAATTGACTTTGCTTCCTAAGGATCCTTTTGAGTTGGTGATAAATACACTTAAGGCTTATGTTTGAGTCTCTATGACAACGTTTAATGAGACAGCCATCTAAATCTTAGACACGCAGTCATGAGATGCGGTCTCATGCACACCAATGCGTTTTTTTTGGGATAAGAAGATTCACTCATGGCACTCAGTCAAGCGTTTGCATTAGGAGATTGATCCAATCATCTTTTTATATTCGAGATTCAATTCTAATGTGTCAAGCATGAAACCATTCTCTTCTAAACACTTATTCTGAGTCAAACAGTCGATATCCGTGACATTCACATCCCGAGCTATATAGTTTTTCATTTTGGAAGATCCAACACCTGCTGAATTATGAGGTGCCTATCTCTCACCTCATGTCCATGTTCATGTTCTTGTTCTTGATATCTCAGGACAGCATCTATACAGATAGCCATGATAATAATATGAGAACTGTATTGTTAACTGTAATTTTTTTGCTAGAAAGAAGTAATGTGTTTGTTACCATTTTTGTTATGAAAAGAACTGCTTGTTTCTATTGTCAAAATTTGCTGGGAGAGAAATGAAATGGTAAATGTACAAGAGAATGACAGACTATTACGTCTGGCAGAAACTCAGTAATGTAAAACTGGTAACCAGATTTTCCCGAGGGAGGAGAGATCGAAAGATGGACATAGCAAACACAATAAAGTTGCAGGAAACAGAGAAGGAAGACAATATGACATTCAATGTGCTTATATTGGAAGATATAGTGCCAAGTTAGTTATAAATCCATTACACATATACTGACAAGATGGCCATATAAAAATATCCGTATTTGTTGACAATTTCAATTATGTTCAGTTGGCACTAAGAGTTGTCGCCTCAACAGTAAATCTGCATTGGAGCATCCACTTCTTAAATAGTTCTATTTCACAATACTCTATGTTGCTTGCTGCAATTTGCAACAAAATCATTTCTCCTTCTTTATTATTTGAATTCAAGAAGACAAGAAAAAAATAAGGGAATCCACATGCAAAAGATAATTACACTCAAGGGTAAATATCCCAGAGTTATTGACTATAAGAATGAATTACTAATTTCCTAATTATTAATCGCCAAATATATAGTGATTACTGTAAACTAGTTTCAGTAGAAGCTGCTTGCAATTAGGAATGCCAAGGCAAAGATCAATACAACATATATTTTAAATTATAAATATTTGGTTCATTAAGTGAATCACACTTGCATAATCTTATCAATCAAGAGTAAGATGGGGGCTCCGAACATCACACATGGGTTATATAGCTTTAATGGGGAGGTCCTGCTTGATCAGCAAAAGTCATTTCTAGTTGCTGTTTTCCCGGCATGAGCCCCGGGCTTTCTTTTTCAATCGGAGAAAAATGAAGAGAGTCGTGCCACAGACAGATCTTTGACAGAAACGGAACAAAGGTTCCAAAGATGTGTTTACATTGATGAATGCTTGATCCGATGACTTTGCACAAATTTGAGCACGAGAAGTTGAAATTTCTGCTCGGTAAGGTTGGCAATAGTCTATCACGCTAAAAGTTATCTATCAATATGCTACTGTTCGCATATACAGTAATATGCCCAATTTCAAAAAGACACTACATTTTATGCAGCTAAGTTCACCTGCCCATAATGATCATTATGGCGCAGAACGAGTTTTAGACCCTTGGCACCCTCAGTAAACACCTTCTTCTTCAAGGAGCTCCTCGCAGGTTCATGGTGACTCTCCTTTAATCCATGCAGACCGTCTAAGCTGGACCAAGTTGGTCCTCTTGGAGTGCTTTCTAGCCACAAGAATCTCTCTGAGTATGGGTTTACCAGACTCTGACAAAAGCCCTCTGGAGTCTCACATATCAGTCCCTAAAAGAATCAGAAGTTTCAAAAAATAAGCACATAATCAGATAAAGATAGAGACAACACCACGAAGAAATTTGTTGTTTTTTTTACCTCTGCCATGGCTTTAATTTTTAGACCAACTTCTTTTGTTAGAAGGATGAGCTGCCCATCGGTCTTGAGTCTCTTGAAGAGGAGGGCGCATTCAAGAATGTGATCTTCAGCAGTCGGTGAAACTATCTCTGCAAAGCTTCCATAACTGGAAAATGAGATTTGGCTAGCAGTAAGGAAACTCATCGCATTGCAGCCACTAGATTCGCTGCCTCCTTGATTCAGTTGAGGATGAGGAGACACTGGAGGGGTTGCTGATACCGGGAAGCATTCACCAGAGCTCTGCACATGAATCCACCAGCTCATTTTGACCATGCATTGCTCTATCCATTGCATGACAACAGAAGCCTCTGATTCTTTTCTGAATCTGCTTGCTCGGTGTTTAAGACTATCTAATTCCCGAACAACTGGACCAAAACCATTAGAAAACAAGCACAACATAAATGAATTAAGAAAGAAGAACAATAAACTTTGTGGAAGAAACTAATGT
This sequence comes from Nymphaea thermarum, assembly GCA_011799765.1. Lineage (NCBI taxonomy): Eukaryota > Viridiplantae > Streptophyta > Magnoliopsida > Nymphaeales > Nymphaeaceae > Nymphaea > Nymphaea thermarum. Next base: position 91,356 of record JAANDH010000378.1, read on the forward strand.
GATACTGAAATGTGACTTTCAGAATTTGGTTTCTTTACCCAATCTTGGAATAATAAGTTGAGTCCCCTTCAGACCTTCCATTAGTTTCAGTGACCTTCTGGATTGTGCATTGAGTAAGCAACTTGTGTCAACCACCATGTACCATTTCTTTTTCGCTGCCGCCCCCACAGTATCGGACTCTTGATGACTAAAAGACTGAATACGCATCACGATCAGTTAGCTTTGTCATTCGACAGTTAAGGATGTTAGCAAATAAAAATAAACAAGGTTCAGGACCTTCAGGTTCAATGATTTGCTTACCACAGAAGAACAACTGATTTCGTTGCTGATTCTTTTTTTGTTTGTGATATTGAAAGTTCCTGATGTGCTTGGCGAGTGTTCGACACCGGCAGGTGAACTAAGGAGCAAATTTTGGAATGGTACTCTTTCTTCCTGCCTTCTTTTTAGGATCATCTCCTCTTTGAACTTCGACGGAGTCTTGGCCCTCGACTTCAAAACTCGAGAAGATTTTGGGGTAACATTCTCTTTGTCACATGGAAACATGCCTTCCATAATGGAGTCGCTGTGAGCAGATGAAGGTGAACCACACAGCCAGTCCAACTTCTTCATATCGTGTTTAGCGGTTGCAAGCTGTCTTATGTCATTAGCTTTCATTGTTGAATTTTCAGACGTAAGCTTCCCTCTTGATTTCAAAATACTGACTGATGGAGTTTGTGGAGTCATGTTCTCCTTATCCGACAGGAATACATCTTCCATATCAAGACAACCACGAACAAATGGAGATGATCCTGGCAACCTGTGACGCTTATCTTGCTCTTCAACACTTAAAAGTGTTCCACTGTTTCTCTCATCATCTAGATCACCATACTCAAGTCTCCTGCTTGATTTTAGAACACGGGAAGGAATCTGATGGGTGGAATTCTCTTTATCTGATACGAAGGTATCTTCCCTACCGGACTTTGTGATTCTAGCGTTTAAAGGTGATCGGCCTAAAGGTGATGGCTGGAACTGATGCCGCTTTGTGCCCTGTTCAGCAGTTACAGCTATCTTCTTGTTATTTGATTCGGACAAGCATCCACCTGTGGCATTGTTATTTGATTTTGGAATAAAATTCACTAGATCTGAAGAGCAAGACTTCGTCACTTCCTCAACACTTTGATAACCTGAGCCACAGTAAAGCCCGTCCAACATTGCTCCACAACCATGGTCTGGGGTTGCAGGAGCATTGCAATTTCTGAGTATGGCATTTTCTGGTTGAAGCCCATGGGGATCTTCTTCCCCCACATTAGATTCTGAAATGCATTGGAGAGTTTGTGGAGTGGAGCTTTTCTTATTTGGTAGTAACAAGTCTTCATCTTCGTTAGAACTAATGATGGACTCGTAAGGAAATCCCTGCACCACATGCCATTCCTTTGTCTCCAGGAAGACATTGACAGTGGTACTGTTCTCCCAACCTCCCATTTCTATATCATCAGAGGCGACGAATTCATTGGTTCCACAATTTTCTTTCTCCAAATCAAATTCTTCCTCTTGGTTGCCGATTATATCCGTGCTAACTTCATTATTTTCTCGGTGGATGGATATAGCATCAGCTCCTAGCTCCAGATTAGTGATCTCAGCATACAAGGCCATGTCAAGCCCTTCATCGCTCTCTTTATTTGGCATTAGCGTGTTTTCCTCTTCATAAGAACTGCAGATAAATAAGTCAGAAGGAAGTACCTGCTTGCTGCCGCATGCCATATCTTCTGACGAAACATCCAGAGCAGTCGTGTTCTCCCAGACTCTGACTTCGTCGTCATTAGAGCCAACGCGCAAATTGGTGGTTGGATTCTCTTTATCCAAATTAACTTCTCCTTGGCTGGCAATTATATCCATTATCATTTCATTCTTAGAATGATCGATGACTGCAGCAGCTTTGCTTTCTAGATTTGTAATCTCAGCATAGCAGAGCATGTCAAGCCCTTTGTCCCTCTTTGTGTGCTTACGCAGATGAGGTGCACTTGAAGACATGCACCTTCTACTCCAAAGATTCACGGTTCCTTGCTGCTCCATAGTCTCACTGCTCTGTCGTCCTTGATTTCCCTTCCTGGTTGCTGTGCTACTGATTGGTGACCCTGGTAATGAAGGGTATAAACCTTCGGACTTCAATGGAGGTGCCGATGGACATTGATTTTGTTTATCAACATCAAGAAGGATGCCACTCCCTTCGTTCTGAATCAAAAACATTAACACAAAAAATATGTTTCACGAATGACAGGGGAATGCTGAAGAAAGAGGCTAAAGAACTCAAGACTTTGTCAGATGGGCACCTCCTGGTTTTGGGAAATGGACGATAATACGTCATCTTGTTCTTTCTCTAGGTCAAAAATCGTTGACACCCATTTCAGCTTATACATCCTTGTTGAACCTCCCAACTTCAGAACGTCTCCTTCTTCAACTTGCACGGAAACTTGGGGTGTCATCTTTCGTCCCGAAACCATTGTCCCATGAACTGCACATCAGCATGATCTTTTCTCATGAATTTCTCATTTATTAGAAATAAAACCAATAAATTATATGAGTATGGCAAGAAAATGAAAAGATTGAGCACCTGAAGATTGATCAGTCACCCAAAGCTTCTTGGAAGATTCATTAATCTTGAGTTGAAGATGGTACCGGCTGATGCTAGGGTGCTCTAACACAATATCACAATCTGGGTGGCGCCCAACCATCATAATCACGTCTTCTTGGCTACGTTCAGCCTCTGAAACAGGTGGTCTGCTGAGGATGATGTTCTTCACATGAGCTCCATTCTTGAAGACGGTGAAAACAGGGATCATTTTGCCTCTTTCTTCTTCTTTTTGGTCCATGGTGGAAGCAGATCTTCTCTGGGGGTTTCGTCTTCCTCTTCTTCCTTCACTTCAAATTTTCGAGCTAGAAAACCACCTTGGCAAGAGAGGAGGCATCAAGAAAGGCAATAAATTTTGAGACATGGCTAGCGGTGAGCTCTTGGTTTTCCCTGTTATTTCAAATCGTTCTAAAGATAGAGATCCGTTTCTGCAACGGCCATTTTTTTGAACGAACGGCGGGTCGGTCAATCACCTAACGGGCAGCACTCAAAATTTTCTTATCAAATCACAATGTCATAAATGACCAATTTATATCATTTTCCCTAGCCTCGTCTTTTTCTTTATATAATATTGCCAAACGTTCTTTTCTTTTTCCTAATTTATTTTATTCATATTGAATTTACATGTTCGCGTGCAGGTCTTTTATTTCAAATTAATGAATCAAACAGTTCCTCACGAGTCATAAGTGTCAAACAACCAACAGCAACGTGGTTAATATTTTAAGCGTTTGTAGGGTTTAAGTTCAAATATTTTTTGAAATTTGTTAACATTTAGGAGGCATTTGATTACTCCATATTTGAAAACCATGGATTTGATGTTGATGTAACATAGCACGGCGCATGGGGGCTTGTGTGAGCAATTGCCCATACAGTCCCACAAATTTTTTTTTTTTTTTTTTTTTACATTGGTGGTCACTAATAATTACTAATTCATACGTATACCCTTAATGATTTGCTTAGTGCTTCTCTACCATTTTATTTTGTCTAAGTTTTTCTAAACTAATGCCCCTAAGCAAAATTTGCTGTTAGCATGCTTTTGCTAATATGGTAAAAGATCCATGGTAAAATTTATAGTTATCATAAGTCAGAGCTAAGATCCACATTTAAAATTCTTATTATATTTTTTTGCATTGAAATTAATACTTTGCTTAATGTCTCTCTACCATTTTAGTGTAAGTTTTTCTAAATTAATGCCCCTAACCAAACTTTGCTAGCTTTGCCACTGCACAGTATGCTTTTGCTAATATGGTAAAACCATAGATTTAAGGTCAGATTGAAAGAGAGGGGGGGGTCCATGGTCAAACAAACACAAGCTGAAGATTTTAAAACAAGGCAATCAGACAACCCCTTAATGAAAATAATAGAAAACAACTATTTGCCTACTTAACGCAATGTACTTCTTGAGCAGCTAAATGTAAAGTAAGAAACAAACATGTCTTGGTATGCCTTGCGAGCCGAACTTTGACATGTCCATGTCAAATATGCATTTAAGATACATATTCCGCTTGATCTCATTTCTGGATTTTACAGAAACATGGTTCGCTATGAAATTTCTTTCGGTAGAAAAGAAATACCAACGTTATGACTTCCAAGATGCTTGTATTATGGACAACTTGGTAATGAAAGAAGAAACTCCTCAAAGAAAGGGAAAATCGGGCATGTATAGCAAACGGAAATTATAACGAGAAAGATTTGAGAACTTAAAAATTAAAATATTCTCAAGAGACTTTTCGGGCCAATGAATTTGGGCCTTTATCCGAGGCTTTTGATTTTTATATATGAAAATAATATATATATATATATATATATATATATATATATATATATATATATATATATATATATATATATATATATATATATATATATATATATATATATATTTGCATATTTTAGGGCAGCTGTATCAGTCGATATTTAAAAGAAGGTGATTTAAGCCCTTTCTCGTTATATTTTTCTGAAAAATAATGATATGCATCTCCATATATAAACCATATTTACAACATTAGTTCAAATCTTAGAGCTCGTGATTCGAGATCCTGGAATCTAATTTCAGGTCCATAGATTTCAGAGTTTTCGTTTAAAAGCAAGATAGATGTCATAACAAGATCCTCAAATAGAAACACAGTTTCAATATAAACTAAAACCGCAATTGCAAATTTATGGCATCACCTGACTTATTGTCTGCATCACCATCCTCACCAACGAACAAACCAAGACGAACTAAAACCGCAATTGGTATATTTATGCCATCACACTCACCAGTTTTTCTTTTGTCTTTTTCTCTCCTTTTTCCCTTCATTGGCAAGGTGGAACTAGGCAGGATCCTACCAGATTATACCCAAGAAATGCACAACTGAAGCATTGAAAACTTGAACTCCTTGAACAACTTAAAAACATCCCCTAACCATGTGGGCAGTGCTCCTATTCAAGCCCTTATCATTTGAAGACATGGAACTTCCTGCATATCCTATGATGCCTAGTTTAGAGAAAAACAGAGAAGAATCTTGTTTCAGATCAGCCAAATGCCCACTCTGCCATAGCACTGAAAGGCAGCAAAGAACAAGCAGGCGCTTATGATATTAAAGCAACAACTAGGTGAGACATTTTATTAAATTCAGAGACAGAAATAACAGACTTTCAACTATTGTACAAATTGTTCCTGTATCTGCAGCCTTCTTTAAACTCAGAAATGGAAACAACACCAGCTTCCCACCTCGCTGGAGTGGAGCCCTTCACACTATCCGTGCATTTCTTGGCAAAGTATCGCGATTAGTGATTACCGTGTTTAAAACATCGTTTGCCAGGTTTTTAGAAGAAAACAAAAACTAACCATACTGATGTTTGCCAGGTTTTTAGAAGAAAACAAAAACTAACCATACTATTTGAGCACCAACACCTGAGTGCTAGTGCTGACAAAAAATCTTGGAAAGCCAGATGAAACAGAAGCCTATTTCACGGCCTGATTATAGATGAGTATGCAAGAGGAGGAAATTGTCTAAAAATATTAAACATAAACATCTAAACCACAGTTTGTAATACAATATCATGTATGAGCTATGATACAGAAACAAGATGGATTAGTCACCAACATGCAGACCCTCTTGTACAAAACAAATCTGTCATACTAACTGATCCCCAAAAGTTAAGACCGGCCCTAAAGTGTGAGATGCACTGCTGATGAAAGAATACAGCACATCCAATCAAAAGATTGCACAACATCCAGGACTATTGGATCCATTTGCTTCTCCAAGACCTCTGGCTCTGAAATGACAATGTAAGTAGCAAAAAAATTTATTCCTGCTTGTCACGACTGAGGCGAGCTCGGTGCTTCAGCTCCGCTTTTTTCCACCGTACAATTAAATAGCACAGATTGAACAGTGTATTGACCTTGAGAGAGGAAAAGTGTTAGGGTTAAAAAGGAGTGGTTTTTTTTTCAAATACAAAGATGGATATGGGTTGCCATTGATACTTACAAGTATGATAATTGCAATGATCAGAAGAGGGCCAGACCAAAGTACTGAAAGGAAAAGACCATTTGGATCAAAATAATTCTGTCCAGCAAACTTTCTCCAATTGCTTCCAAGTAGATGATTAATATTTTCAGCCAAATATACACCACCAACTGCAAGGTGCAGAAATCATCAGGGCAAGCATTGCAGTTAACAAGTTTAAAATACTATATAAACTGTTGTCAAATGCATTGAACTGTACATACCAACAGCGAACAATTATGTTAACATATGAAAACTAGAAAGCATATAAATTTTCTGGAAACAAGAAAGCTTGCCCCTGATAAGACGAGAAAATAAGAATGGAGATCAGACCATCTCTCAGTCTCGTGAACAAATGGTCATCTTCCCAGAATGTGAATATAATGGCATTCCTTTTCATCATGGCTTACAGATCCAAGCGAAACATGTAGGTTTTTCCACTTTTTAAAGACTTAACGCATCAGAACACACAAGGCATTTCAACTATCTTTGTATATTTTAAGTTTTTTTGTATTTCAAGTAATTACAGTTTTCTGTTTTTTTTAACTTTTTGTTTTAGGTCACCACCAACTGACTGTCCTGCATAGGTTTTACATGGATCTGACACTATAGTCATGTTGAAGGTCCATATTCGCACACAATCTTATTGAAGCATAAGCATTGACTTGACAATATTCGTACACAATCTTGTTGAAGCATAAGCATTTATTTAACATGGTGTAAGGCACTCAATTATGCAAATTTCGAACAAGAGCCTCATGAAAGTCATAAAGCACTGCTTCAAGACCATCAAATGGATCTCTAGCTTTGATGACCTTAGTCAGAAGAAGGAGATCCATCTCAGAAGAAATCCATGACAATATGGAGCACCTCATGTCACTTAGCAAAAGGTCGGACCGTGCCCCACAGGCATATAGGATTGTGGCAGCTGCCAGCGCCGAAAATTTATGAAGATAATAAGTTGGAAAATTATTATAATTTAGCAACTAAGCAACATGGGAAAGAGAAATCTATAAATCAACTCTGTTCATAAGGAGTAGAAAACAAGGATTTTGAAATAAATCAATGATCTGTTCGTAATGGAATAGAAAACAAGGAATTGAAACCTCTTTTCTTTAAAATTAAAGAACAAATAATGGACTTATTTACCAAGCTGATGCAACAAAGACATCGCTTTTATTTCTAACAAACAATGAAATGATAGTCTGCCAGCATGGCTCCTAAACCCCTGCAATCAGATTTGTCCAGCCTCGGTAGTCTACCACATTGTCACAAATATCCTTCTCTGACTTTTATCGGCAAAGTTCTACACAGATCTTAATCAGCAAATATGTTCTTTTCTGGAAATGTGAGTCCAGAAAACCAAAATATATAAGAACAACAGTTTATGAATTTTCTACTATTTTTCTTACAAAAAAGTTTTGGTAAACATTCAAGATAGTTACTAAAATGTTAAAAAAACAAAACATGAAAAATAGAAGTGTTGAACATTTTTCACAATGGCTTTTAAAACAGCAAACAAAGTATCATTATATTTTCATTTTCGTCATATTTCAGCATATCATGACCAATTCACTTTTTTTTTCATTTCATTTGTTTTTTGCAATATTTTGTATAAATCATCCATTCATAATATCGCAGACAGAAAAACAAAATAAGTAAATAACTGAATAAAAAAGATAATCCCTACAAAAATAATAACCTAAAATGATAACACTTCACAACTAATAATTGCTAGACTACGATTTTTTTAGTTCAAAACTTAACAAAATGATTGTCAGGCACAAGGTAAAACCCGGCCCTTCTTGTACTACCTTGTGCCCTGATTCATAGCCCTTTTTGAATGCCAAAAAAAACTGGCTGTAAAAGTGGGATACAATTAGCAGAGCAAATACTCGAGTCAATTTTAAAAAGCTGGATTATTGCAGTTGGTATTGGAGCCCGGGTCTAATGTTCAAAGGATCTTAGATATGAAATTATTGTCAAATGACTCCCAGGCAAAGGATGTTCAACTTTTCATGTGTAAGGAATCTGAACGGGGATTGAATCAAAGATCCGAACTCTATCCTCATCAAAACTTTCAACTTTCTTCAAATTTCAACTAAGGAGACCACAGCACTATGCAATTCCACGAATCAAGGGTCCATAATTAACCCTTCAATTGCATGCTATTTGTTAGTTCAAAAGATAGAGATCTATTTGTTTTTTACAAATATTTGATGTCTCTACAAGGACATTTCAAGGGCCAGAAAGAATCTTGAGACCGCTGTATTTCTGCTATAAGTTCTACATGAAGATAGTACACATCTAAACATGATGCTGCTGACAATAACAATGACGTATGGGGCTGCAAAAAGGCTAATCTAGCAATCAGGATGAATGGCATGTAGTAAAAATGCAAATAGCGTTTCCAGTAGGGAATACATATCTAAACATGATGCTGCTGACATCCATACCTTAATTTTTGCTTTAAAAACTAAAGGAAATAACACTTCTGCACAACATAAACTAATAAAGAAGGTTTTAGACAAGTAGGAATGTCACCACATACGTGCTAGAAGAAACAAGATCATCTGAAAGTTGCTATGCTTCCTGGAGGTAATAGCCACCACCACAATAATCACATGAAAAATCAGCAACGATATCAACCATGGCTCCTACAAAAAGAACACAACAGAATAACTGTAAGGCAGAACATAACAGGTCCATACTTTTATTAAGAATGACATACACATGAGTAGAGTGTGCTTGTGTGTGTGTATGTGTGATCATGACGTGTGTGTGTGTGTGTGAGAGAGAGAGAGAGAGAGAGGAGCAAGCAAACCCTGGAGACCTAAATGACCACCCACGATCAGATGGTTATACCAACCGTGTTTTCTAGTTCCAGTCTATTATGTCGTATTCTCCTCTCCTATGAAGCCCATTCCAATAGATGTGACTACATGCAGCCAAGATCGCATACATATATGTACAAAAGAGAAGTAGAGAACCTTAACAAATCAGCTGTAATGCAGCAAAAAGAACTACCAGCTATGCACAAGAAAGGGACTTAAACTTAAGAAAGCGAGCTCAGCATAAATGCTTTTGCACACATAACAAACATTCAAAGTGCTCATCTCCTCAAAGAGATATATATATTCACTTTCATTAGATGTAAAATCTTATAATTTCAATTCAGATATCTATCCTTCATTATGGGTGTGAACACTTGCATATTTTGTATCCATGGTTACTATTTCTGTGTAGGTCAAGGTTATAATAACGTCTCCTACAAAATATTTCTTCATGAGGAATCCAAATCAACTTTTAAACAAATATAGTCCCCTAGTTTCTTTACTGAAAGTCTGGACGGTCTGCTGGTACAGCTTAACAGCACCAACTACTTTTTATCTAAGATAATATGCTAGTGACTAGTAAGGTAATAGGTTGAACCGTTAAAGGATGCTTAACCTTCGGTTACTGCACTGGAAAGAACGAAGCACAAAAGCACATGTCCAGCCATAGACACGAACAAACAACCGTTTCACTTGTACCAAAATAAATTGTTTCATCAGATGTCTTAATTTTTAAGCAAAATAATAGGGACAAAAATGTATTTCACTACCATTCATCCTGCTTTCATAGTTAAAGTGGCTCACACAAATACCATTTATGATTCTATCCATCTTTGTTGCTCTTTTTCTTTTCCCAATTCAAAGAAATATAAGCCACTACAATTCAATTTCTTCTATTCTGTCAGATCAGATCATATGAAAAAGGATCTACGTTGCAAGTCAGAAGACGAACTTAACCACATTGACCAAATCACAGCATGGAGCTGAATGTATATCTCAGAATTCCCACCTAGCTTGTAAAAATGTGCAGGTGAAAGCACACCTCTTGACGATTGACAAAAGCATGAAGCACCTCTTTTCATCAACAATGTCGGGTATAACTAGTTCTCAGTCTAAATCGAATTCACACAATCATGTAACGCTACTTCTTAGGGAAAAGAAAGAACTGTCCCAGTATCACAAAGATTATCTTCAGATTCGTCGCAATTACTAACGGAGAGAACATTGATTTCCTCATGCTTTGTTTTCCAACAAAAAGGTAGATAACGTAAATCACTGAAAGGAAGAAAAACCCATTAAAAAGCCAAAAACTAAAGAAGAAGGGGACTTACCTTCCAGTCGATGGCGTGGAAGAAGCCGATGAAGTTGTCAATGGCGGGTTGGCTTCCGCTTCGGATTTCGCCCCTCACCTTGTCAAACAGATCTGAAAGAAAGTCCAACTGAGCCTCGATAGCTGACTTCACCTCCTCCATTCTCTCGCGCACTCCAACACTGCTCTCCCTCGCCCTCTAATGGCCGGAGTGGCAGCCGTTCAATGTCGGGTTCTTGCCAATGGAACCTTGGAGAGGCGTTGGGAAAATTGGCCAGAATCGATCTAAATCGGCCGATTCAAATCCGATCGGCCCTGTTTCTTCGATGCAGGGACTGATTCGAGGGTCGTTAAAAAAATCCCGACTCGCCTCAATCGTCCCGTGAATCGGCCAATTAGAACTGACTCGATGACCTTGGCCCCTCGCAACAAATAAGAATACAGCCCGACACCACCTTACTGGTAAAACCATAATAAAACTGGTGTTTTCTTTGTACTCACACTGATTTTGCATTTTTTTGGGAACAATTGTAAAATATTTACTTTTTGTTTTGGAAGAATTTTTGAAACCTATAAGAAGTGGAAAAATGGCTCCACATAAGAAATTGTTTTATTATTGTTAAATGCAACATGAATTTAAATAATTTACCATCGGATGTCAACTGTTTGGGCCTTCCAAGTAGTAGGAGCTAATTATCTTCACTTCTACAAGTTTAAGGGGGAGTTGGATGACACCCTCAATTAACCCAGTTTTGTGAAAACTTGGTTTTATGAAAATCAAAATTCTTATTCAGTTTTGAAAACTTGGTTTGTTTGTTTGATTGTAGTGATTTTCATCTGTTGTGCAAGAATATCATCTCCTTCATTAGACTAAGCCACTCATCAAAAGAACCAGGTCCTCTCTAATAGCATGTTTGCATGGTGCTCTAAACCTAGCTTGCATCTATCTTCGGATGTGCATCATGCCCATTTGCACATGCTTAGGGTCGTACAGCAGCCAAGTCGAGCTCAAACTCGGTCAGCTCGACTCAACTCGATTCATATCTTGCTCAGCTTAAGCTCGAGTCAAGTTGTACAAGATCAGCTCAACTCGATAGACCAACTCCTAACTCTAACTCTAACTCGAGCTTGACTCGTTCAAACTCATTTATCAACTCCTTATTTGACTTGAGCTGTTTGTTTAGTTTTAAGTTTAACTTAGCAACTTCTAGGAATGTCAATATATCTGATTTAGATCAAATCTCCAACTGAACCCTTTCCTGTTTCAGTTGAATGGATTCCAATCTCTCCCCTTCTTCCCAATAGTCTGAAGATTTTCACATCCGATCATCCCTTTCCAAACATTGGAGTCCCTTCACATGAAGCCTTCCTTTCTTTCCTACCTTGCAGTTCTCTATAAGATGTGTGTCCTCACCTAGTGCTGCATTCACAAATTACCTCCTTAGAAAATATATGGTGGCAAATGTGACAAGTGAATTCAGAGAGAAATACAGAGACTAACTACAACCTTAGAAAATCACCCGGAATCCTTGCTACCAGGAACCCTTCTGCCCACTCTCCAAGCCCCTCTTCTCACCATAACCCTACCCCTTTCTCTGGCTGAGAAGCACGGCTGACGGGTTTCACCAACACTCTCTCATCTAGCTCTTCTCCTCAACGCATTTTTTCATCCTTCTGGTTGTTTAGAAAATTATTCAGAAAACCTTTGTAGAACTTAAAATCAATTTCTGTGGAGTCTGATCCATAACATGCGTTCTGTTGCCAGGAAATCAGCAAACTTCATTGCGCGGTAAATTACTACGCTAAGAAGGGAAAAAGGAAAACCTCTCTCTCTCTCTCTCTCCCTCGAGATATATATATATATATGACCTGAACTCGTCTTAGATTCCATTTAACAGACCCTTTCCTTTACTAAATTGCAAAGACCAAAAAACACAAGAAGCTTGGTGTTGTACAGAGCTTCAACACATCAATGTACAACAATTACAGACTGGTCAATAACAAGATACAACCAAAATGCTGTATTCACAGTTCTCAAGCATCCCTCCCACCTTTCCGACTCACAGCTTCACATAACCGACACGGCAACGTGTCAAGGCTCATAGCACGTGCTTTGTGATAACTGCCCATCACGCCGCACCTTCTCCATGCATGATACTCGGCATATGCAACTGGATCGTTAGCAAGGTCCTTGACATAAGAAGCCAGTTCCTCGAGGGATGCAAATTTTGTACCATCGATAATAGAATTTGGAGGAACAAAGTCCCATACGTTTGGTGCTCCAAAATAAATTGGAACTGATCCCGCATCCAATGCATAAAAGAGCTTCTCAGTGACATAGCTCTCTGTCATGGTATTCTCAATGGCGAGCACAAACTTATAGTGTGACATGGCACAGTGAAGATGATCCCACCACTTTGGTACTGCACTTTCACGATTCGCACACTCTGGATAATAGGTCAGTGCCATGTTTGTGCCACCAACATTATTCAAGCATTTGCCAAATGAATGATGCGGCAGCATCGAGAGGAGCTTCTTAGCCAGACGATTTCTTTGCCAAACACATCTCGAAGATGACCAGTAAACAAGTGTATCCTACAAAATGAATGAAAAAAAAAGTCAAATGGAAGACAAGTTTATATGACCAAGCCAACCAAAATACACAGTTCCTAGATCCAATAATGCTTAAGCATGCTCATGAATGGCTTGTTCGAACAGAAAGACAACCCACATCTCTTTGCTCCTTCAATTAACAGAAGCACTAGGCATAATAGTACTATTTCAATTCAAACAGACACTATCCACTGAAAACACATACGAACATTTTAATTCCTATGGAATAAATTGTATTCACTCCAACAGTTAGTGACAGATGAAGAGAAAAAATCGATGTGTCCTGATTCAAAATAAAATTCACATAGATGTGAAACCATACAGCTACCATATGCTGACTATCATAGACATCTATATGTGCATACTGTAAATGTGCAGCACTCTGTCGATCACTCACCAAATTGCATTTCCTGGTGCAAAATGTGGTTGTGATTTCTGGCCACCGTTAATGAAGTCATTGTAGAACATTTATAAAATCAAATCCCAGAAAACTTTAATATTTCAAAAATACAATCATAATCTCACAGTATCTTAACTACGGTAATTTCGGTGTTTTTGGAGAAAATGAACATGATGAATTTACATTTGGAGGACAAAATGTAAGCGAACTGGTTAACCGTATAAAAGTGCACATCGAGACAGGAACATGTTCAATTTCAAGCTGTGCGCAGAAATAGCAGGCTTGAGCTTTACATGTCAATCTTCAAAAGTTTTTACTCAGTTAATCTGTTACCTTTAATGACAACATTTCAGCTTCACAAAGTTTTCGAGCTTTATACACTTACATTTTGCTTCTTAGATGATATTTGATAACTCCGACCATTATGAAACAATGCCCCCGCATAAGTTGACTGAACATCATCTTTAGCATGATAAGTAATAAAAATATCCTCATATCCTGAAGATCGTCGACCGGGCTCAAGATCCATGTATGCGCGAAGAGGATCTCCCTTGGTTCTCTGGCAAATAACAGATTATCTTGATAAGCATTCCAAACGACCAGAAGAATTTGAATACATAAAGCACCAAGTCAGTGAATTATAAGACTTATGAAGCTTCTATGCAACCCTAGAAAGGCAAATATCCAGAAACACTTAAAAATGATCAAGCAGACCATGCAATTGGTACAAGAGAAACATCTTACCTTTTTTGCAACAGTAAGAACAAGAATAAATAATTTACAGTTGTCTTCCAGTCAAAAACGGTCTTTCTAAAAAACACCAACACTGAAAAGTGAAAACAGAGATGGAGAAAAGGAAAAAAATTTACCGAAACTGAAAATATATGAAAAATGGCTTTCAAAAAGAACATCCATAAATAAATATATCTATATAAGAGAGTTCTATGCTATTGTGTGCCGGAGGGCTAAAAATTAAAAATCTGTCACTAAAATAGCTATTAGTGACAGTTTATGATACAATGATGGTTCATGGTACTTTTAGTTTTAGCAACATCTACAAGTGCTTTTAGTAAACAGATTTTTAATTTTTAGCTATCCAGCAACATCTACATGTCGAATGGCTAAAAATTAAAGAACCGTAACTAAAAAATAGCCATCAAATAACCATTAGTGACAACTAATGATGCAATGATGGTTCATGTTATTTTACCAATGATTCATGGTGCTTTTCGCAAACAGATAACTTTTTTTAGCTATCTGGCAAAATCTAGCACACGGACATTATATATATATATATATATATATATATATATATATATATATATATATATATATATATATATCATTAACATGAGTATTACCATAAAGTGCTTTAAGATACACAACTTCACAGAAATTGCAATCATGTTTTATTCAAATAAATGGTTTCACACACATCTCTTTGATTGGAATTGCACATACATGACATCGAGTTTAAGCAACCACTTCTTGGTTCATTCAATATATGAATTTCAATGTCATCCTGTTAGCAGCCACCAGCTAACTTGGAACCCTTACAAAGCAACCCCAATACCACATGCACACACTCAACCCCAATCTAGGATTCTTCCCTCCTAGAGATAAGGACTTAAATTAACGGATGATCCCCTCAGCGCCTTTGACCTATTTATAGCCTTTCCTCCCCTTGCTTTCAGCCTGTCAAGGTGGACAGCCAAGTGTAAATTCTGTCTCAACAACGGCCTTCATAATGTAGGTGCACACTTGAAAATTAGCTGCTCCCTCTCAGAAGTTTCTTCAAATGTAGTGGAGACCGCACCCAGATAAATGCAAGCCAGTTGCTTGGCCATTGAAATTTCTATATCCCAGCTTCCTTATTCGTTCATATTTAAATAGCTGTGGTGGATGCCTGCACTTCAGGTTGATGCGAAACAAGAGCGGGGAGTGCTCTGATGTGGGTGGTCTAGGTGCTTCTGTTATATCCAGTCCGATGGAATGATTTGAGCAAGTCTTGCACCCTCATTCTTAACAACTGAGAAACTGTAGGTCATTGACCTCGTAACTGCTACTATAACCTCTTTCAAGTTAAAATTTCCAGTGTTCAACTCTAGATAGCACTCATGTATGCTTTTGAATTCCATGTCATCCAAGATGTTAGCCAACTGTTGTTGACCGAGCACACTCGTTCTGCAAAGTTGATTCTGCTTTTTGTTTAAAGTTTAATCCTTCTTCAGTTGATGGGTAAACATTATCCCATTAGGTTGTGTATAATGGCGACCCCGACTCCTTGAACACAGATGAAGTTTTCCATTAAAATCTTCTCACTGGTCACATCTTGTGCAATAAGACTAACACCAACAACATCTTCCTTTAGATCCTTGAGCAAACATGCATTGACCACTAAGAAGACAGGCCCATTTCCCTCCATCCCAAATGTTTTGAACGTAATTTCAACATTTTTCTCTTCTTTACCTGCAAGTGCCAGCGGAAGTGTTCTTTTCCCAACTTCAACCGAATCCCCCTCGACAGGGTCAATCAAGGGCAACCCAATGTCTTCCTCCCCAGCCAATCCTGTCAATTTGGCAGCCTTCATGTTCCTTCCGTTGAGCCTTCCAAAAGAATCAACAGCCAAAATGGATACAACCACTGTTTTTATGAGATGAACCATTTCATTGGCAACTATCTTAGTTCATCTCTTCCTCGAGACATCTACCTGGATGTCAAGGGCCTTGGGGCTAGACTGAGTGCCATCCTGCAATGATCCCTTCCGTGTAAGCTGCAAGGAGTGAATGGCATCGATCTCAATATCTTCACAGGGACGGCTCCTTTGCTCAACTCCCTTAAGGAAAGCTTTATGGATGACATCTGTCCCATAGTGGGATCTTCGGTGATGTTTCCATTTCCTTCTGAATGTCTACAGTTCCATCCTGCTGCCATGGGGGCTTCCAAGGTTGCCTCACTCGCCCTGCGTGCCTATGAAAAACAGAGGCCAGGGCATTGCAATGCTGTGTTGGTGTTTTGCTCCTCCTTGCAAGTGGTGAATTCCACTAGTTCTCCCTTCCAGCATGAGGGCTCAAACAAAACCTTAGGAGAGTTGTGCACGCCTTGGTTTTTTGATGACGGTGTCATTATTGGGTGGTCGAACCAACTCCCAAAGCCTTAGGTGCCTCAAACAGAGATCGGAATGGTGACATCTCTGATCAAAAGAGCAACCTTCTGTACAGTTTCCATATTGATGCCCTCCTCCTCCACCACTCCTTCCACATGGTTTGCCACAGATACGTTGACTCCCTCTCCCCTTTCGAGAAATCCAGTTTAGTCGAGAGCGAGTTCACATTCATTTTTGTCATCTAGTGGTTTGTCATGTCAACTGAAAGATTAGATGCACGGATCAAGAACACCTAGGGATGTCAATATATACGTGTTGAAACGGATATCCGACCAAACCGATCCGAAAAAGTCGGATATGGAAAAAAAATTAATATCCAATTAAGAAATCGGATTGGATTTGGATTTAATAAATGATATCTGATTGGATTCAAATTTTTTACTTGTATCTAATGCTATTACATTTTGAAAATTGGCAAAATCTGGTTCAAAATTTGGATTTGGATTCGGATATAAATATAAAAATCGGATTCGGATTGTAAAATTGGATCTCGGGATTCGGATATGACTTTTCTTTATCCGAATTCGAATCCGCACATGTGAATATCCAAAAAAGTGGATATGATTAAGGATATATCCAATCTGAATTTGATTCATTGACATCCCTAAGAACACATGCAGGTCATTCTTTCCTATTCGGCTTCCCAGCAATTGGAGGTGTCTTGATCCTTGGGTTTTATAGTCAGATATTTCTAGGTAATAGAAATAACCGGATGCGGCTTTGTCCAGAGGGCTACAATCATCTTCGCCATAGCAATGGAGTTCTCCTTCCCGTTGGTTGGTGAGGCTAACCCTAACCTGATCCAACGGTAGTTTCCACACTCGTTTTTTGTGCCCTATTACGCCCATTTTAGTCATCGCATTCTAGAGGGTCTTCCATTCAATATTGGGAAAGATGGTGCAGAGGGAGTCAGGGTCGAAGATCTCGACCGTCATGGCACCCCTATCCTTTAGCCTTGTTAGAATATCGTGTATAGGGAACCGGGTCTGGATATGGACCCGGTCCCATGGGCGCGGGTACCGAGAGTGGCTCGGTACCCTAGGCGGGTCTCCCTCTTTATAATCCCACTTATTGTGTAATTGTTGATTAAGTGGAATAAGACTCTCTCTCTCCTAGGGTTGCGGTTGTGCACCTAGGTAGAGCTTCTCCGTGGTTTTTCACCTCTCTTTGAGGTTTTCCACGTATATTGTGTATCTCTTTTCCTTCTCCCTATCTCGTTATGTGTTTCTACATGGTATCAGAGCCGACGCGTTTGAAAAATTTTTAGGGTTTGTGAAGTTCCAACCCTAATATCTCTCACCGCGACTACCGCCACCCCTGCAGCCGCCGTTGCAACATCCACTGCCGCCGCCGCCGCCGGTGTCACCCCTCTTACGGCGTCGGTCTTGCGCCGTCGTTCTTGTGTTGTTGACCGGCGTCGTCGTCTTGCTTCCCGGAGAAGAAGTGATATATGCGTGCTTAGGCGCTTCCTAGGCTTGCTGAGGTGGCTGGTCCGTGACTTGGTAGAGGACGTAAAGGAGGAGAGGAGCGTAACTTGAGGATTGCCTCAACGTCCGCCGGCGCTCCAGCGATCGCATCCCCCTTTCCTTACAAAAGACCGGGATTAAATTGGTCTTACGGGTGAAGGCTTTCCTCATCTCGAAGTTGATTTCCTATTCACTTTTATACCTTGATACTTGCTGGTTTTGTCTCTTGAATCTTGATTCCAGCAAGGAGAACGTGTGGTGCAACCTCTACCCGTGGGAGATTGCAGCCCAAGAGAGAGAAGGAACCGCTTCCGTCGAGCGACATCGACGATTGTTTCCCTCAATCGACATTCTGTTCACTCTTGGGGTTGATTGGGAATCCGGTGAAGATATTACATCTCTCTCTTTATCGTTCCTTTCTAGATAGAACTTGATTTTTCTCTCGTTCTTGTGATTCTTTCCAAGGCTTTTACTGCCCGTTCGTGCTCCTCGTTGGCGCTGTTGCCTCTTGTGCCACCGTAGTGGCTCTTGGACCGCACCCTTGTCGTGTTTCCTGGTGTTGTTTTTTTTTTTTGTCTCTCTTTGGTGATCGTGATGGCTGAAGAGATGACTCCCAAGGTCAATGTTGCCTTTGACACAAACAGGAATACCAAGAGCGAGAACTTGCCGTTTCAAGTCACTTCTCGTGGTGATTGGATTGTTGATAGCGGAGCTACGCATCATATGACAGGGGATCCTAAGATGTTTCAAGAATACAAATTGTCTTCCGGACAGCAACGCGTGTCTATGGCTTATGGGTCTTCTATTTCTGTGGCTGGAAAAGGGAGTTTGTCCTTGTTGAATAAATATCGTCTTCATAATGCTCTTCATGCGCCCAATATTCCGGTGAATCTGTTATCTGTCAGCAGTATTACCAAAGAACTCAATTGCAATCTAATCTTCTCTGCTGATCAGTGTTTTCTGCAGGACTTGGTGACGGGGACGAAGATTGGGATTAGCTCGGTTATTGATGGACTCTACAGACTGCCCGTGCAAGTTGCTTCTGCTCTCATTTCAGCCACTAGTGGACAGTTGTCAGGCATGGAGGACAGATCTACCATCGTACGATGGCACGAGCGGCTTGGACATCTTCCATTCCAGTTGATTAAGAAGTTGTTTCCTCGACTTTTTACTTCTGTTTCCCTGGACTCCCTCACCTATGAAGTGTGTCAGTTGGCTAAACATGTTAGGGCTTCGTATCCTATTTCTTCCAATAAAACCACCCGTCTGTTTGCCTTGGTTCACTCTGATGTTTGGGGTCCTTCGGGAGTACCCACTGATCGTGGTTTTCGTTACTTTATGACCCTTATTGATGACTACTCTCGTTGTACGTTCGTGTACCTGTTGAAAGAACGTAGTGAAGTTCCAGTCATTGTCAAAAATTTTGTGGCTTTTGTTGAGAATCAGTTTCAGACCTCTGTTCAGACCTTGAGGACTGATAATGCTCGAGAATATGTTTCTCAATCCCTTGATGACTTCTTGAAGAGCAAGGGTATTGTTCATGAGACGTCCTGTAGTTACACACCTCCCCAAAATGGCGTGGCTGAACGGAAGAATCGCCATTTGTTGGATGTCACCCGGGCTATTATGTTCCATCGGCAGGTTCCTAAGCGGTACTGGGGTGATGCACTTCTCACTAGTGCCCACCTTATTAACCGCATGTCTACCCGTGTGTTGGAGGGTCATTCCCCATATTCTCTGCTTTGGCCTACTCAGAATCCCTGGCCTCTTACCCCTCAGGTGGTTGGGTGTGTCTGTTTTGTTCATGATCATAGTCCTTCCCTCCAGAAGCTTGATCCTCTGTCCATCAAGGCTGTTTTCCTGGGCTATTCCTCCACTCAGAAGGGATATAAATGTGTTGATCCTACCACTTCTAAAGTCTATGTCTCCCGAGATGTTACCTTTCATGAACATGAGACATACTTTCCTAGGAATCCTCTTCAGGGGGAGTGTCTAGGGAAAAATAGTGAAGAGTATTCCTCGCATCAGTTGATTCAGTTTACGGATTTCTTGGATTACAAGGTAGACACAGTCAGAGATGATAGAGGCAGTCACATGGACGGGGACCCCGTTGATGATCAGTCCACATCCCGTGATCACTTGTTTGGCCAGGTGTACAACAGGAAAAAGACAGATGTGGTTGAGACTGATGTGGTTGCGAATGTTGAAGGAACCAATCCCAATCCTGTGAGTGCCCCGGATGACCCAAGTCCAATCGATGAAGAGCTTCCTATAGCCCTGCGCAAGGGTTCCAGGTCTTGTACTTCTCATCCAATTCAGAGATTTGTCTCGTATGCTAAACTCAGTAAGGATTACAAATGCTTTATTACATCCTTGTCTAAGTCTGTGATTCCCAGGTGTGTAGAAGATGCTAGAGAGGATCCTAAATGGTTGCAGGCCATGACAGAGGAGATGGATGCCTTGGCAAAGAATGATACACTTGGGAAGTTGTTGATATTCCCAAGGGGACTCATTTAGTCGGTTCCAAGTGGGTGTTCAGATGGTACTGTGAAAAGGTATAAGGCTCGCCTTGTTGCAAAGGGGTTCAGCCAAAAGTATGGTATTGATTATCTTGAAACTTTTGCCCCTGTTGCCAAACTGAAAACTATGAGGGTCATCTTAGCTCTTGCCGTGCAAAAGAATTGGAGGATGGATCAGCTTGATGTCAAGAACGCATTCTTGAACGGACATCTAGAAGAAGAGGTCTACATGAGCATGCCTCCTGGATATGTTCAAAGCGAAAAATGTTGTCATCTAAAGAAAGCATTATATGGTTTAAAGCAGTCTCCTAGAGCGTGGTTTGAAAGATTGAGGATAGTGATGAAGACTAACAGATACAGACAGGGAAATGGTGATCACACCCTATTCATTAAGCAGAGAAATGGCCTGGTGAGTCTTCTTCTTGTGTATGTTGATGATATGATAGTCACAGGTGATGATGAAGAAGAAAAAAGGAAGATGAAGGAGAGGTTAGCTACTGAGTTCAACCTTAAAGATCTGGGTAAACTGAGATATTTTCTGGGGATTGAGATTGCTCGATCAGAGACAGGGCTAGTTATGAGCCAAAGGAAGTACACTCTGGATCTGTTAAAGGAGACAGGTAAACTTAGTTGTAGGCCTTTTCTAACTCCAATGGAGTCTGGCACAAAGATTAGCATCAAAACTGGCAACGCCCTTGATGAGGAAGGAAAAGGGAGGTATCAGAGGCTAGTTGGTAAGCTTATCTATCTTACTCTTACTCGCTCTGATATCACCTATGTGGTGAATGTGTTGAGTCAATTTATGCATGCTCCTACTGATTGCCACTGGAAGAGTGCAGAAAGAGTGTTGGGTTACCTAAAGAATGACCCAGGGAAAGGACTGTTGTATACTCAGCAAGACCAACTTAATGTTGAAGGTTACTCTGATGCAGATTGGGCAGGGTGCACTGATACTAGGAGATCTACCACAGGGTACTGTATCTTTCTTGGAGGTAACCTGGTTGTTTGGAGAAGTAAAAGGCAGGAAGTTTGTTCGAGGTCCAGTGCTGAGGCTGAATACAGGGTTGTTGCTATGGAAGTTACAGATATGCTATGGTTGAAGATTCTTCTAGCAGATATTGGAGTTGAAATGGGAGAAAAGATGAAGATGTACTGTGACTACAAGTCGGCAATTAATCTTGCAAACAATCCCGTCCTACATGACAGAACCAAACATGTGGAGATTGACCGTCATTTCATACGGGAACGCATAGATGCAAAGTAGTTGATTCTACCATATATGAAGTCTGAAGATCAAATTGCCGATGTCCTAACCAAAGCCTTATGTACATCTCAATTCGAGAAAAATGTGAGCAAGCTTGGCATGTTTGATATGTATGCCAAGCTTGAGGGGGAGTGTTAGAATATCGTGTATAGGAAACCGGGTCTGGATATGGACCCGGTCCCATGGGCGCGGGTACCGAGAGTGGCTCGGTACCCTAGGCGGGTCTCCCTCTTTATAATCCCACTTATTGTGCAATTGTTGATTAAGTGGAATAAGACTCTCTCTCTCCTAGGGTTGCGGTTGTGCACCTAGGTAGAGCTTCTCCGTGGTTTTTCACCTCTTTGAGGTTTTCCACGTATATTGTGTGTCTCTTTTCCTTCTCCCTATCTCGTTATGTGTTTCTACAAGCCTCAAGGAAAAATAGACAACCATTCCTTCATGTTGGGGTTGGACCAGCAAGTCGTCTTCAATAAATATCGTCGCCCCCTTGACTCCCCACTTCAGGAAGAACTTAGCATACCCATTTCCATCACCCCTGCTGTTCTATGTTGGCATCATATGTAACGCGACCATTGTCTCTACATTCTTTTTGTTCCCACGAATGATTGTATCACTCTTGGACTGGCTTTCCGACCCATCTGGAAGTGCTAGGGTGTTTCTCTGTTATGCCTTGGCTACAAATTAGACTTTTGGGAACAAGAGCAACCGACGCATGTTCTGGGCCGAGTGTATTCCCATTGGGAACTCTTGAAGCATAGGTTCCTCCTTCATCCTTGGTTGCATCTTGCTTAGAGGTGTTGTAGACTTGGCAAAGCAACTGCGACAACAACTCTTGCTTTTTGGCAGCCATTCCAAGGTCGGCGTCTCCCTGGTTTGCTTACACTATCAGGTTTGAACTGTGAGCAATGTCTTCCTCTACTCCTCCCTTTTCCGCATGTTCTTCCCCCCCAATTGTGCTCTCGTTCTTCTAAATGCCTCAGACTTCGGTCGACCATTTGCTCTCTGTCTTCGGCGTGGCCTTGTGCTTAGAAGGTGCCCACGTAGGTCCTGGAAATTGCAGTCGGCTCCCTTCCCCTTATGGTTTCATGCCTAACCACCAGTATCCATTATCCAATCTCTCAATTTCTTCTTCCATCGCCACCATATAGGGCTGTTCCTTGGGCCTCACAAGGTTGTAGATGTAGTCATCATATTCTTCGAGCGACTTTGAGCCCCAAGAGTCAGGGTTGGGGACGCCATATACCTGGGAACCAAGCGTTACAAGAGTGTAGTCCCTTGGTATCTCAACTTGTGGTTGAAGAGGCCCATGAATGATCATCCATGGTGACAACTTGCTGAATTTCAGCAATCATTCCATTGTTAGCAGCCACCTGCTAACTTGGAACCCTTACAAAGCAACCCCAATCCCACATGCACACACCCAGCCCTAATCCCAGTTCCTTCCCAAATGTAGGACTTCAATTGACGGATGATCCCTCCTTCAGCGCCTTCGACCTATTTATAGCCTTATTGGGTCAGACCCAACTAGGAACCGATCTGAATCCATAACCAGTTACTAACACATCCTCATCTCTCATTATAGCTCTCAAGAAAAAATACATTGCTATGGGTCCTAAAAATTCCAATTTTGACTGGTTTCCCATCATGGAGCAGCTGCCAATGCTCAGAGCAGGTCTGCCTAGTTTGAATCAGGACAAAATCAATTTTCATCATGCAATTCAAACAACAAGGTCTGGCTACTACACTTATGTTCACACTGATCGAGAATTTGACAATACTTGTGACTATTTAGTGCTATAGGCCTAGAGTATCCGACCCCACTGTTATCGAAAACAAATGATCCCTCCAAGCCAGATCAGTTGGGTTGTCATGGGTCAATTCGCTAATCTATGCCAAGTGGTCAAGAAGAAAGAAGGAATAAGAAGAAAAATGGGAGCCATTGAGAACCCCAGGAAAAGGTTCTTGCAGTTCATGTAAAGGAGAAATAAGAAGCCCCAATTAAATTAATTTGATACACCTCAAAATGTGTGGGAAGCATGAACATTCTTAATAGTGATTATTGGTCAGAAACTCAAAACAGCTTTTGACTCAAACAAGGTGACGAAGGTCTGCTAGCATTGAGCACACTGAACAGATAAAATCCCAGTAAAACAAAAACATTCACATGGAAGTGAAATACAGGTTGAGAACAAATAAGCCAAACACAAATAACAAACATAACACACCATCTATGTGGCTCGGCATTACCTTACACCTTACAAGAGGAGGAGAATTAAATGTATATTACCAAAAAAGAAGAACCAAGTACGATAACAACTTATTGCAACAATAAAACCCGCATTAGCTTGATGATCAATAGAGCCTTACAGAAAAAGAGAACACCGAACAACTGATAGTTCAGAAGGAATCTTCTGGTTCCGAGGCCATTTCTCAATCATCTTTGTTAGAATACGTATTGTTTTGGGAACCGGGTCCAGATCTGGACCCGGTTACTTGGGGCGCGGGTACCAAGGCAGGGCTCGGTACCCTAGGCGGCCTCTCTTAGCTCCCTCTTTATATTTTCACTTGGGGTGTAATTGTTGATTAAGTGAAATAGAATCTTTCTCTCTCCTAGGGTTGCGGTTGTGCACCTAGGTAGAGCTTCCCGTGGTTTTTTCCTCGTTTGAGGTTTTTCCACGTACATCGTGTGTTTCTCTTCTCTTCTTCCTCTTCGTGGTTTGAGTTTCTATATGGTATCAGAGCCACCGAAGTTGGAGAAAAGCGTTTTTCGTGGATCGTTCGTCATGGAAGTTGCCGTCACTTAACACCGTTGAAGTTCCGGCGTCCGTCTTTCGTTTGCAGCTCATCCGTGCTGCCGTTCTGCTGCCTCGGGATCAGTGCCGCCTTGGGATTCATACCGCTGTCTCGAGATTCGTGCTGCTTCGGGATCCGTGCCGCTACCTTGGGATCCGTGCCACCGCCTCGGGATCCACACGCACCTTTGTCTTGAGATCCGTGCCGCTGCCTTGGGGTTTGTGCTGTTGCCTTGCTTCCCGGAGAAGAAGGAAGATATGCGTGCCACCACCTCGGGATCCGTGTGCACCATCGCCTCGGGATCCGTGCCACCGCCTTGGGGTTTGTGTTGTTGCCTTGCTTCCCGGAGAAGAAGGAAGATATGCGTGCTTAGGCGCTTCCTAAGCTTGCCTCCCCCTATTCACGTCACTTCCTAGGGGTCTTTTGCAAATCCGGTGAAGTGCATTCGCCTCTATTCTGCAATATCTTGCTTGGTTGATCCTTGATTCCATCCTCTTGTTTTTTCTTTGACACCCATCGTGCGAGGAGAGGTGGCTGGTCCGTGTCTTGATAGAGGACGTGCAGGAGGAGAGGAGCGTAACTTGAGGATTGCCTCAACGTCCGCCGGCGCTCCGGCGATCGCATCCCCCTTTCCTTACAAAAGACCGGGGTTAAATTGGTCTTACGGGTGAAGGCTTTTCTCATCTCGAAGTTGATTTTCTATTCACTTCTATACCTTGATACTTGCTGGTTTTGCCTCTTGAATATTGATCACAGCAAGGAGATCGTGTGGTGCAACCTCTACCCATGGGAGATTGCAGCCCAAGAGAGAGTAGGCATCGCTTCCGTCGAGCGATATCGACGATTGTTTCCCCCAATCGACATTCTGTTCACTCTTGGGGTTGTTTGGGGATCCGGTGAAAATATTACCTCTCTCTCCTTATTGTTCATTTCTGGATAGAACTTGATCTTTCTCTCGTTCTTGTGATTCTGTCCAAGGTTATTATTGTCGTTGGTGCTCATCGGTTTTTCCGCGTGCGGGTGACCTTCGGCGCTGTCGGTTTTTCGTCGAAGTCAGCCTTGCCGCTCCCTGTCCTCTTGCCTCTTGTGCCGGTGAAGGGTTTCCCGATGTTGTTTTTTGGCTTTTCTCTCTTGGGTGACCGTGATGGCTGAAAAGATGACTCCTAAGGTCGATGATTGGATTGTTGATAGCGGAGTTACACATCATATGACCGGGGATCCTAAGATGTTTCAAGATTACAAATTGTCTTCCGGGCAGCAACGCGTGTCTATGGCTGATGGGTCTTCTATTTCTGTGGCTGGAAAAGGGAGTTTGTCCCTGTTGAATAAATATATTCTTCAGAATGCTCTTCATGTTCCCAATATTCCTGTGAATCTGTTATCTGTCAGCAGTATTACCAAAGAACTCAATTGCAATCTAATTTTCTCTACTGATCGGTGTTTTTTGCAGGACTTGGTGACGGGGACGAAGATTGAGATTGGTTCGGTTGTTGATGGGCTCTACAGACTGCCCGTGCAGGTTGCTTCTGCTCTCCTTTCAGCCACTAGTGGACAGTTGTCAGGTGTGGAGGACAGATCTACCATCTTGCGATGGCACGAGCGACTTGGACATCTACCGTTTCAGTTGATTAAGAAGTTGTTTCCTCGACTTTTTACCTCTGTTTCCTTGGATTCCCTTACCTGTGAAGTGTGTAAGTTGTCTAAGCATGTTAGGGCCTCGTATCCCATTTCTTCCAATAAAACCAGCCATCCTTTTGCTTTGGTTCATTCTGACGTTTGGGGTCCTTCGGGAATACCCACTAGACGTGGTTTCCATTATTTCATGACTCTTATTGATGACTACTCTCGGTGTACGTTCGTGTATTTGTTGAAAGACCATAGTGAAGTTCCTAGCATTGTCAAAAACTTCGTTGCATTTGTTGAAACTCAATTCCAGATCTCTGTTCAGGCCTTTCGTACTGACAATGCTCGAGAGTATGTCTCACAATCCCTTGATGACTTCTTGCGGAGCAAGGGTATTATACATGAAACATCTTGTAGCTACACACCTCCTCAGAATGGCGTTGCTGAAAGGAAGAACCGCCATTTGTTTAATGTCACCCGGGCCATCATGTTTCAACGCAATGTCCCTAAGCGGTACTGGGGTGATGCACTTCTCACTAGTGCTCACCTTATTAACCGTATGCCTACTCGTGTGTTAAATGGACATTCTCCCTATTCTGTTTTGTGGCCTACTCAGAATCCCTGGCCTTTGACTCCTCGGGTGTTTGGGTGTGTTTGTTTTGTCCATGACCATAGTCCCACCCTCAAGAAACTCGATCCTCGGTCTATCAAAGCGGTCTTCTTGGGGTACTCATCCACCCAGAAGGGGTACAAATGTGTCGATCCTAGCACTTCCAGAGTCTTATGTCTCTAGGGATGTTACCTTTCATGAACTTGAGGCATACTTCCCTGCGAATCCTCTTCAGGGGGAGTGTCTAGGTGAGAGGGTGGAAGAGTATTCTCAGCATCAATTGATTCAGTTCACAGACTTCTTGGAGTACACGGCCAGCTCTCCGAGTGTGGTAGATACAGTTAGTGAAAGCAGAGACAGTCAGATGGAAAGGGATACAGTCAGTGAGGGCAGAGACAGTCAGATAGAAGGGGCGCCGGTGGAAGAACAGCCCCGTGGTCACTTGTTTGGTCAGGTTTACGACAGAAAGCAGAAGGATGTGTTTGATGTTGTTGAGGCTACCAATCCCAATCTTGTGAGCTCCCCGGATGATCCAAGTTCAATGAGTGATGATCTTCCCATTGCCCTGCGCAAAGGCACCAGGTCATGTACCTCTCATCCCATTCAGAAATTTGTCTCTTATGCTAAACTCAGTAGTGACTACAAATGCTTTATTACATCTTTGTCTAAGTCTGTGGTTCCCAGGTGTGTTGAGGATGCTAGAGAGGATCCCAAGTGGCTGCAAGCTATGACAGAGGAGATGGATGCCTTGGCCAAGAATGGCACGTGGGAAGTTGTTGATATTCCCAAGGAGACTCATTCAGTCGGCTCCAAGTGGGTGTTCAATGTAAAATACAAGTCTGACGGTACCGTGGAGAGGTATAAGGCCCGCTTAGTTGCTAAGGGGTTCAGCCAAAAGTATGGTATTGATTACCTTGAAACTTTTGCCCCTGTTGCCAAATTGAAGACTGTGAGAGTCATCTTAGCCCTCGCTGTGCAGAAGAAGTGGAGCATGAATCAACTTGACGTCAAGAATGCCTTCTTGAATGGTCAACTTGAAGAAGAAGTCTACATGAGTATGCCACCTGNGGCAACCTGGTTGTTTGGAGGAGCAAGAGGCAAGAAGTGTGTTCGAGGTCCAGTGCAGAGGCCGAGTACAGGGCTGTTGCTATGGGGGTGACAGAGATGCTGTGGTTGAAGATTCTTCTGACTGACATTGGTATTAAACTGGAAGATAAAATGAAGATGTACTGTGACAATAAGTCGGCGATTAATCTCGCTAATAATCATGTCCTGCATGATAGAACCAAGCATGTGGAAATTGATCGGCATTTTATCCGTGAACGCATCGACTCCAAGGAGTTAATTCTGCCATATATGAAGTCTGAAGACCAGGTTGCAGATGTGTTGACTAAAGGGCTATGTACTTCTTCATTCGAAAAGAATGTTAGCAAGCTTGGCATGTTTGACATGTATGCCAAGCTTGAGGGGGAGTGTTAGAATACGTATTGTTATGGGAACCGGGTCCAGATCTGGACCCGGTTACTTGGGGCGCGGGTACCGAGGCAGGGCTCGGTACCCTAAGCGGCCTCTCTTAGCTCCCTCTTTATATTTTCACTTGGGGTGTAATTGTTGATTAAGTGAAATAAAATCTTTCTCTCTCCTAGGGTTGCGGTTGTGCACCTAAGTAGAGCTTCCCGTGGTTTTTTCCTCGTTTGAGGTTTTTCCACGTACATCGTGTGTTTCTCTTCTCTTCTTCCTCTTCGTGGTTTGAGTTTCTACAATCTTCCTACCTCAAAGATGGGCATCCATTACTGGAAGTAAGTTGGACGATATGAAGCATTGGGACAGAAGTATGGAGGCTATCCAGACTCAACTGGTGAAATTTGAGAGTCTAAGGTCATCCTGTTTCTAAAGAGCCAATTTTCTCTCCATGATTGGTAGGATGGTTGAGGTCAAGATATGGAAAGTAGAACCACCTGATCAACTGGCTTCATTGTAAAATATAAACCTTGTAAGACATGTTCTGCAGTCACATTTTACAAGGCCTCCAAGTCTCCCTAACCTCCATCCTGGCAAACCCCGAACCCCACTCCTAAACAAAGGATAAAGGAATAGCTAAAGAAGCACAAATAGAGAGAAGAATCTCTCTCTCGCTCTCTCACTTCCCCTCCCCTTCCCCCCCACCGCCACCCCACCCCACCACCCTACAATATTAGATAAAAAAAAAAAATTCTAGGAGAGATCAGCAAATTATTTGTTCCTTACTCAAGAAAGTTGCCATCTAAGGGATCTATCCATTTAAGAGTCCAGGGATGAATTCTCTTTGTCTCCCTTCTCCCCTTTAAGGGATTTTATTTAGTGTTCCACATCTCACTGTCGTGGTTCATGAGAACAGGAACACCTCCAATAGAAGCATTACCTCTTTCATATGGGAAAAAGCCCACTGTGACTTTGGATCGGGAGTGGGCAAAGGAATCACCTAGATTGTCCTGACCCTCTCAACAGAAAGGCTGAGACTTCTGTTCAAGCTTCACATATTTTACTTAAAATCATGCACACACAATGCTAAGCCATCTCTAGGTAAGAATACACGTTATGCACATTTACTAATTAGATGTAAATCATATGATTGGCTGCAGTAAATTGAACTGCAAAACACATGAATATGAATATTATTCAGAAGAGGTCAGGGGCACTTAGGTTTGCACTGACATGAGAGAAACTAGGTGTGGATATCACCATTTTTTTACACCAAACATAAGCATTTATGTGCCGAGAGTCTTTGCGAAAAGACTATCCAAGGAATACAGCCATTGGCATGTAAGACCACTTCGCTTGTAGAGGGCATGACCCAATCGATTTCTCATACTCATGAAACCACCTAAGTTCTCCATGTCCATCTCTGATAGAATTGGTTCATTCAACTTCCTGTGAAAAGGTTACGAGCAAAACATCTGTGCCTCACAACGAGGAATACCACAGTAACATTAACTACTGGATCAACGGACAAGTTCATCAAGAAGACTCTTGGGGGCTATGAAGCAGTCATTTAGTGGCCTTCTCCTCCTCACGTCCACGCTGAAGCAAGTGGGGAATAGATTACAGGATCTTCGACTGTGCGGTTCAGAGCTTTTACTAAAAATTCGGCTAAGCACCCATCCATTGTGGAGGTAGCTTAAGTTTGAGGGTTCCCTTCCCGAAGAAAAAGGCACTGAGTCAAGTGTATGCCCCCATTTTACCAATCTCATCACTATCAAAATTAGCTAGACCTAATTCTAGTCCATGTGGAGGAAGTCGAAGAATGTAGACAAGTACCATTGTACCGGCATCATGCATCCAAATTCAAAGAGGTAAATCCTAAATGCCATACTCATGCACTAAAAAAAAAAAAAAAGTAAAAATCCTCGTGCAATAGTTTCATCTCTGGTTCATGCGACACCATGAAAGCCACCGCATTTGCAGAGACCTCCACCAATTATCTCCACATGGCAAAGGAGAAAAAGAAGAGGCAGAAAGCAATTACCTCTTTCGGGGGCGTGGATGTCTCGAAAAGCACGGCGTCGGGCTTATCAACAAGAGCAGTGGATTTGGTCCAGAGGCAGCTCAGCCCGCACCGGCAAGAATAAAGGCCATCGAGATTGTCAGGAATCCACGTCCACCTCTTGAGCAGAAGGTTCACATGCCTCATCTTCAACCCACTACAGTCCCCGCCGCCATCCGGGTCCTGAAGAGAAGACGACGGCGAAGATGCGGAGGAGTTCCCCCTACCGCCCGTCACCACCGACAACGAATCCTTGTGTTTCTCCCTGAACCGTTCGCATCCAACCAGGGAATCCCATGCCCTGAAGGCGTCCATCATGTCGACGAACGGCTTCTGGCTGTACAAGCCATTCGAGTACGACCTACCAGACTCGGAGAAGCGGATGACGGAGGAGATCGACGGGGAAGGGAAAGGCAGGATCAGGAAGAGGGAAATGAACACAAGAGCGGCCGCCAAAACCGCCACCGCGTAGTTAAGGAACCTCACTGAATGCTTCCATATAAACGGCATCGCCATGGTGAGCGTGCCCCCACAACCACCACCTACTCTGGATCTCCAAGGGACAGTTCTCCGCTCATTCATTAATCAATCTATGCATCTTATAGTCATGTCCATCGTCCTTCCCACTACCACTCCGCAGCAAAAGCAAAAATGCGAGAGAGAGAGGAGTTGTGGTTAATGATTCTGCCAGATGGTTGTCGTTCTTGTCGGATCGAGCGGTTTCTACGGCCGCCGTGTGTCCTTCCGTTTCAAGGTTCGCTCTGGTGTTCTCCGCCGACACGGTCCGGGCAACCAGGATGGCTGCTGGCCGCCGTCTGGCTAGGGGGAGGGAAATCTGTCGTCGGCTCGAAAAAAGCCAAGGAAAGAAAAGAAACGAAGGAACGCGGTGAAGTCAAGTCTGCAGTCCGTGTACACATGGGCCCGAAAGAAGTGTCGTGAATTCTAAGTTCCTTTAGTAATTTGTTCGGTGAATTTTTCATTTTAAAAGCCTCGAAATTTCCGGCTCCTCAAGATTTATGACTTTATTGTATACGAATTTTCTACGGCCTTGGTGTTATGAATTCCAAATCATTTTTATATTAACATAATAATTTAAATAATTTATTTTGTTAAAATGTTAGAATAATTTGTTAAAATGACAGTCCGCATGTTAGAATAATTTAAAAAAAATTATTTTGTTAAAATGTTCTATTCCATGTTCACTTCTTAAACGTTAAAATATTAAGATGCCTAGGTAACTAAGGAAATTATAAAACATGTAAATTTATTAAGCAAATATTCAGAATAGTTTCTGAAATTTCTTCAATGGTGACAACATATATTAACATTTTTTCTGAAATTATTCAATGTTAAGCCATGATTTATAAATGCATCAAGAATTAATCTGTCATTCGAATTAGAGTTTTTCATAAAACTTCATAAACTTTTGTGCTTAGAGAATTGATTGAGAATTAGTATCCTTATTAATAGCTATCCTAAAGAGTATTTAAAGTCAGTATATTATTAACCTCTTTAAGAAAAGAATATGCTCGACGAAAATCTAATTTTTAAGAAAAGAATATATTCAATTAAAAGCTACGTAATTGAAGTCAACCTTGTGGTCCTTGATGAGTTTCCAAGTGAAACAAACGAAGTCAAATTTATTCGCACAATTGAATGCGAATAATGTCATGTTTTATTCAAATCTTGTTATTTTAAAAATTTTGAGATTCCAAAAGTTCTTTTCAAGTCTGAAAAGTATAACTCAAAAAGTCAGAAGGCAATAATGTTATTCTCAGGATAGTGTTCACATTAAATTGATGTTTCAACCCGATTTAAAAAAAAAAAAACAATCCAGTTTTGATAAAACATGGTTTTTCAGCAGAAAAAAATAGCTTCCTTTTTATTGTTAAAAAAAATTATATATAATATGTAAAAAAAATTGGGAGTGCATAGCATAAGATGTATCACAAAAGACACGAACCAAGTGTTTAAAATTCATGAAAAAAAAAATTAGTTTCTATAGAACTAACTTTTCATAATACTGGGTTAAATGAGGTATCATCCAGACTCCTTTATTTTTACATTTACATCTTCAAATATTTTTAAAAATTGATTTATTAACTTCAAAGAATTGATTGCTTTTCATATTGATTCTGACCTACCTTTCCCCTTAAGCCTCAGGCATACCATTTTCATTTTACAACTACCCATGACTTTTTTGAATGTTCCAACCTAATTTGTGATGTCACAATTATTTGGTCAAATTTCATTTTTTGTAATGAATGATAAAACATACAATACAATAAAATTAGTGTTTATAAACACATTAGTGAGTTTGCATTTTGTTTCAAACACTTTGTAACATGAATTTAATAGGTCTGATGTCTACCAATCATTTATATATATATATATATATATATATATATATATATATATATATATATATATATATATATATATATATATATATATATATATATATATATATATATATATATATATATATATATATATATATATATATATATATATATATATATATATATATATATATATATATATATATATATATATATATATATATATATATATATATCAAGCCACATAGGCCATGGACAAAATCTAGAGGCTTTAAACCGTAGTTCAAGAATATCTTAAACAAAATATGAATATCTTAATATGTTTATGAATTAATATAACATTATTTAATCAAAATTGTTTATGAATATTTTTTATTTTTGTACCATCAAAATTTGGATGTTAAAAGAGTTGAAAATTCTGTTATTATTAAAAAAAAATACACTCATTTAAACTCACAAAATGACTAACTTAATATGTGCTTCCTACTAAATCATTCTCAACATTGCATTTACAAAGTTCTATTGCTTGAAAGATATACAATCAACTCAAGAGAACTACATTTCTGTCTCTTTCTTAAATGGCCAAGATATACAAAGTCATATATATATATATATATATATATATATATATATATATATATATATATATATATATATATATATATATATATATATATATATATATATATATATATATATATATATATATATATATATATATGTGTGTGTGTGTGTTGGAATTCTCCATGGGTATTTAGATAGAAAAATGATTCAGCCTCTCACAGTACACGGTCTCGGTCTGATGAATGCATGGGGCAGTATGTTTCTGCCATATGACTAGAGGATTTCACCTATATGTAGACTTATTTTTTTCTCTATTATCCATCTTCTTTGGATCAAAGTCCTAATTAAATGGTTGGGTGACTCTTAATAGCTACAATAATCGCTGACTCATATTATATATACATATATATATCTTTTACATTATATATACATATATATCTTTCGATCCGAACCTGATTCAATTGCAAGAAAAACATGGTTTTCGGGATAAAAACAAGTACAAAACCATTTTTGATATAAAGTCTGACTTACTTTTGAGCGGCATGCAATGATAGAGAGATCACTGGCCAAACCCTAATTCCCAAGATAAGATTGAGGTGACCTCTTGTGCTGCCTGGCCCGGACAACCCCCATATCACACATTGTTGAATGAGTTCAATCACTTGACCTGCAGAAAATTCTTAAAAGAATACATCAATTTATACCATCACCTCTTATCGATAAATTCAAAACGTTGCATTCATATTCCAGTTTTTGTTTTTTTTTTTACACAAGCATTACATATGCTTCCATTTTTCTGGAAATTGAGACAAGTAGAGAAGCATGCATGCACTTTTCAATTATACTACTTACTTCAAGATGGTAGTCTTAATTGCCCCAAGGGACATAGCTCAAATGGGCGAACTGAGATCTCCTGTGTGCCGCATCCCCGGTTCTACATATAAGTGGAAGCATGTAGCTATCCTACTGTCTGGTACCCACACAGCTTTGGACCTTCCGAGGCAAGGAAAAGATGAGGAGCTTAAGGTCTCGTTTAGGTGGTGGGATAACCATCTATTCAGGGGCAGAGCCAGGAATTGTTTGTTGCATGGGCCAAACTACAGTTTCAAAATTTTAACAATGGACAAAATAGAAAGTTTCAAATTATATATATATATATATATATATATATATATATATATATATATATAAACTAAAAAATTTTAGATTTACGTATAAATTTTTAAAGTTGACAAGGTCCCCATCCCCCCTCTCTTTCCCTCAAGTAAGTTGTAGAAAAAGATGGAATTTAGGGCTTTCTGATCAGGCTTGTTTTCGGGCTTATGCCTAAAGGAAGGGGCAGAGTTAGGAATTATTTGTCGCATGGGTCAGTCAAACTATACTTTCAAAATTTTAACAATGGTCAAAATAAAAGGGTTTCAAATTTTTTACATATATTAAACTATATTTTTTTAAAATTTACATACAAATTTTTAAAATCTGAAAGGGGCCCAAGTAAGTTGTCAGGAAAAGATGGAATTTTAGGGCTTTCTAATCAGGCTTGTTTTGGGGCTTATATGCCTAAAGGATAGGTCATAAATGCAAGTTTACGAAGAGGAAGAGAAAATCTTATAATGTTAGTGGATGCAGTTTTGAGCATGTAAGCGAGGGTTGTTATTCATACCTAACCTTTGTTATATCACGTTTAACCGCCTAATTATTGTTGATAATTCACAAAGCGACACTTACACTTGCCACTTTCCATTTAACTGCAGAAGGGCTTGTGGATAAATTGCTTTGAATTGTTTCTGCACTTCGTAGATGAATGTCATGAGGTGTCTACCAATCAATTGAAAAGCAAAATAAAAATAAAGATCACCAATCTTTTACGAAGTAAGTTGTTGTGAAATTATGTGGGTTGGTGTGGGCAACTGCCTACACTAACCCATATGTGCTTCGGCCACTAATGTAAGGGCATATGATCTAAGCCACCCTCGATTTCTTTGGGCTGATAAGAAGATTATGATAAAGAACGATTTTTTTTGTGTATTCAATTGAACAAGCATCTTTGGTATATGTCACTTGTATTTGACTTCCAAAAAAAAAAATCTATCAGACAGGAAGAACACTTTCCGTAATTTGAAAAAGGAAAACCCTTGACTGGTAAAATCCCAGTGTTGGGATCCGAAATCCCTAGGAAGAATCCAAAAGTCAAAAACTACAATCCGAAACAAGGAGATATAAAAAGAAAGTTCAAAAGAAATTAAAAAAAAAAAAAAACTCTACCAATCACATGATAAGAAAAAAAAAAAACCCTATTACCAACCTTAAATTTTTTTATAGGACAAGTGAATTAAAGTTTTTAAATTTTGATATGAGCCGAAATATCATTTTTCAAAATTTTTACATAAGACAAGTATAATTTTCTAAAATGTAAAGGTAATTTTAAAAAAAAAAATTAAAGTGGGACAAGGGCCCATGTAGGTCCGTGAGCTCTGCCCTGCTGCCCACGAACCTCGATGTTATCTTCTTTACCTAAAAAACAGAAAGATAGAAAAATGTGCCTGCGAGATGAGCGTAAAATCCAATGGATTGACAAGACGCCACAAATAATTAATGGCAGCTGCTAATAAACATATGTGATGCATGCATAGTGTATTGAATTTGTCTTCATAATTGGCGAATAGCATGACCTGTTATAAGAGCAGACAACGTCATTGGTGCATGGCTCAAATTATCATAACACTAAGATGGACTGTTTGATTCAAGAAATATTTGTATCCCAAACATAGGTAGTTTTATAAACAAATTTAGTCATTAGGACCAGTTTGAAATGACTAAAACAGGAATCCATTTTCTTGAAATCTCTTTCCATGCATAGACTAGCAGGGCGCCTGTGATTTGATGTGCTTGACTTGTGGAAAAGAAAATGAGTTCTGCAATTTCTGGCGACCGTAAGTGAGCATGTCTTTATCAATTGTTTTATAAAGTCGGTAAGTTACTTCAGTATTTCAGATTATAAAAGATTAATTTTCTAGTTTAAAGAAAAAACGGGCAGCCTACATATGAATCATAACGAGAGACAGAGAGAAAAAAGAATAACATTTATGTTACATAAGTCCAATAAAAAGTTGAACCTGAAAAAGATGACTAGTCTCGTAGTTCATGTAAGAAGTTGAAGGTACTACCATCAACGGAGAACGGTGACAGGATGTGATCCCAACCCAACAATACCCGGTGGAGCTATCACAATGGAGGATCTTGGCCAGTCCTGCTCTGGTTGCTCACTGCTGCCTGCGTATAGACTGGGAGACCGCAGATTGCTCGACGGGCCATCGAGCTGGCAGAAAGCAGGCTTCCGGTTGATAGCTGGCCGGAATATTATGACGGGAAACTTGGAAGATACATAGGAAAGCAAGCTCGAAAGTTTCAGACATGGTCAATTGCAGGCTATTTGGTCTCGAAGATGATGTCGGAGGACCCCTCTCACTTGGGGATGATCTCTCTTGAAGAGGACAAGCAAATGAAGCCTCTCATCAAGAGATCCACATCCTGGACGTGCTAAGTAAGGATCCGTTGAAAGATAAATTGTTGTTGCTTTTGTAGCAGAGGCATAAGTTCCATTGCTTTCTAGTGGAGTCTAAATGTAGCATCATCTAATAAAATATTTAAAGACGTTCTTGAGGCTTTAGCTTTTATCTGCTAATGTAGAGCGAGAGAGAGACGACAACATGGAAAATTAATAAGAAAAGGTGAAAAATCTGTCACCTAAGCATAAAAACAGGAAAGCAAAATACAACCACAAGCAAAAGACAGCAAGAGCAAGAAAGAAAGCAAGATCTAGATGACAGCCAACCGCATGGGATGGCCCATACAGAGAACATGGGGTGGGCAATTGCCCACACAGTCCCACAAAAAGTATTTATTTTTATATTGAAACTTTATGTCAGTTTTTATTATTTACATATAGGTGCCTCTTAAAATTTTAAAATTATATAGCTAGTGCTCCTTAGCTGCAATTTTCCGGCTCTGCCTCTGCCAAAAACTCAGTTATTCAGTTCTTCCCAATTCTACCACCAGCAGCCAAGTAAAGAAAATAAATAATATAGCAAAACCACTTATGTCTAACGGAGAATTGCCAGTAAAATAGTATTGGGAGCAGCAATACGGGATGTTTGGCAATAGTAACAGTATAGCAGATTCATGAAATACTACAACACAATGTACATGAATCTGCTCCATTATTTGAATTAGATACATAGAATAGTTGCATATTATCATTGTTGCCAAACCCAAGGTCCCGTAGAGAGATGACCCGGTCTATGGAATAAACAATCATGTCAATACTTGAAGCAGAGGAATCAATCTATAGAATTTTCTTTTCAGAATTTGCTTGAATCGATACAAAGCACTTCATTCAAAATCAGGAGTAGATTTATAATTGTTGAAAGATCAACGGCCCTTCGTTCCCATGAATTTCGAAGTTGACAGCTCCAGTCTCAGTTCTTTGAACCATCCAACCTCATCTTCGGAGTGGACAGCTGCAACTCCTCGAACACGCACTTCACACGGCTTGGCCTTAACTTCATAAAGGACCATCCCAACCGTCAGATTCAAACGCGAGAACAGTTCTTCTAAGGGTTCAAAAATTTTCAATACTCGAAGGATGGCAAAACTTGTAGCTAATGTGACAATTCAGATGATCCAATAGATTGATTCCTGTCTCTTTCATAACCCACAACTAATGCTAATTAAGGTGGCCAGCTGAAAGAAGAATGGTCACGGCTTCAGCTTCACAATCAAGTGTTTCCTTAGAAATAAAACTCAAATTTAATAGTATGTTGTTGTTTCGGCGCTGGAACGGAATGCTACGGTTCCGTTTCATCAAAATTTAATGCTATGGTGCATTTTTTAATTTACTGTTCTCAGACGCTCCATGGGATGCTCGTGAACAGACGGGTAATCACTCGAGAAACACTTGCACTTGTTACTCAAGAGAAGGACGTTTGTTCCACATGTTCTGACAACGACGGAACAGGATTTGCTGTTCCATCTGCTTCTAGAACAGAGAATAAAACATCAAAGTCCTAAGTAAGAACCCCAAAAAAACCAAATAAAAGTCGATTTATGGTCGGACAGAAATACAGAAATGCCAGGAACACTTTCCTTAGTACACCCTGTTCTGGCCAGTGCTCTGTTGAGCGACCAGACGATCCATGTTACAGCGGCTCGGAAGTCGTCGGCCGCTCGCAAGTTGCAAGGCTTGCCGTAGCGATCTCAAGCCATAAACAGCCAGTAAAACCAGACTGAGCAAACAATTTCCAGGGTTTCTTCAAACAACCACTTCGAAAAACTACAAGCACCTGGATCCTCCATTAGCAGATAAAAGCTCAAAATTCATAAGAATGTCCAAGACGTTTTAAATATTTATTAGACGATGCATTTAAACTCCACTAGAAAGCAATGAAACTCGTGCCTCTGCTACAAAAACAACAACAATTTATCTTTCAACCGATCCTTACTTAGCACGTCCAAGATGTGGATCTCTTGATGAGAGGCTTCATTTGCTTGTCCTCTTCAAGAGAGATCATCCCCAAGTGAGAGGGGTCCTCCAACATCATCTTCGAGACCAAATACCCTGCAATTGACCATGTCTGAAACTTTCGAGCTTGCTTTCCTATGTATCTTCCAAGTTTCCCGTCATAATATTCCGGCCAGCTATCAACCAGAAGCCTGCTTTCTGCCAGCTCGATGGCCCGTCGAGCAATCTGCGGCCTCCCAGTCTTTATGCAGGCAGCAGTAAGCAACCAGAGCAGGACTGCAAGGAGTAATCCATAAAATTGGGAAAATCAGTTAGTCATGTTGCATTAAAGGTGCTCAAATTAAAAAAAAAAAAATTCAAATAAAATGCATTATGATTTTGACACTAGGAAATGAGCAGCAGTCAACGTGGGAGGTGTTTCCAGATAAGTTATCTAATCCTCATGCCTGGCCAATAAAGAACATGCCTTGGAAAAGTACATGGAATAAAGTATTCAGCAAATGCAACAAACGCATGATTATTTTGTTAGCAGTCAGAAAACGGCCATATAGGGCTGGAAACAATACTTGATATCAAATACAAAAATGGAACACATGTACCAAAAGTTTTATAGATTTCTCAGCCTACTCCTTTTCCAATTTCATTCTCGAAGCTATATGATCTTCTCTATTTTTCCTTTTACAAGGTATACCATTTTCTTTCTGTCTCCCTCCCTCCCTCTCTCTCTCTCTCTCTCTCTCATAAGGGAATCAAACACATGTAAGCTTGTTCCTGCACCCAAAGGACTGTTCAAGGATCTTGAAGAATGAGCAAGGAATACACCATTGCTGTCATCTCCCTCTCTCTCTGAAACCATTTGTGTTTTCGTATCACAGCGTTTCTTGGTCTAATCAGTTCATCATTTATTCCATCACTAGTGTTGAATCTATTATTTCACCAAGTTGGAGGATTCGAACTCAAGTCTGCTCCTGCATCTGGAGGAGTGGTCTATTTGCTGCTGTAGCTGATTTGGATGGAAAGCCTGTAGCAGCTTGGAGCACTCGATGGAACTCACACAGGGAGCTGTCTTACCCAACGGCAGTGAAACTCATCACTACCTCGTGAGGGCGTTGAGACCATAGCATGTTACACGAAAGCGTCGCTTTCTCTGGAGTGTTGTCACACAGCCGCCCGAAGAATATGCAAAGGCATTGATGTGAATCCTCCACAAACTAGTAAAGACAGGGTTCTTGAGGGAGGAGATGGCAACTCTATTGATGGTTCAAGCCTGCTTTTCTATGTTGATCACTCGCCTTCTACACAACGAAATAATCAGAAGAGCTGAAAACGGACTCAGATAGAAAATAAAGGCCAAATTGAGCATTAGTTGCTTCTGGGGATTCAAGCTTTTTGTGTTTAAAGGGAAACCCTTCTGAACTTTTATGGAATGCAAGTAAAATCATCGGCACAGACTAAGGAAAGGGATAACAAGAAGAGCTGAGAACCATAATTTTCTAGCTATTAAGGCTGTAGAATTTCACCTTTGCTATTATGAAGCATGAGTAAATACAAGTAGAACTAATGTTGCACAGGTCCAGTAGATTGGTTCTTGGTGGACCCAAACCCAATCTAAGTTGTACTTGGGTGTACCAAATATCCATACCCATGTCTATTCATGTCAACATGGGTATCCAGCCCAAAATCACGCACCCATGATTGGCAAGTCAGGACAATCGCTAATAGTGTTGGAGAGCAGGCGAAATTTAAAACTGTCCAACTTGATTGCAATGCTCTTAGGGTAAACTAAGGCGATAATTTGTGAAGGTTATCACTTTCAGAATGTATCCACAAGAGCAATGGAGAGGTTCCTTCCATATCAAACTCTTGCATTGACAGGCAAATTTTTGGGTTGGATAAATAG
Organism: Nymphaea thermarum; assembly: GCA_011799765.1. Classification (NCBI taxonomy): domain Eukaryota; kingdom Viridiplantae; phylum Streptophyta; class Magnoliopsida; order Nymphaeales; family Nymphaeaceae; genus Nymphaea; species Nymphaea thermarum. Next base: position 131,905 of record JAANDH010000378.1, read on the forward strand.
TCATCTCAGGGTCCCGGTAAACAGTAAATCAAAGTCAAAAAGCATTTTGGATGATGCTTAGATAAAAAGGAAGCCACTTGAAACATGAACAAAATCATCAAAGTAGAGTAAAATGATGTACAGCAGAAGCTAAAATTGAATAACAAAATCTAGCACATCAAGAAAGAAAATTTGCTTGCTAAGCTACTAAGTGCAAAACAAATAAAAAATTGAGATGACTCTCAGTAATGAACAGAAAGTAAGGGAGAAATAGAAATGGCAAATAAGGCTCAATTCTCCTAACCTGGCCAAGATCCTCCGTTGTGATAGCTCCACCGGGTATTTTTGGGATCACAACCTGTCACTATTCTCCATTCATGGCTTTCTATTGCTGGATAAGCGATCTTCAGAGGCATCTCCCCAACTAGCTCTTCCCAACGTGCTTCTATAAGATCCATGATAGCCATAGATTGCTCTGGAGTCGCAAGAGATGATAAGATCGCTACGCAATTTCCCAGTGCAAACCATCGGAAGTCCATTCGAGCAGGACTAACATTTCCAACAAAGTACCCTCCACGAGTTGGCATAAAATCAAATACCCAGTCTGGGATTGAATCAGGAATGACATTGAATTTGTTAACTGCTGTATGAGAATATTCCTCGGTCTTGTAGCGATAAATGTCATTTAGCTGCCGGAAATCAAGCCAGAAGTAACTTCGCATATGATAACTCAAAGCATGCAACCTTCTCACAATTCTTTCAATAAATTCTTTACCCTCTGCATCATGTTTGAGCATGGACAGGGCACACCTCAATGCCATAAAGAAGAGTGCTTGAATTTCAATAGGGTAACCATATATACCCTGCAAAATGCATCACAAAATTAAATAAGACTGTATTAGAAACATAGCATGGAACTGCATATTTTGGAAGAAGATATCCATAATTAAAATAATTAAATAAATGAACTGAAAAAGAAAATATCACCCTGTCTCATTGGGAAATAAAGCGAAGTAGTCTCCTGAACTCAAAGTACCATGAAATTTTGATGATCTCATGCTATGAATACCTAAAATATATTATTTGTTCATGCAAGCAATAACACTTCAAAAAATGGCCAAAGATAGAAAAAGGATATACAAAGACAGACCAAGCTGAATTCGTCTAAATGGTAGCTTTTACACACAGAAATACCTAATAGCAAGTTTATTCAGTAAACTTTTTTTTTTTTAACAAAATATCATATACAAGACTTCAAGTGCCACAAATGGAAGGGGGAAAGGACAATAAATCTTTGGCTAGTTGCAGAAGAACTCGATTAAGTTGTGACATGTAGGAATATTTCCAGCAATTCTGAATGACCTTACTTTGTACTTTGTAGTTTTGAAATGTTAACCTTGGAATGTTTGGGATCAAGCTTTAGACAACAAGCTGCAAAGACATACAAGAAAATATACACGACAGAAAACACATAATCAAAACCTGTCCTACGGTATATGTTGATGCATCAATGGACACAAACTGCATGTACATTAACACTATAAACCATATTATATCTATTTGTTTATTTACTAAAGGCACAAAAACGACTCTCAAGGCAGTTTTACCTCCTCTGTAATTTGAATTAGTGTTTAACACTTTGGAGTTCAACTGGTGCACCATTAGATGTTCTTTCAGCATTATGTCTCTACCTTCAATTTACAAAAGCATCAACAGGAAAGCCACCAAGCTAGGTTACATGCACGTTTGTAAAACCATGAAGTCTCAGCATCAGAACTTTCTGACACCGACACACCTACACACAGCCAGCTGACATGTGCTTTTTTAAAACATGAAGTATGGAAAGATATAGACATGCATGTCTCTTGGGCATGTTTTCTTTTTCAGAAAACCTAAAATCTGCATGTTTTGATTTTTTTTTTTTTTTGGTCTCTCATTCAATTAAAAATGAGATGCGCTCTCTCTCCTTTAAGTGGATAGGGGAGACAGATCTCTACCCAAGCTAAAAAGCTAACCCCTTCTCTCTCCCAAAAGGAGGAGAGATTGATGTGTCACCATCTCCTCCATTTCTCTGCACAAGACCCACCTTTTCCTTTCAGAAAAGTAGATAAGGCAATGTGAAATTATCCACTTACTTTTTCCAAATCCTAAAAAAGATCCCTTTTTCTGATATGACTATATATGTATATACTATACACACACGCACACATTCCACGTCCATGCAACATAGCAACCAACAACCGAAGTATGCCTGGAATAGCATTACCAATATCCAAGGAAATCATGTGGCTTTCCCATCACTGATTGGCTAATGCATAGCTCATCCTCTTCAAAGAACCTATGCCAACACTTAGGAAGCTATTATCCTCAATGTCTATCAATCATGTTTCATCCAATTTCAAAACACAAGTCTCACACTCGAATTTCATGACAAGTATTGCTAGTGACTTTCAGTCAAATAACAGGTCCTCATGTTTGGATAGTTTCAAAATGTGAAAATTTTAAAGCAAAAATAAAGAGAATTAGAAACAATATAGGAGTACCTTTTCATAAAATTATAACAAAAGAAGAGCATTCATTTACAATAAGGCAATACTTACATAATACAGCAGAATTAAATTAAATCAACATTCTGAAAATGTTCTGATACTTTCCCATTAATATGATGTACCTGGAGCTCAGGTCATCAGTTTCTGAGATCAGGATAATGAATGCTGAAGATTGAGGACTCTTAAACTAAGTAACTAGTCATTTTTTCACCAATTCCAATTCAATCTTTTGTCAACATACACTTATGCAGATATTAACAGAAAAATTTCCCAGAAAATAATGGCTAGCAAATGGAAGTGCAAAATTGATTGGAACAAGTAACTCCACCATAAGTATACATGGCATAGGCACCGTAATCTGACCATACATGTAAAAGAATTATAGACAAAACTAACCAAGAGTAATTTGCTAAGCTTATACTTCATTTATTCATCTGTCAAGGATAATCTTTCACATTCAGTACAAGGTTCTCATCGTACCAAAAAAAACGAAGAGATAAATCAAGAGTAATGCAATCTGTTGTATCATACCTGTACCCTTATTAAGTAAAAAAAAATGCAATAGTCAAAGGCATCATGACAAAAAACATGCTTCGGTATTTAAATTATATCAATCATAAGAGAGGACAGTCATACACTATCACCGTCACAAATATCGCATCTTAATCGAAAAAGACGGGTTAAATACGCGAAAAACAAGTCAGCTGTATAAAACAGCAATAAGACGTGCCTTTTTTAAAAAAAATGTCAGAATATAAAAAACACAAAAAAAATGTGTATAATACGTGTTTTTTTTGCATTTGTTCGTTTTTTATAGATTTTCTTTTTTTATAATTTTCAGGATTTTTAAATGTTTTAAATTTTTAAAAATTTGCCAAGATTTTCCCACAATATTCTCGAGATATAAAACTTTGCAGTATTATACCCGAGAAATTCCTTGCCGTATAATACCCATACATGATTTATGTGACAATGAGTCATAGACAATGTAACATTTGCCTACTTGGAAAGAAAGAGGATATTACCATCCGTCTATCTATCATGGAGCAGCCATCTGCACATAAGAGTGTTGGAAATGTGTCAAAGCCTTCTGAAAGACACAAACTCAATATTAACCTGATTCCTCTTTGACACTCAGGAGTCTCTGCAAGGGATAAATCCCCAGTAGACTTTGTGTAGGCACGGAGTAAGATGATCCACCAAAATCCAGAGTCCACTGGAGCAACTCGACCAATTGCACTCTCACCAAAATCAGCAATTATGGTGTCCGAATTTCGAACTGGATCATGGAGCACCTTGAAGCTAGCAGGCATTGCACCTTCTCCAAGTGTGAAACGGTCAATTCTTTTCTCCCAGCCTTGGAGAACAAGTGTCTTCATGATAAAATTTTTTACTATGTCTGGTTCACCATTCATCAGGAAAGCCAGGGCACTAGGCACGAAATCCCTAACAAAGACCTGAACACAAAATACAGAAAGGATGCTAAGTCATAAATCCCCAAATGCCAAAAGCAAGAATGTTTTCAATGCTATTAGTAATTTTCAGTGTTGATGCATGCAAAAGAGAACATATAGGTAGGGGAAGAAAACAAAGAAGTTCATCAAGTGACAGTCATACTAAAAGTGGTCCTACATGAATTCAGCATTTGCAGTTTCCAGTTTATACAGTTTTGGTTAATAAAGGAGACTCCCTGAGAGTGCAAGAGTTAGAGTGCCCCTACTTTACCCACTGAGAAAGCTCCTGGCTTTCTTCAGTGGTTCAGCATTGGGACAAGGAGTGAAGACACAGGTATTGCGCATTCAGCAATTTCCAACTTGGACTGTATTAAGGCAAACCAACCTAGTCTGAAGAGCGAAAGAGAAACCCTTATACAAAACTTTAGTTAGTTATCTGCAGTAGCATTTTATATAACAAAAGTGAAAATACAGAACAGCATTACACCACCTTCTTTCTCTGTCAGTTAGAGGCAGACAGAACAGGTATTAAAGAAGAAAAGTAAAAGGAACATGAAGCAGGAAAATGATAAGCAAGCTCTCACATGGAATAATCAGCAACTAACATTAAAAAGAAGAAAGGAACAACCGATCAGTAAAAGGATTTTGGAATAACAGATGTCCTTAGATATATTGCAACATGCCAGTCACTAAAAAACTAGTCAAACATGTTCAAACTTCTGCCAAGAGCAACCTAACTCTTGAAACAAAGTTATGAACTGCACATGTTTGCCACCTCAGAGTCCAAATTGAAGAGTATTCGCAAAATCAAATGTGAGAAAATTTTTGGGAGTAGGAATGAAAGACTGAATTATGAACCACTTTGTGTTTAGGCCAAAGAACATGAGCCACTAAATATTTGAAAAACAAAAGCAATTGCACAGATGCTGCAAACAAGTGAAAGACATGCAGTGAGAACAGGATCAAATATTGCAAGATAAAGAAGCATGTTAGATGAATTCTATCACAAAGTAAAGGGGTGTAGAAATTTGAAAGAGAGAGATTAAACAGAATTGTTTTAACTTTTTACAAATGCATAACAGTATAATTTGGTTAGAGGTACAGAGGCTGCATAGGGAAAATCTTCCTGTGGCATAAAACAAAAACCTGGCATACTAAACTAGTGCCTGTACAAAAGACTTTATTTGCTTCAAAATTTTTCTGTGAATGCTTTGGTGCATCTCTGTAATGATTTATTTAATCTAGAAAGTTATGATGCTAAACAGATTTCAAAAACGATATTCCAAATCAGACAGCAGTTGAATCAAGCCTCTGCAGTAATTTATGTCTTATAGCTAGTGATGCACAAACCTTATTCACTTTCACGCTGCTGGATTCATATTTGTTGGAAATCTATCGGCATGCATCCCTCACCAAAATGCTTGCAAATCAAGTTTATACTTAAGATAGGCAGGTTTTTAGAATCTGGCATGTTGCAACAACTATCTATCTCAAGTATCCCAACAAGAACCGGCATGCTCATGCATTTCTGAAGCATAAAGTCTAGAAAAAACCTACAAATGGGTATCCACTTCTTGAACCAATAACGTGACTTCGCTTTGAATCTCACAGTTAAAAATTTCAAATGAACTACAATAAGCTTCACGCATTTCCTTTTTTACTCGTCTAGTATTTTGATTAAAAATTTAAAAGATTTACTACAATGAGCCTATTAATCAGCTCAAGAAATATGGGATACTTGACTAGGAGGCATAGGCATCATATAATAAATCGAGAAATAGATCATGCAGCACCAGGTAACAAGCCTCCGTTATATAAAAACGAGCTTCCCGCTAGAGCAAGTTCTCACAAGCTTCGCCCTCTTCTGCAGAAGCACTGAATTTTCCTCTTCCAAAATTGTGCTTCCAGGAAGCGAACTTCCCAACTTCAAGCAAAGGCGCCAATAAGTATACCACAATCTATATATGCTTAATTAGCAAGCAGATTCAAGAAGCAATATGTGAACAAGACGCAAGAAGTATAGGTACCTTGAGTTTCTAGAAAAGGGTAAAAAGAAAATAAAAAGCGAGGTACCAAGCGAACATTAGCTGAACGGACAATGTTCATCCGCTAATAAACAAGCAGATCAAGTGGTAGAAAATCGAAACCAAATCTCGTCTCCATTCGCCCTAGACATCCCAGCGAGTCAGTGACTGCTTTTGCATATGCAACGATAACGCGCACAACGGCCTAAAAACGGAGCAGCAGGCTATCTTTATATGCATATTTCAGGACTCTCCGAAAGCACCTCGAGTAACACGAACATATAGCACAAAGATGAAGAATAGTTTGAATAATGTGTGTATGTGTGTGTGTGTGTCTATATATATGTATAACGGAATGATAAGGGCGACTATGTACCTGATTGTAGTTTAGAGCTTCTTCCGTATGGTCAAGGGCAGCGATGGTGCCAACAGGTTGACTCCGGAAGTAGACCAACGATCTTCGCAGAGCCTCCCATGCCTCGGCGACTATAGGATGTGGCTCAAACGAGTTCCTGGCAGACGATGCCGGTGTGTTAAACCCGGACCTTATCCCAGGAGAGCATATACTATCGTAATTCTCCAAGCACCGGCTGATTTCCATATTCCTTGACACCCGAGGGGAATAGCACAACGTCAATTCAGTGAGCGACCTCTCGTCAAACGATCTCTTTCTCTCTATCTTCAACGCCCTCGGCTTGTCAAGTAATCGCGAGAAATCACAATCATCCGCGTCCGAGATAGTACACTGCGAGTCTACGTGCCTGAGATTGTTATCTTGGACTCCTTCCATGACGAGTACGAGTCCTCCTCCCTTGGCCTCCCTTCAAATTGTTCAAAGGAACAAAGAACCAGGCCCTGCAAAAACACAAACCAAACCCGCTCAAAACCCACCCGTTTCCGCACGCAATTTTCTCACTAATTCACGTCAGACAACATCAAGAAAACGAAAGAAGCCACATTAGCGCGACCGCGCAAGAAATCATCCGCGACATCCAAGACTCAAAGAATCCAAGAACCCGGGACCGCTACGTCCCTTTCTAATCCCCGCGCCTACCTCGACAAAGCAATCGCACGGCGACAAGAGAAAGAAACCCCGAGAAACGATCGGGCTCTCTTAACGAAGAACCCCTCCCATAAAGAACCGAGATCTGCTCACAGACATCGCAAAAAGAAGCGCCGCAAGCCAAAAAAGACGCAGTCAGAGGCTCACCTGGGGGTCTGCTGACAGCCGGAAACGCGAAAGCTGCCGGGCCAGATCCCGGCGACCCCGTCAGCAACCCAATGCCGGAGTCGGAGGCGGACTCGGTGGCAGCAGAAGCCAAGGAAGAAGAAGCAGAAGTGGGAGGAAAAAGAGGGCAGGAAGGTTGGAACTCGTATTTATAGTGATGAGGTGGGGGAAGCCAAGAGGTAGAGGGAGGGGGTAGAGCCTGAGCCTCGCTTCTTGGGCTTACGCTCGTGGGCCCTCCTTTTAAAGGCCACCAACCAGCGGTGGGGGATGACGGCTGTGGGTCCCACCACAGTTCGAAGCCCAGGGGTTGCTCTGACTCTTCAATTTCCTCCGCCCAAACGCCTTTTCTTCGTTACACTCAACTTCGTTTTTGCCTCCAATACTTGTATAATAGACAATTGACAAATTCAACCCTGCCAAGTGAAACATTTTGCAAAATCGTATGACTTTGTTTTTGTAAATGTCAAGCACAGAATAGTTCGTCGGCTTAAAAGCACACGATAAAAGATCATGGTTGCCAAGTTCAACGTGCTGGTCAGGGGTGAACACAAGCCGAGCCCGAGCTTTGTTCGTCTAATGAAACTCGAGCTTGCTTGAGAATAGCTGGACGGAAGCAGTCGAGCTCAAGTCGATAGTTATGTGTTGAGCTCGAGTTCGACTCAGTTAAGGCACAACAAACTTGTTTGATTTATAAAATTGATATTCATCGTTATGTGTTGAGCCCGAACTCGACAAACTCGATTAAGGTTCCAGTTTGACTCGGTAGAGTTACCTGTTGATTTGGAACTCAAATCAATTATTTGAATCGACTCATGAATTCGAGCTCGACCCGTTAAGCAAATGACTCAGCTCAAACTCACTCACGAGCCGAGCTTTAACAAGTACTTGACTAGTTGTTTACCTCTAGTGCTGGTGGTGTCAAGCCTAAATATAAAAGGCATAGGAACCTCTCGCTTATCCAAAAAAATTTAAGATTTAGGTGGGAGGATAGGCTTGCCCAAATAAATCAAGGGCAAAATTGGTATGTGCAAATATTTACTCATATTTGCATTTATTGTGAGAGCAGTGATGACAATGCTGACGTGGACACTTAACATACTTCCACATTTAACATGCAAACTAAATAAATAAAATATTGGATTTTTAATTCAATTAGTTAGAGGGCATTCAATGAATTGTCCAAGTTAGAATTTAGCTGAATCGGATGTAAGTCAACACAAAATTACTATTACATTGTTTTTCTGGTAAATGTACAAAAATAATAAAAAAATAATTGAAAATGAAAACAAAGGCATCACCATAAATAACTGTTTTTATATTTTGAGTAAATACGCAACATTTAGTGCATTCTTATAGTTGATAATCGGAATGTACTTCCATACTCCATAGTTTTTATGAATACAAAAAAAAAAAAAAAAAAAAAAAAAAAAAAAAAAAAACATACAAGAAAAAAAAAAAAATAATATATATATATATATATATATATATATATATATATATATATATATATATATATATATATATATATATATAGAGAGAGAGAGAGAGAGAGAGAGAGAGAGAGAGAGAAAGAGAGAGATCTGTCCTGCATATTTTAATAGATATATAAGTACGGTAGGCGCACACAGCATGCATTATTTACTTTCCTGCTATCGCACAGACATATTTTTAATTATTGAAAATCAACGGCCCAGAATTTTTGTGAATTTTCTAGTGTCTAACATTTAGAATTGTTTATTATTAAACACGGTCGCCATTCTCGACGATATTGACTATAACGCGAGAGGGAAAGAACAACTTGGTTCCATAAAATTACTGTATGTCATTTTAAAAAACGACATTCAACCACCCGAGGGTTCTTATATTTAGAAATGTTCACATTTATGAAATTAAATATAGGATTCAGCTTTATAATCGTTTTATCAATTGATTGAACTATAAATATATATATAATAATAATAATGGTATATCCCAAACCATATAGGTTAGGTACAAAAGCAGAAGACCACTTAGATTCTTGTGAAAGTTTATTTTAAACAAAATGCCAACGTGCCAACGTATTTATAATGATTAAACTATTAGTTAAAAAACTTTATGGAAGTTTGTTTTCATGAAAAATATTATTTTCTCTATTACCAAGATTTTGGTATTATAAAACCCACTTTTTTAATTACAAAAAACAGTGGGCTCAATATTCGTTCATTGTATCACTCTGAGGTTCATATTTATCAAAAGATAATGCTTGCATAAACTAAGTTCAGTTGTTTAATTTTAGCATTTAGCTTAGACGGTGAAGAATATGCCCTTCTCTCTCTTGTTCATCCTCCCTTTTCAATGTTCTATAGCATTTTCGTCCTTAACCAGAAAGAACAGACACATTTAACACAATTCATATAATATAAATTAGACTAATGTGAGCAGGCACGCCTTTGTCTTTTATACTGATATGACATTTGGTTTCAACGACAAATTATTTATTATGGACTTGAAATGGTTGTTGTTATTGGTGGGTTTTTTTTTTTTTTTAAGGGTGAGTGGTTCATTCTTTCGCCCCTAAGCTGCCCCTCATGTTCATTTTGTTGGGTTCATAGAAAAAGCTTCAGGACTTTTTACGGTCCATAAGTAGACCACATTGGGACATGACAAAGACCCCTCTAAGATTTGAACACAAGTCTTAAGAGGAAGTAGAACATCTTGCTGCTCAGCACACTACCACCAGGCAAATGGTTGGTGGTTTCCACCTGCAATGGCGACGCGCGAAATTGATATTAGGAACACTGATTTTTAAGACCACTTCTCAATTCACCTTATATTTCATGTTTTATAATTAACTATGATCTTAAGACAATTTATCACTCTCACTCTCTCTCTCTCTCTCTCACACACACACACACACACATATATATATATATATATATATATATATATATATATATATATATATATATATATATATATATATATATATATATATATAACCAATTCCAAGCACTTGAATATTGAGATATGTGTGGGTAAAATGGCCCAGCAAATAAAAAGTCAACAAATCATGAATTTTTGTTGAAAAATAAAATAAAGTACTGAAAAAAGGAAATTTTCTCATCAAAGATCCACAATCTCTCATGGAATGATTGAGAATTGACGGGCCCAGTTGATATTATCGAATAGTTACCATGGTTTATATATGTGTGCGACAGTAAAATAAACATAAAGAAATTAACAAAAGAAAAACATGTATCTCCATGATTCCCTTGTGCTTCAAACACTAAAAAAGAAAAAAAACGAGTGCTTCTTTTCTTCTTTCCTGTATACTACTGTCATTTTCCCAATTATTTTGCCCCACGAAAAAATTATTTTTTTAATAATTTCTTCAAACGTCCTTAATAGAAAAAAAAAATGTTTAAATGGCTAATCTATCACAATTACTTGGTTGAGCTGCCCCTCAATATAACGTATTGTTCAAACTTTGTTCACCGTTGGACCAACTTTTTTTCCCTTTTTTTTTTTATAAGGGTGTTTGTCAAATTATAATTTAATTGGAAAACAATGTATTTGAAAGGCAAAGGTAGATTTCCCAAGAAAAATAAGTTGGGCAAGAATTTTTTTAGTAATTACGACACTTAGAGGTTAGTTCTAAAAACATTTGGGTTGTTTGACAAATAGAACACTTTGTGAGTATTTCATAAATCCTTTCTGAAGATTATGGTAGATTTGTGAAACACTAGAATTAGGTGTTTATGAATCTACCTCAATGTTTAAGCAAGATTCATAAAACATTCACAAGGTAGAAATGGTTTTGGATATAAATTGACATTCAATCTGACCCCAATAAGATTCAAACAAAGAAATCTGCCAATTAATATCAATTTCAAATAAGGCCTGAATAAGTGTGGATTCAAATTGGATCGATGACGGACTGCACATTCTCATATTGGAACTTACAATAGTTGTTTTGGGTGAATGAAATTTGACCAACCAATCGAACAAACCGAAGCTTCCACTCAACCCCTCATCCTTTTAGATACGGGACTTGCTTTGATGTCTCAAAAAGATGTTGTCCCCATTGCGTTTCAACTGATGGTGTCGGTGGCCTTTTGCTTGCAGCACAGAGTGTTCGCACTCTGGGGATTTGAAGCAGCAACTAGTCGCCTCCTGTACTCAACTCTATTATTTAAACGAGTCGGCTCATGAACTCGAACTCGACTCGTTAAGCAAATGACTCGTTTCGAACTCGTTCATGAGCTAAGCTTTAACAAGTCAAACTCGAATAGCTCGACTCATTGTTCACCCCTACCTGCTTGATCTTGTTGTGCTAACCCCCTTGGGGATCACAATAATGGTTTACTTTCCCTGTGGAGAATGAATATGCCAACAGGTGAAGGTCCGAAATGTTGACCTAAAAGTGGATCAATTTAGTCGGATCCGGTAAAGAAGACGACACCCAAACACTACTTTGTCTCGATTAATTTGCCATTTATGTGATCAAATCTGAAACCATGTCTCAAATCTAACAGGGATCCAACGAGACTACGTTCGGAATCCTGTGTTTGTTCGACTCAAATATTTAGATTCAAAGCACAAGTTGGGTTCCAAGTCTGATACCGAATCCAACTAACCTGAGACCCGATTAGGTTGGATTTCAAGTCTGGTGACCAAATTTGAGGTCGATTAAGTAATTTAGACTGACGTTGGCAGCTACCAGTTGGACAAAATAAATTTGGATCGAGCAAATATGGAGCACTGGATCCAAATTTTTTGTTTCCCGAGCCTTGAGCGCGCCCCAAGCCGTCAGGTGCGGCCATGACCATTCGGCTCCATGTGCGCGTGATGAAGTTGGGTGTTGACTTTGACCATTGGAAAAGTAGGGAGTCAGTCAGCAGGGTCCGTCCGTTCCGGCCTACCTACTTTGACGATACCTTCTTACCCGTCTCCCAAGAACGTGATAACAACCAACCCTTATATATATATATAAGAGGCATACTAATAATTTTTATAAATTTGAGGGGTGAACAAACTTTTTAACAAATCTTAGGGGTCCTAAATGCTTTTTGAAAAATATGAATATTTTTTATTTAAAAATTTTGATGTATATATGAAGAAAAATTAGTATATCTCAAACCACTTAGATTAAGGATGAAAACAGACCTGATAATTATCGCTAAAATACATTTTAAACAAAAATATAAATAATGCCCAACAATATTCTAGATTTTTTTTTATTTCTTATATTTATCAATCAAATGGTTAGAAGTCTATCCTCCAACACAAATCTTAATTCAAATTGTTTATGTATAGATTGGGTCATTAGAGAGTGGCGTAGCCACATTCTGACTGATGGGGGCAGTCTCTTAAAAGTTTTTTATTTTAAATGAGAATTTTAAATATATATATATATATAAGTGTCTCATCAGATTTGATTATTTTTAAATAAGTACCCCTCCAAGAAATTTTTCTGACCCAGCTACTGCATCAGAGCATGGTTCAACGCTTGGACTTGAGGTGCAATACATGTCGATGTATGTACCTTATTGAAGGTAGACTATAATATCGCAATAATTTAATCTCATATTTAAAATTGTAAAAGGTTTTTGTGAGACGTATAATATAATGTGTTAAAGTAGTTGGTTGTTTTAGTTTCTAAAATTTGTTAAATTGAAACCAAAACTGTTAAGAGGCGAGTTAGGATCCATGGGCCTGGGTCTTGTGCAAGTCAAGTCGTTACAAAAAGCCAATAGTTGTGTTGAATAGTTGCCGAATGACTAAAACTTAGAATTTATTATTAAGAAGGACCTCTACACTAAGCTGAGGCTAATGGCGATCTACCAACTATTTTTTAGCAACAAAATTTCTACATTTTAGTAATTTATTTTTGAAAACTGGTTGTGCATCATCCACCATTGACGGCTGAATATTTTGTGTGTGTGTGTGAAATGGGTTTGGATTTAATTAAATTATTAAAATGTATTTAATTAGTTGGTAGATCGCCATTAACCTCGCTTTCAGGCAAGAAGTGTGGAAGTGGACAAAGGACCAAGTTGATGAAAAATTATGATGTTGCAGCCCTACACGTAGAAATTGTGTATTAGTGCTCGTTGCTTACAAACAGGGCGGAGCCAGAATTTTTTTTAGGGACGGGCCAAGCGGTCGTTCGATCGGGCCAAATGGTCCAGTGAATTTATCCGGGTAGGGCCAAACTAACTCAAAATACAAAAAATACATTAGACAACTAAAGATTTTCAAATTTTTTAATGTAATTTTTTTTTTAGTTAGGTAGGGTGGGGCCACGGCCTAAGCGGCCCCCCTCCCTCCGCCCCTTTACAAACACGCAAGCCTGACCGAAACGTCCGGACTTTGTTTGGATTTGGAATCCCAACCAATCGCTAGCAAGAGCTCCGCTCACTTGGTCAAGAGTTTAAACTTTACATTTTACAATTCAAAGTCTATGTCAGCCTATTCAAATCCAAACCTTTACTTTCAATATTGCCAATGTCAACTTTTAATTATTTTTTAATATTTTATATATAATCTATTTATTTCTTTTAAAAAATATTCTTCTATACTTTGACTCATCCACCACCCTCTTTTTTTTTCTTTTTTAAAAGATTGGGGAGGGGTCACATCGTTGACCACAAATAGAGAATTGGATCTAGGTAGTTGTAGACCAAGTTGTTGGTGGTTGTACCAAATTAGATCTCATTTTTCTTATGCTGACTGGATGCTTTATCATCCGCGGACTCTTCTTACAGTTGGACTGCCTTATCCTTCTTTTAAACATTTTTAGCATTTTTTCGATGCTCCCGTTATGCTTCAACTTGCATATTGGTATTCTCATTTTACAACATAAAGAGTTGACATTATAAGAACTCAAAATAAACATTGACTGCTTAGTAGTCCTGCCAACCTCTTTAGAATTGACAAGGACAATGATAAGCTATCTAAACGCAATTTCATATTGAAAAATAAAAAATAAGAATGATAGGTATTTTGAAACTTTTGTGGAGAATATATAAAAATTTCAATTTCAAGTTTTCAATTAGGAGGTATATTAACGGGTCCAGATGTCTAAAATAACTTTCAAAATAAAGTTGTTTGGTTTGTCAATTTATTTGTGCTTACTATTGGGTATTTGATGGGACGGATCGAAAAACAGATGTGAAAAAAAAAATTAATATCCGATTAAGAAACTAGTTTGGATTCGGATTTAAGAAATGACACTTGATTGCATTTGGATATACATAAATATCCGATCAGATTTAGATTATAGGTTCAGATCGGATTTATTTTTAAACAAATATATTATCTATCTAATGCTCTTACATTTTGAAAATTGATAAAATTCAGTTCAAAATCGAGTTTTGGATTCAGATATGAATATAAAAAAACAAATTCAGATTGTAAAATCAGATTTTGGGTTCATATTCATGACTTTTCCTTTTTCATACTCGAATCTGAATATGTGAATATCCGAAAAAACGAATTTGGTTAAGGATGTATCTGATTCTCCAATCCATTGACATACCCTAGGTGATGCTGTAGCGGATGTAAGGATGGCACCGACCCGAAACTGGATCCATTTAATCAGATCCAAAAAAAGAAAAAACCAATGGATTCTAATGCCAACCGCGGGCATGGTTTAGGTTACCGGGTTGCGGACGAAATAAGATAATTGATTGACCCCGTTGCACGTGAAGTTCGGATCGCACTCATGTTGGATTTGGATCCAGATTTTAGAATTAAGATCCAAATTTGAGAGGGAGAATTCGAATCCAATTAAAGAAGTGACCAAAATGGACGCCAATTTTGGGGGCCATTTGTGGAAATGAAATGTGATCCGTTGACCACAAGATAACAAAAAGTCAACGACCCCTTTTTCTGTGAACTAATTCAGGGCACCTCGGAGTCGTTGATAAGCGTATTACGTATGGGATGAAACTTGAAAGGATTCCTTGTCCTGAGAAAAGTTTTATGTTGGAAAGATTATCCAAGAAAAAGGGGTCCGATTACTTGTTCTTCAGGTCTGGCGTGCTTGAAAGTTCCGCACCGAAAGTTCGAAGGGCTGGTGCGAGATTCGATTTGCCCACCAATGAGTGGCTTGAGTTCTCCAAGCAAAAGAGGTAGCTTTGACGCAAGGCAAAGGTAAGCTTGGGCATCGGGCCAGTCCGGCCATAAGGAGCTGGGTTTGAGCCGACCGGACATTCGAAATCCGGGCCCGGTTATGGCCCCACCATTCAAACTCAGCATAACCCGATTAAATAAAAAAATATATGTTTAATATAAAATAATATATAAATATAATTAATCGTCATAAAATATCAAAAGATCTGGTTTTTACCTAAACTTTCTGGCATCAAAGAATATATATATATATATATATATATATATATAATTATATATATATATATAAACTGTAGCTAAAAACACAAAAAATGGTTGCTAAATGCCTTAAAAAATGTGGCTAATGCATTTTTTGCAATAGTTTTTAGCAATAAAAAAATAGATAAAAATCCATCTGCCAATTAGAGGTAGCATATTATCTTTTACAATTTTTACTTGTTTTCATGTAAAGTTGACCAACAGATATGATCTACCTAAATCAAACGCTATAAATTCATAAAAAATGATTTTTTTCAAGTGTGTAACTGTTTAAATACACATCTCTCTCTCTCTCTCTCTCTCTCTCTAAAATATGAATCACCATATTTTGCTTTTCAACATTATGTTGCGTGCAGAGACAACTTTCACAGTTGAAATTTAAAATTATTATCCTCGTTTAAAAATACTGACTTAACGGTCAAGCGAAAGCTAGTTGGTTGTTATGCTCGATACATTTTGGTTTCCAAAAACGAAGAGGCAAAGTATTCAGCTTTGCTCTTCCATATAGGTATGGACGATAGTGATGCATCATGCCTGTTTAGTTAGGAGTCCGATGTACATTGCTTGCATGTAAATCTTGATTAAGTTAACCGATCTAATTCTGGTTAGCACGTCACAAATTTTACATGCGGCCAGTGAAAGGTGTTTGATAAGAAAACAGTGTATTTTTTTGAAGGGGTCCGATGTTCAAATCCCATGGTGTCGTTAAACAATAGCAAATATGACACATGAGTTGAAAGATGTACCATAAGTTCACTCAAGCTACCACCTAGGCTCCAAAGCAAGCTCGAATCTTAGAAAACTTAAGTTTGCATTTGATAGCTTCATGCTGCATTAAAAGGTGTGCTTTCGAACATGCTCACTTTAAACAATATGAGAATCTCAATAAAGTGGATTTTCAATCCATGTTACTATGTGAAGAACAGTGGAATTAAGGTCGGATGATTAACAACTCCTCGACTCTTATTTCATTCCCTAATCTTATTTCATCATTAACATTTCCACAACTCTAGAAACGATACTCTTGATGACTTCTCCTTTTTATATGGCGTTCAAATAATGGAAAGTTACTAAAACTTCTCCAAGCATTCAACAAGACTCAAAAGGTTTCAACTCCAAGTCCTAAGCTCATGAACATGTAGCAGGAAGTTCTCAACCTTTAGAGTAAGAGAAAATTAATTCCCAATTGGCAGGGAGATACCCCAAGAGGCCGAAACCCCTTTTCCCTTACGAATGTTTTCAAATTATAGTCTGGAATATTTGGATGAACAAGAACAAAAACAAGATATCTCATGAAAATGGTGAGAAGAGAAGGGCAATAGTCAAGAAGATGCCAATGAAAGGCTGGTGGGAGTAAGACCCAAATTGAACTGTTGTGAAATGTATATTGCATTACATTAAGGCGATTATGAATTATAAATGTCTTTTGAGACCAACCTCCACCTTCTTCCTTACTGCCTACTTACAACTTCACTAAGTGGGCAACCCAGTTGACAAGAAATCTGCTGGTGGTTTGGCAGTGTTTCTTGGACATTTACCTATCATGGTCTGCCAACAAGCAATCTACAATGGCGGCTCAACCTAACACTCAAGACAAGTACCAGGCTCCTGCTACAACTGCTTCCAAAGGTATTTTTTCTTGAACATTTTCTCCATGAGCTGAGATTGCCTCTTTATCACCCACCTCATCTCTTTTGGTGGTAATATCAGTGCGACGCATCTATCGGCCAATCTAGACAAACATCAACGCACCAAGCACAAGAAGATTGGTATTAATTTTATTTATGATCATCTTCAACATGGAGATTTCATTATGTTCCTAAGAAGACCAATTTGTTGATATCAAGACCAAACCTCTCTTTGAGTTGAGTTTTGTTTTCTTCGTACTAAGACTCAAAGCCCCTTATTCGTTGAGTTTGTGAGGGGATCTCGGGGGTAAACTACAGCTGAATCAAGGATAAGCATCAGCTGTGTAGAGGCAAGAATCAAGGAGATGATAAAGACAACACAACTTTTGACTTTTGAGGGGTTTGGTGCGCAATAGATAGGGCAACGGGAGTCTGTGCAATGGACATGGGAAGGGTTGGTAGGCGGCCAATTTCTATTATGAGTACCCATGGCGTCGGCGTCACCTCCTTGTGCTGCAAAATGGTAGCAATATGTAAATTGACGCATAACAAAGTCATCACTTGAGACACCAAAAGCAAAGTCATCACTTGAGACACCAAAAGCAAGCTTTGCTCCTTGAGGAGATGGAGCAAAGGGTGGAGGCTTCAATTCAATGGTAGGATGAAATATTCTTCTTGTTCATCCAGAATAAGGCTGCACAACGAGTCAAGCTAGCCCAAGCTCAACTCAAACTCGCTTGTCAAAACTCAACTCAAGCTCCACTTGTTTATAAATGAGTTGAGCTCGAGTTCAAATGCATACTCGAAATGTTAAACAAGTTGAGTCGAACTCGTTTAAACTCTACTCAGCTAGACTATATAATGAATGTCAAATTATAATAAGAGAATAGTCAAACCAGTAGCAACTAAACGAGTTTACAAGCTAAACAAATTAAAAGAACCAAGACATGTTTAACATAAACGGGTTAGATGAGTCGACAGCTAAATCAGAATGAAGCCCTACACCCGAATGAGTCGAGAGCTAAATCAGAATGAAGCCCTACACCCGAATGAGTCGAGTTTTGTCAATCCCTTTTAGTTACATAGGTGAGACCGACAATTCAAAGAAAGCGTACATTAACCAATCCACGAAGCCCGGTGGCCTGGTGAGAAATCCACGAAGTTCGAATGACAAATCACTCCGATGTAACTTGTAGGAATAAAGCTTCCTAGCTTAGCACACTCGAACATCATAAGAGAGAATAGCAATCCGCAAATGCACCAACCAAACAAATGGAAAAATTGGCTAAAGCAGCTTTCTCATCCAATGATGCAAATGGAGACTAAAGCATCTTTCCATTTCTGTAGATGCATTAGTCCAGCTTCATATAAATCTTGTTTGGGCATTTTCACATGGTAACAAACAATTAATCAATACACAAATTTCAAAACAATTGGAGAATGTAGCAGAAGATTAGACAGCAGGAAACATACATGGAGCCAGACAAACAGGTATATGAAAAGAGAAAAAAGAAAATAGAAAGGAAGCTTGTGTTACAAAGAAAGAATCAATGTGACTATTAGCACTGATATCCAATTAAAAATCAACAAGACGGGCCACCGGATGTTCCCGACGATTCAGCTACATTGTCTGATCTTGATACTGTTGCCAAATTCATATCAACCAATTTTCCCTTATCTGCTCCCCCATTCACAATTTTGTTAAGTCTCCTCAGCCATATTTCGTAATCTACAGGGTATGGAGTGCCACAGAGGCTGTCAACATAGTCAGCAAAGGCTTTCAGCAATGCTGAAACCTCACCCAGCTGTTGCTGTATCGATCTCTTTGCCCAGCATTTCTCTCTCCACTGCAATGCTGATTCTATTGAATCCTGTTGTTGCATCAGACCACCACACACAAAATAGAGGAGGTAGACAAGGCTTTCAGCATCTGATGCAGGACACAGTTTTCCTTGCTGCAGAGCATGAGTGGAAGAAAACTGCAAGTTCACGGCTGGGCTATCCCTGTCATCCAGGACTGCATGCCCCCAAGACACAGGTACATAACGACATTCACTAGAATCATTAGAAGCATGAACTCGTAAAATATTTTCTGGACAGATGTCACCATGCTGGATGTTAGCTAATGCAGCACTTCTTAGTGCAGACAGGCAATCTCTACAGCAGCGCAGAGCCTCCTCAGAGGCAAATGGGCCATCACGTGCAACAATAGATGAAAGTGGCTCACCCACAGGAAACGTAACGAGAACTGGAGTTCCACACCAGGGATGATCACACCGACTACTGGGATCCTGCTTCTGGCATGGACCAGGATGTACAATGCGACCAGAAGCAACAATCTCTGGCAAGAATTTACTTGATACGCCCTGCTGCTTCATGATATTCAAGACCTTAGTCTGACGCTGAACTTGATACCACAGGCTCATGTCTTCCCATGAAGGCTTCAGCCGTGATGGATGTGAACCTACATAGACAGTTAACAGTTCACCTGGATGTTCCAGACAAATGGCACTATAAGACAAACAATTCCCACTGATCAGAATCTCCTGTATCTGGAAACTTTTCTGGCCCTGAAGATCTTCCAATACCATAATATCCCCAGGGTTGAGCTTTAATCTTGCTATTTTCTTCTCAAAGCTGTGCATCTCTTCACATTCAAGTTCCACAATTTCTCCTGACTGGGCATGTTGTCGCTCATAAGTCGATGTGTCAACAATCTCAGGCACTTGATACTCAAACCTACGTTTCTCGAGACGAAGGTTATGATCAGCAACTAAGGTGGCAACAGATTTCCTTGGTGGTCCTTTCGACTGAACAATTGAATAAAATGTTGCCAGAATCAACTGCAAGGTCCCAAGATCCCCCCAATTTGGATTTCCGAACTTATTCCAAATGAGATCAACAGGAGACACATTGACTTCAGCATGGTTTTTAATCCATTCTGCAATGGATTTGTAGGGGTTGCTTGTATTAATTTCTAGGTTACTAAGTTCACCCCCAACTTTTATCACCCCTCCAAATTTTGGATCGAGCACCAGCAAATAAACAGTGTTACTGGTCGTAGTGTCAAATTTGCTCAAACTCCTTGAAAGGATCAAATGAAATCCATAAAATAAGGCTTCAGCTATAGTAGAGGCTGAAAACCCCAGCTCCACTCCCTGTGCAACATCAGATTTGAACAGTGCAAGTTCCACCACCTGATCCCAGTGGGCCTCTGAACTTTTACCGGTTTTAGCTATTAAAGCTGCTCCAGATAATGAACCAATTCTTCCTCTTGAAGCTGCCTTCTCAACAGTATAGAGTTTTGATCCAGGGTACCGTGGACAACATACAAAAAATGGCAATGGGCCACTTTTGCTCCAAAAGGTCCGCCACAGACCATCAGCAATTGCATGAAGGAAATCTTCTAAAGCAAGAAGTTTGTCTTCCTTCAGTTCATCAGATGCATAAGCTGTACAAGGCATTCTGAATAGTTGCTGAAACACAACTCCTTCCAATGCATAATCAAGCTTTTGCAGCTCATCAACCAGAAAAGGGGCTTTGAACAACAAATCATTATCGATAGGATTGGTGCCGGTTCTCTCATGAATCCAGTCCTCAATATTGGGTACAAATAATTCAACGTTAATGACTTTCTTTGCATATTCTTTGAGAGCCTTGAACACTCTTCTGGATGAAGGAACAAACTTACTAGTGCTTGAGTCCACTGACTTGCTTGGTGAAACAACTGCACCATAAAACAATCATATTTATTTTCAGAATTACCAAGTTCTAACCATTGCATGATATGTGCATGTTGGTGGACAATGAAAGTGATGCTCTCATATTTACAATGATTAAAACAAAGGGGAGCCACAAGGGATCATTACGACTAATTGCATTTTGCACAATAAACATTGGTAGAAGGACAAATGTTGGCTACCAAAGAGACCTGAATTCTATAATTGAACTCTTACTTCCAAGTGTCCTTTCAGAAAATTCTTCATGCCCAAATAATCCATCTTGATATGCATCTTTCTGTGTGTTAAACGATGCCACTAGCATGTGCTAATAGATGAATGGAAGGAATACTAACCGGACTCGGACCTTCTAAAACTCCCATCCAAATATTGTGCAGGGGATGAGTCTAAATTTCTTGATCGGAACCCTACAAAAATACAGATAATTAGGTAATTTTCACAATACAATATAAACTTCAAGCTAAGAAGTAAGAACCTGCTATCAGATAAAATGAACCTACTTTTGGGAAGCTTAAACTCCAATTAAAAACAGCCAACATTAGACATCTTGATTTTTAGCAGATGAACATTATTCATATAGTCATGTAAATATTCAGAAGGAGAAGAATAATTAATACCAATAGTATAGTTGTTATAAAGAAATCTTACAGTTTGATGCATACTTGTTGAATTGTTTAACTAGCCAAGTAGGATACAGTTCATTTAATATCCATTTGTTTCCCTCAACATATTAGTTCTTGGTTACTAGCGTTCATTCAGAATGTGGAACTGAACAAAAAATAAGCTGCTTCTGTACAAGGAAAGATAATTCATTATATTATAGCAACTAATATAACTTATATAGATTATGATGAAAATAGTCAAATACTTTTCTCCATATCTCTAAATCTTTTCCCCTCTCAATAGTCAATACTGAAGCGAAAGGTTCCATTGCTGGCCAATGAATCAAGATCTTTACCAACCAGATGTAAAAGAGCTAAAATATGGATGCTAACTAGAAATCAGACAATTGAAGGGAACAATCTTCTTTAAAATAATGAATACATAATCAAGCCACAAGATTATGCTTAAAGAGTTAGGCCTCTTTAACAAGGAATGCGGCTCATAGCCCTACCCTAAGACGCTACATGAAGCAGGGCCCTTTATAAGAGACCACACCCTTTTAGAGACAAAAAATGATAACTGGTATCTGTAATCTAAGTCACACGGACGCTGCAAAATGACTGCCGTACCCGTGTCAAAACGACTCGGGTGTGGGCGCGGAGACGGGTGCGGCCCGGATTCACACCCAGCACAAGTCAACAAGAGTCGGGTGCGGCTGACCGCAGCTGATTATTTTCGTCCGTTTTGAACATGCACCTGACTCGCATTTGACTCGAGTCAGGTGCAGTCAAACTGTGTCAAGCCTAATGTTGTCCTTTTTTGATATTTTTTTATTTTAAAATTTTTTAACATTAAAAAGGGATTTAGGGCACGATCGTATACGCTCTTCCTCTCCTCCGGTGCACTCGTCCCTTGTGTGGGTTTTGCTAGTTTCATTGAAGAGTCCAGCGGAATGGAAGGTCATTTCCGACGACTGAGGCGGTCGAACAAGAGTCGGCGGCGACGTGCGATGGGTCTTTTGAGTAGAACAGAAGACTTCTCTACCCTATTTCAGTAGTATTGTCGTATGCATCTTTTCAACCCTATTTCTGGCAAAACAGCTGTATGCATCTTTTCAACCCTATTTCTGGCAAAACAGTTGTTTTTCCATCTGTCTCTGGCTTGATTCTACCATCTGCACTGCACTTCCTCATTGCACTCTTGAGTTCGTATTGCATTTTGTTATGTCACCAATTCAACTAACGACTCATAGCACAACTGCCTCTATTTTTTTGTTTTATGCTTAAATCAGTAAATGTTCATATTTGACTGTTAGTTTTTTTCACTTTCTCAGTTTTGTGTTTTGCTGCAATGACTGCTATTTCTTGTTTAGCATTTTTTTTCCCATTTCTGTGTTCTGCCCTGTTTTTGTTGTTTTTTGCTTATGTGTGAACTTTGTAAGCATGTTAATATGCTACATTCATATACACAATAAATTATAACTTATGAGTATGTAATATATAATATTTATATATTGTTTACCCATAGTGTAGCGTAGAGTGTATAGACAATACCGTATACTCTTAATTTCTTAATTATTGTGTGTATACATACATATATATATATATATATAATAATAATAATAATAAAATAATAATAAATACTCTCGCCGCACCACTGCACCTAAATTTTTGGGGATGTGCCACTCTGGTAGTATGTAATCAATAGTAACCACAAAAGACACAATGTGCTGCCCTAGTTGCCAATCTAGGTTCATTTTTCAACATATTTACTTTTAAATCCCCTAAAAATACATAAAAAAAATCCTTCATCTATAATGCTAAAAAGTTACCCAAAAAAAAGTCAAACTTAGCCATTTTCATGTTCAAAGTTACAAAAAGATAATTAAAAAAAAAAAAGAGCCTCCTGTATCCTCCATCAAAAAGCAAAAGCAAAAGGACAAAGGCAGGCTGTTTTTCATCAAAATTATTTGTTGTTTTCTCTTTAACAGCTTCTGTTCTTCTTGTATGCCTTGATGCATTTCTTTGTTTGATATGACATTGCCAACACATGTTTGCCCTCTCACCCAAAAGCTTATTTAGCTAATGCTTTTGTGGAATTATATATATATATATATATATATATATATATATATATATATATATATATATATAGTAAACACAAATTTAATGTCAATTGTTAAGAAATGCCGAGTAAAATTAATATTTGCAACAGTCATTACTGCTTGAAATGACCATGTATGAGGACTTCATTGGCCTTCTAAGTGGCTGTCAACTTGAAATATGCAATTTTGTTGGAATCCTTGATGCACCAAGTACGACAAACTAGGCAAGTCACCAAGGCTAGATGTCACGTCAAAAATGGAAAAGAAAAATCAAGAGGAAGAGAAAACATCGGCTTCTTAGGTTAAAATCTACAGGCCACGGCCACGGCCACGATTTTTACTGAGGAATATGATAAGAAAGAAAAGCTACATTAAAAATAACTATATCACCCTATTTAAAAGAGGCTAATCTAATGGACAAGGAAGCAACAAAAAAAGAATAAACAAGAATGCTTTAACTGGCACTAAATTTTTTTTTCATTAGGTATTTAAGGCTTACAGTTTTGAGGTAGAAATTTGTTCTAGCAGTTGCAAATGTTCTATCTTTTAGACTTTATGATTTGAACTATAATGAAACTGATATAGAGAACCATAAAAACTGATAATCCTCATCTGCCAAATGAACAGATAAATCTACGATCCACAAGCAGGCTCATTTGAGTGATTGCATGACATTGGAATAGTTATTACTATAGGAGAGAAAGGAACCTCACAATTCTTTGAGAACTCATCTTAGCTCTTACACCACTAAAGACCAAAAAAGTACTGAAGTACAAAAACTGCCCGCTTGAGAATCCCCTCCTAAAGCGATAAAAATTTTAAAAAGGATACCCCAAAATAAGAATGATAAGGTGGCCACCAAATACTGGGGCAAAACATTTAATCGTTCTGTGCAATTTAAGAGTTCCAAGCCTAAAAATTAAGGAAAATATTGACATGGCACGATGCACTTTTGGAATGTTTGCATCAAAAGTACAAGCAATATTTGTTCTGCTAAAGAACGTACCAAAATCATGGGATTTTCTATATAGACATCGAATGATTTTGTATCCGTGAAAGGTCCACCTAAGGTGTCATTTGCAACAGCAACAAGTGTGAATTATTAGCACAAATACAAAAGCAACTGGAAAAGAAGTCCACAATGTAACCTGATGAATTTGTTGCTCCAACATGTAAGAGTAAATCATGTTCAACCAATGTAATAAGTAAATAGGTTCGACTAGCACCACTCGTGTTGTTCAAAATGGCACTTTAGCTTGCGTCTATAAAGGCGTTACAAAGTTTATTTGAGTTTCATTCAAACAACCCTCTTATATGATCAGTTAACCCCATTTAAAAAGGACCCATCAACTATGCACAGTGGTGTCAGTAGGCCCCAAAAGCGCTCCAGACATAAAAAAAAAAAAGCCTGTCTACAGTGGTTGGGTAAAAGAAATGAAGATGTAAACTTCAATACAAGAGATGTGCATTTCCAGCTAGAGCGTGGAGTGCTCTGGACTTGTACACCGAAAGGAGAAACAACAGGGTTTTATTAACATCTTATGACCACCTATTCGGCAATTCCAGCGTTTTCCATAGAGGTCAAAAGAACGGAACAGGCGCTAAGCAATGCCGTAATATGACTTCGGCAACCACTCGTCCCCTCCCCATCCTCTCACAGTCTATCTCCTTACAGAGTGACGACTTTCACCTCATTTGGTCACAAGAAGAGTTACCATCAGGCATCAGGACGCTCTAGAATTGGGTCAGTAAAGTCGTCTTCGCTTTTGAACAAGAAGCAGCGTCCACCCACAAAACATTTAAACCAGTAGAAGCAGAAAAGGATGACGACATGAAAGTCGCAAGACAATGAAAGGAACAACGGATCGAAATTGGAACCAAACGATAACGAAACTAGAACCAAGCGGGAGGGGGAAAAGCTCACCTAATTTCATGCTTGAACCTCGATCAAGAAACAAGACCGTTCCAAACCCTAAACATCAGAGCTCCGGTTCACTGAGAGCCGACGTGGAACAGAAAGAAACGCGCCAATCATATTGAAATGGATCTCAATCGGGCGCCATCGAGCATCTCTCCCACTATTTGCCTTCTTTGTCTCAGCTTCTCAACTGACCAGAAAGATGGGAAGTGAGTCGCTGCTCCCTCTCTCAATGTCTCTCTTGTCTGTCTCTATCTTTGTGTCTGAAAATTGCAAGTGGGAAGAGGAGGAGAAGCTCAAAAGAACGAGAGCATGGCGGACAAAAGCTGGCCACGTCCCCTTCTCCTGCTCCCTCTCCGATGCAACTGTTACCGCTGCCGCCGTTGGCCGCTTCCTCCTACCACTATCACCACCACCACCACCCACACGCCGTCGCTTTTTCCCTCCCTCCCACGGTTCTCATCTTTATTTATTCACTTCTTTTTCCTCTCTGCCCGCCCGTGCCTCCTCTCCCTCTCTCTCCTCTTCTTCCTCTTCCTGCCGCTGCTGCCTCACAGCTCGACCGTCAAAGCACAGAGAAAGGGAGAGAGTCAGACTTCATCCTTGTTTTCGACTGCACATTTTTTTAAAGCTTTTTTTTCTTTTCTTGACGGCAGTTCACCTTTCACCAAAATAGCAAAAACGAACTTCAAACTTTTAGTCCCATTCTTCTTTTTACTGATTTGTTAAATAAGGACTTCTTGTTGCATTAAGGTTGCATTTTGAGAAATCCTTTTTATTTTGTGTTTTAATTAAGGATGTCAAATGTCAATAGTTTGGATTTTAAATTAATATTACATGTTAAAAAAATTATGGTTTAAAGGTTGAATGAGGGATCCGATTTTAAATCTAGAAACAAAAATCTCAGGAATCTCAAATCACCGTAAATCTAACAACTTAAAATCTTAAAGAAGCACAAAACTGACAAAACTGCTCATCCTCAATGAGTTCCAGACTCAAATCCAATTCCGTAATTATCATGTGTGTTCCTCTTTTAAGTTACAAATAGTGAAAAGTGCAACAATCGAGCAACCAAAAACTTTAAAAACATAAGAATATAATATAATATTAAAAAATTTAAACCGAAGATGGTACATTGTGTGCTCTTTCATAACTTCTTTAATATAAAAATATTAATCATTAAGGGTTGTACTTTCCATTTTTCTAGAAAAACATCTATGAAGGAAAAGTGACGTGCACTTTTTTTCTTTACGGCCCAGTTTTTTGAAGTAAGCTACCAGGTGCGTAGCAGCAAATTTGAAAAGCGAAGGCACTTTAAGGAATTGATGCGTAAAAATTGGAGATATTAGGTAATTTAGTTTTAATTTTAAATGCCAGAATCGGGTAGGGGACAGCGTTAAAGCCGAAAACCATAACAACTTCCCAAGAGTAATGATTGCGTGAGCACGCCCCTCACGTAAACCTCGAAATTTGGAGCCCTCTTTGAGACAAATGATTAGATTTGTTCTTCCGAAAAAGCAAAAGCTTCTTTTCTTCGGATTAATCTTCTTTTTTTTTTAAACCTTTTAACCAAAGTATTAATAATTTTATTATTAAGAACAATCATTCTTTATATACTTTTTAAAAAACAAAAGTTAGTCTTCGCCCTTTAGTACTGTCAATTTTGCAATCGATGTTCTTTCTTTTTCGAATCTGGTCATCCATACACGTATCAAACTTGTTTTATTTAATAAAAACTTTATAAAAGTGTACGTAGCTAACGATAAGGTGGCCCATACGTGGCAATAGGTAGGAGATATACTTTTAACTGTATTTATTTTT
The DNA here is from genome assembly GCA_011799765.1 of Nymphaea thermarum. Lineage (NCBI taxonomy): Eukaryota > Viridiplantae > Streptophyta > Magnoliopsida > Nymphaeales > Nymphaeaceae > Nymphaea > Nymphaea thermarum. The sequence continues at coordinate 159,326 of JAANDH010000378.1, forward strand.
TTTATATTTATATATTTGGATTTGAAATAATAAAAAGCTATACTTGAATTCTAATACAATTTTTACATTTATATGTGAATTTGACTCCGAATTTCAACTAAATTTGATAGTTTTTTTAAAATAAAATATTTTGTTTAAAAATAATAATACTGGGAGGGTTATTGGTTGTTACTTGTTAGGCAGCAGGTCATTAGTTCAAGTGACACAAGTACCAATATAATAGCTAATATGCATTTTTAGGCGCCAAACATAGTAAATAATGCAGCCCTTATACCTAATGAAATATTTCTCGTTCCAAAAAATAAAATAAATGGTAAGAACATGAACACTGCATGGTGTTTGGTTGGGTTTTTAATATTAAAAAGGCATTGTTACAAAAAACGTGTTTTATTCAAAAAAAAACACTCAGCAAAAACATGAAAAACAAGTCGGTAATATAAAACTGGAAAAAAGTGCATTTAAAAAAACACCAAAAAATAAAAAACAGGTATAATATGGGTATAAAACATGTTTTCTAAAAAAAATGTCAAAAAAGAAAAACGGGTATAATACATTTTTTGTCCACTTTTTTTGTATTTTTATTTTTTATAATTTTTCAAAATTTATTAAATATTTTAAATTTATTAAATTTTTTTAAATTCTCACGAGAGTTATACTCGATAAATTCAACACTGTATAATTCTCATACAAGTTTTTTATGAGAATAACTTCCAATGTAGTACCTCTAATTTATCGTAAACAATGATCAGATCAAGTCTACCTACTACTTCCAAAGAAGTTATAAAACAAACTAAAAATAATGAGAAATGATAGTGGGCGATAGCCTGAACAATAACATTTTCACCCTCTAATTCTTGATGAAATGAAATTGCCGGCTAACTGAACTCCCTTTTTCAAATCACAGGTGGGTCTGCCCAGGGGTCGCTGTTTACGAGCCAAAGGTAGAAACAATGCTGTCAGCCTCAAGTTTAATAAACTTGAATCGATTTGGTGGTTGAATAAGGGTCTCATGTTTTTTGGTTTTTACTTATTCTTATGTTATTTTAGTATTTTCCAATTATTTCTTCATTTAATTACAAAATATTTAATCAAAGTTTGAAATTAAATTGAGTTTGCAAAAAAAAGTATAGATGCTGAGCATAGGCTTGGGAACCGGGCCAGGCTGCTGCTGGTTAAGGGATACTATCAGCGGCTCGGGTTGCCTGACAATTTTTTTTAGGTTTTAAATTTGTTGTGAAGTCCGAAGAATTAGGGTTTCGACTTCGAGCATTCATCTTTTGTGTTTTCCTCTCTGCCGCCGACACCTCCACAGCCCATAGGCAGTTGCCATTGCCATCGCCGCCCTCTTCTAGTGCTCCGGCAGGCCCTCACCGTCACAAGGTCCTGGCTCTTGCATTGCCAGCACCGTGTCTGCCCTGCTCCCATAGCTCGCAAGCCTTTTTACTAGCTGACATATATTGGATTCAAAGATTAATGACATATATTGGATTCAAATATTAATCATAAAGTTATGACTATTAAAAAATTTTTAAAAAATGAAAAAAGTCGGTGGAATGATTTTAACGCGTCAGCGTGAAGGGTCCGGTAGTCGTTGGAGTCGTTGGACAAGAAGAATTTTGCTGACTCATCTGCCTAACTAACCGTTCCTTTTCATTATTACGTAGCAACGGGTTGGATTCCTACAACTTTTAAATATATAAATTCGAATTTAAAACCCTGAACTACTGTATCCAGTTGCACCCTGCGTTTTTAGCGATAACTTATCGAACAAATAGGTGCAAACTAACGAAAAATTGTAGGAAAAAAGAATAATAAAAATTTCAAGTTTTAATTAAATATTTTATTTTAAAAAATGCCCAAATGAAAAGCTGACTCATGTTTAACTAGTCCATACTTGATCCACTGAATTAAACAAATAAGCGGTTTTAGTTCTGTCAGTAAACAAATAAAAGGAGGTTAGATTTCAAATTCAAGCTTTTTTGTTTTGTTTTTTGCACTATTAAAAGTCATACTTTCTGGTTACTTGAAAGTCAGTGCCGTGAACACTTGAGAGGCGCAGATCTCATCATTTTCCCAATCTCTCAACATTTGGTGCCATAAAAGATGGTGCACTTGCTATGCTTCAACTTGCATATTGATATTTTTTTCTCTTTTTTTGCCAGACTAATAAATTTTACAGAACACTAAGTACTTTTGATAGATTTTTAATTATATATAACCTCATCTATCCAAGAATAAAATTTTTGTTCCCTTCTGTTGAAAGAAAGAAGAAAACTCAATGCCCTATAATTCCTCAATTTTGATTTTATGCAATGGCAATTTATAAATCAAATTTCCGTTTTTTTCTAAATATGGCAACTGTATGAGGGCTAGGTTTGCATATCGAGAATTACATTTTAAACGTCATTTTTTTTAGAAGATAAATATGGTTTCCTACATTCAGAAATTACAAATTTATCTTGAGATCAGTCCTTTTGGGCGTAGAGATAAACCTTGGTAAGTGGTAACCTATGAAATTCAAAATTTACTATATCAATTACCCAGACCATCCATACAGTAAAAACTAAGAGAAGCTTCTGAAAATTGTGATTTTTTAAAGTTGAAACTATCTGACGTCCATGTTCTTGGATTTCTTATTATAGTAATGGAGAATTCACATGCAACAGAAAGCAAAAAAAAAAAGAGCGTGGCATGTGATTCTCTACTGCCTCTTGTAAAAGTAAATTAATGGTTGATAAACTAGTGGAGATTAAAAAATTAACATGCAGAGAATTGGCGCCTACGAATTCTTCAACTGGTGATTCTGAAATCCGCGTCTGAGAGCTTGCAGAATGAACAACCTCAACAGGGGAAGCAGCAGATGCCTCAGATCCACCATTGCCGTTTTGTCTCTTTGTTCTGTTGAACATTGCGGCGCGAGTTCCGATGCATTTAGCCTTCTCACATCTAAATTAACAATTCTCATTCATATTCGCATCTGCCCAAGAATGTTGTCCCCCAACTGCGCTGCCCCTTCATGCATATTCAAAGCTGGTAAATGATTGTCATCACTTCTTGCAGATCTATTCATGTACATGGCATACAAAAAAATATATTAAGTGACATAGAAAGAAAGATCCGTAGAGTCGTATACCAAGAAAGAGAAAATCGTTAGATGTTGATTTCCTTTTACGAAAACCTTGAACATGAAAGTTTCATGATTTGCTTTCTTTTAAGTCATTCTGTTATTATTTCTATTTTATTTTTTTTAAGGAGAAGAGAGAAAGAAAGAAAAAACTATACGATGGATCAAACGACTCTTAGTATGCATTTCAAACTGTCGTGCGCGATTCAGTAAACTGCTGTTTTTTTTTTCTCATTTTTGCAGGAACATGGAAGAGAGAGAGAGAGGACAAGAAGGATTGTCTCTCTAGCACCAGCTAGCGTTGTTTCCTTTGTCTTAACGTTGGGACAAAGGGCATTGTTTATATGCGGTGCCAACCAAGAGGTGAGAGGTAGGGGAGGCAGCGTGCAGATTCCTTTTCCTCTCTCTTGAAAAACACTACCCCTAACGCGTGGTCTCTCTCTCTCTCTCTCTCTCTCTCTCTCTATATATATATATATATATATATATATATATATATATATATATATATATATATATATATATATATATATATATATATATATATATAATACTTAAGTTTTTTTCTCCTATAAAGTTAATTGTAGACAAAATGTAGAATATATAAAACTGTAATACAGAAGAAAACAATCTTGAAAGTCCAGTGTGTAGATTACTTTAATGTTTTGAGAAAACTAAGTTCGTTAGTACTTGTAGTTTTATAAAATCTAATTTACACCTCAATTTGCTTACAATTCTTCTGTTTTGTAATTTTTATAGTTTGCATGTATCTATATAATTGGATACATGAAAACAGTATTTCACCGTGTAAACTCTTGCGCCAACATAACATAGTTATATAGCAATATGGTGTTTAGAGTTAGCGTTTAAGGTTTAGGGTTTAAGATTATTTGCATCCGGAACCTAAGGTTAAGAACTGAAAAGCAAGGATGTGATTCAATTTCCGACTTCCTAATGATCCTATTCCAAACAGAGAGTGCACTTTCTCACACTCAACGGGAAAGAAGATGCTAATAGATCCGTGGAAATGGGAACTCAGAATTCTGCAAAAATAATTTCAGCCTCCCAAATTCAAAGCCCTTGTCTAATTTTATATTTTCACATGACAGAGAGACTAAGATTCACAGGAACTTTATTGTCATTACCCCACGGTGGTGGAGTCAGAAAAATTTTTTGAAGGGACACTAATTTATAGGTTTTCATACCTCAATGGGCACTTAAATGTATAACAAAATAAATATTAAATGATTTTAATGTAAAATTGAAAGAAAATTGAGAATTAATGTAAAAATAAAAGAAAATTGAAAAGCTAGTGCGGGCAACTGCCCACACCAGCCTATATGTGGCTCCGCCACTGCCCAAAACATGGTCATCTCCTCCATTTTTTTTTTTTTGGTGGGGACACTCTTCTTTTGCTTTAGGTGGATGAGAGGTTGGGTGGGGACGTCGGTCTTCTTCGAACGGTGGGTAGCACTCCGTTCACCGGAAACTAGAAAGAAATGGATTCGGACTTCTAGCCAGATCTGACTGAATCTGAACCCTTTTTTCGTTTTCAGATTCAGACTCGGATCTGAATTTCTTGAATCAAATCCATGTTGAGCTGGTTCAGCATCCGACTCTTCCATGCAATTGGGTCGGATCTTTGTGGGATGCGGGACTCGGTTTTGAGTTCTGCCACCTTAAACCATGTATTAGGATCTGGATCCAGTTTCGGGTCGGTAAGCTCGATTACGACCTGTTCACACTTCTACTACGTGAAGACGACGGAGCTCCACTCTTCTATTTTTGTCTTTGTCCCGGAAGTGGGACAAAGGAATATGATTCTTTTTATTAGTAAACAAATTTTAGAAATTTTTAATATTTAAAAAATAAATAAAATAGTACTCAAAATATCTCTACCGTGGTCATGTTTAGGCCCCAAAGCAATTGCAAAAAAGAGAAAAAAGAAAAACCATGGCAAAAAAAAAAAGAAAAGAAAATTGTAATGGCATCTCTTGGAAAGGAGCAAGAACACCCCTTAGGCCTTATGGTGTGTCGACATCAGTTATGGTCAGGGGCGGAGCCAAGAACTTTTGGCTGAATTAAATTTTTAAATTTTGAATAGGGCTAAAATATCATTTTTCAAAAATTTTATATTGAACAAGTAAAATGTTTTAAATTTACATGTAAATTAAAAAAGAAAAAAATGGGACCAGGGCCCAAGCGGGCTTGACCTTGGCTTTGCCCCTGGCTATGGTGGCTCTATATTATTCAAGTTATGAATTATACCCACTTCTTAATGTGCATAAGTATACCACCCAAGAAAATCCAACCAACTTCACATTTCCTAGTGCGACCAACTATACTATCCTCTTAAAAGTAATGTACAATTATATCTCGTAACTTGATTTTTCAATATATTTATTTTTTTAAATTCCAACCTTGCAGATGTGATCTTCATTAACTGACTTTTTCCAGCACATTTTTCTTACAATTACATTGCACTGTTCCTCTCCCACTGTGTCCAAGAAAGTAAAGTCTCATGTGGTCATGGGCCCAAAATGGCGTGTGCCCGTGCATGGTGACCACAGGCAATAAAGAAGTCTTCGAGAAGAAGGCATTGCATTCTTGTCGGATGAGTAGGAAGTTATCCTACATCCCAAACGAGAGCGGGTCCAGAGCGGCGTCAGTACCAGGTGGTGGGATGCTCACATGCTTCGATTTACTTGTATTCTTGGAACACACATTCTTAAAACATATTTTCTGAAACATTGTATGATTATGAATGTTGTTCACATATTAATAATCAAACCCTACATCAGGGGGCGGAGCCAGAATTTTTTCTAGGGTCGGGCTTCGGGCCAAGAGGAGCGACGGGTAGGACCAAACTAAAAAATTTTAATTTTTTCAATATAAAAAAACAATTTTTTCCTGCGCTTACCCGGGCCATGGCCCGGGCGCCCCCCCACCATTTGTTCTAAAATAAGAACACGATGTTTTTGCATTATGTGTATGAAGAACATATTCTTCTTGACAAAAATGAAACTGCGCTTTATATTTTGCCAGTTACATGAGATGTGTGGATAAGACATTTTCATGCTCTTCTACGTTAGGTTTCTTCTATGTCAAGTTGGACCTGTTTGTCTCCATACCATTTGCATTTCTAGGCTTAATAACTCTTTTGTCAGTTTGGCTCCGTTCATGGCCCTTGCTCTTCCATCTTGGCTGTCGTTCATAGGATGTAAATAATTCGGATTTGGACAATCTTCATACATAGAAAATGGATTCACTCTTATCAAATCTGGCACAGTTGAGAGGAGCACTCTTTTAGAGCCATGTTTTAACCATTTACCATCTCTCATGGACCAAGGAAACGGCAAAGCTGTTTGACAATGAATCCATGATCATGCAAATGCTTACAGCTCATGTTATCGCAGAAATGGCAGATGGCTGGATTCAATTTGAGACTTTTTTGCAACTTCTGGTTGTTCCAAGTCCTGACTCTTCGCGTACCTAGCTGATCTGTGTCCAACCTATTTGCACAACTACTTACCATAATAAGAACAAAATAAGCCGAATGAAGGAAATCATTGACATAGAGGGAGAGACACAGAGAGAGAGAGAGAGAGGAAAGTTGTCCTGTGAGAGTTGAAATTGTTAAATGTTAATGGCTGCTTGCAGTAGACTTATTGCAGAATGACCAAACTCCTTGACGTTTTTGGAGACTCCCAACTGGATGTTACGGCTAATTAGTTGTCTAATTTTGGATGCACATGAACGCGGGATCATCTTTCTCCATATCTTTAGTGCGCCACGGCCAGTGCATGTTTGGTCCAGTGGAGCAGCACAAGTATCTTGTAGCTTGTTTTCCACAACCGGAGTCAAACTCACACTGTTCTCTACTGCACAGGGAGAGAGAGAGAGAAGTTGGACTTGCTAATGGAAGTTGGTTTTGGTGATTTCTGATGGAATGCTGCTCCGTCATCCCGCAAGGTGTTCTGATGGAATGCTGCTCCGTCAACCCAAGGTGTCTACTGTTCTACTGTGTGGACAATAAACCATGTTCATCGGTAGAAAATGCACAACAGTACAAGTTAACAGTACTAGATTGCTAGTCAATTATTTCAGCATTCAGATGAAGTGAAACCACTACTGACTAAATTTTTATTTAGTTGATACTTGATAATTACTGTTATATATATGAAGATTCAAATTTGCTGGATGTTCTTGGATGGCTAACAATTAAAAATATACCACTGAAAACACCATGAGTTGTTGCTAAAAGCATTATGAAATGCTTCTGCACCATATTCTCTTCTAGCGATTTTTTTTTTTCAAAGATAAATTTTTAAAGGTTAACCACCGACAACATCTACCATCTGGCACCATTAGCAGCAACAAAATCCCCCGGATCCTAACCGACCCTAGATAATACATCCAACTTTGGCTCTCACAAGAGGTGATTCCTATGAGGATTCAACTTATGAAGGCCCAATGGCCCATCAAGCAGCCAGGGTCAGCCAATACACCAACAAATTGAGGTTATTGTTGCAAATCTTAAGACAAACATCAACTCAAGTAACCATGAATCGAAGAACCATTTTTCAAGTGGGAAGGATGAGGTGCTTGTTTAACAGCCCCTACGTAGTGTGACACTCGTGTTAATCCAGGCGACCATACTCACATCTCAGAGTACAGGTATTATTGAGCACTTAAATAAGTTTAATCCCCACGACACGATTCATCAAGATTCAACTGGTGAAAAATTTCACCTTTTCCCAATAACCGTGACGGCCTTCTACATTATGTCCATGAACTTGTTCAGAATTGATCAACAGTTTGATGTGACTCTCGAGGTTGAATTGCTTAAGTGTTTAGGAATCATCTATAATCAATTTCATTACATCTAATCCATCGTTTTACTTTTTTGACAACATTATTCAGAATCAACTAATTATTTGCTATTGATTAACTTTGTTACTGATGGTAATTTCCATCTGCAATATTTACAATTGAATCAACATCTACACCTTGAACTTCTTTGAAGACAAAATTTAAGCACAAAAGAACGAAGACCAAAAGGGTCATGAACATACTCCGCATATTTACATGAACAAAACAAAGAATAGGATGGACCACGAGAAAAGCGAACCACAGAAGATAATGACACATCGGATACAAACACTATTTCAAGGACGACTCCCTCGTATATACAGCCGCATAGTCCTTTATTCTCTTTTTGAGATGCTGCAGGAGAAAGCAAAAGTATAGGAAGTGATAAATACAAAGAAAACAACAAAAGTGAACAATATACTGAAAGGTGAAATCAACAAGAGGATGTGAAGATTCTTACCTTCAATTCTTCATGAAGTACAATGAATATCTTCTTCATCTGCCTATGCCTCTGAATCCATGAAAGTACCAGTGTCAAAACATAATCAAGAAACATGAACAAAAAGGATGACAATAGTGATGAACGTTTTTCCAATTTATATGAATTTTTCCGACAACATCTATAACATGACAGTTCGTTGGCTCATTAGTATGAATGTAAATTTTCAGAATGTCATATAATATCCAAGACCCTAGAAAGGATGGGCTTAGCTACAATATTAACTTTTTCACAGCAGAAAGTTTGTCTTCTAGTTTTTCATCAAATTTCTTATTTGAACAACAAAAGACATATAAAACATATATGCACTTACCACCACATACATAAAGTATATACAAGTAGGACAACAAGAAACATCTGTATCACGAAAAATACAAGGTCCTTTGCATCATGTAAGGAGGATTAATGAAACCTTTCGGTAGCCAGCAACTATTATGGGTTGAAGGCAAGTAAACTGAAAAAGGTTCAACTCTACATTTCAATCTTTTTCTGCCAGAACTTTAAATGAGGACTGCACTCAGAGGAAGAATCAGAACATTTTTTACGTGGTGCCATCATGATTTTATCAAAATCCCTTTTCTATAAAAATTTTAATTTGCACTTTGCATTACACAATTTTTCAAGGGGGGAGGAGGGCAGGGCCCCTTAGTCCGCCCATGACTGCAGCTCAATCATTCAAGAACACTAAGAATGCCTGTCCTATGTTAAAAGCCCTAAGCATCAAAGAAATCAAGCTCAAAAAGGTAGACAACACATAGGGCGGAGATGGAGGACTGCAGGAAGAGACAAAATGGCAACCAAAAATTCCTCCGTTACCAAGTAACCCATGTTAATCTAATCTGATACTTCCTTCAGGAAAAAAAACATACAAAAAATCTTTTGAAAAGCAACCTCGTATATACCCCATCAACAACCTGCCCCAGAAGTCTTACGAAAGATGACTGCTCCCCAGCTACATGATTTTTGTGCCTCCAGTTAAGAAGTCTAGAAAGATAAACAGAGGCAAAGAGGAACAAGACAATAATGTTTGACTTTACTAAACAGAACTTCACACATTTAGAAGCATTCCTTCCACCAATTTTTGTTTGATGGCTACAGTAACCCGTATAGGATTCATAGCATAACATCAATTATTATAACCATGTGCCATGCAGTAATCCCACTTCATCTTGATGACAAAGTGACACACACTACATAGGTTGCAAGTGGCCAAAAAGAAAAGAAAAAAATATAACGTGATTCATTTGTTCATCCCACTTTCAGTTATGTTTTGTTTTATAGCGACATAACCATAAAATAAACAGCAAAAACATGAATCTTTTACATCTAATACCTGTTTTCTTTGTTAACTCATCTATAGGTGAAGATACTCGATATCACTTGTAAAGAAGTGTTTATGTAACCCATGAATGCCTTTCGAATCTAATTTTTGTTTATCAAAATATAATCATAGACAATATTAAATGTTTCAGGAGCTATAATGCTCAATAAACAAGTGCAACTTCCACAAATGAAGATCAGTTAAACAGAACTTAAGTTAACCAAGAGAACATCATGATTCAAGCATTCCTGAACATTGTGAGGACATCAGTTCAGAAGTTGGAGGTCCACTTTTGGAAGAATTGCCAAACAAAGATTAAAAGATATCAACAACTCATTTAAATTTATCTTAAATTAGATATATTAGAAACATCCAGAAGCCTTCAAATCTTTTGAATGGATTGGAAGTCACTAACATTCCTAAAACATTCATTTACTATTCAGTTCATTCTCTAGAAGACATTTACGTACAGTATCACGCAATCCCTTTTGAAGATCAACTGATGATCTTATTTCTAACTAAGAACACTCTTCTTAGAAATCTGATTTACTGCATCTATTGGACACCTAAAGAACCTCGAAAGGCTTCGATGAGCTGGAAGCACTTGTTAGTGGTTGATTTCAAGACCTCATGGATATCCAATCGGGTGGATCATCTCATATTCCTTTCAGAAAGTCTATACATACATAGATATACACATACATACATATGTATATATTCAAATTCCTGAGATTTTCTCCATAATTTCCTGATAAAAATAGCATCGCTGGAAAATACCTGAGAAAAGATACTACCCATAAAAGCCCCAGAACAATAACTGTGACTAAGTGGTAAACATAAAGAATGGTCAAGGGCCTACAATCTCAAGAAGCAAAGGGAAAAATAGATGAGCTAATTAGTCCTGACAGAATAATGAGATCTTGCACAAAAGGTACTCCACAGGGATTCCATAGTACTAGAGAATAAAAGAGAAGAAATCATACCTCCGCGCACTGTTGGTATGCTCTACGTAACTGGCCAAGGGCATTGTCATACGTATCTTTATCCCTATCTTTTGCAAGTTCGAGATCACAGCCGAGTTTCTGAAAGTGTGTCCTGAACACAACAGTTTTACTTTTACATTACATATTGGATAAGACAGAACTGGAGACCATTGCACATGAAATAGAGATTTTTGCAGTACCTGTCATCTTCCAACGTCTTGTTCAAAGAGCAGTAACAACTATACTTCTCGCAGTATTCCCTCGTATACTCTTTATATCTGTTTATGAAACAAAAAGAGTTATTATATGAGCAGTTTATAATGAAGAAAAACCACATTTGTCATCCTGAACCAAGATATCTAGTGCAACAATTGATACATCCCCATGAGCAGTTTATAATGAAGCAAACAGCATTTGCCATCCTGAACCAAGAAATTTAGTGCAATAATTGAAACATCACCATATTATCAAAGTAAATTATGCACATACTTTGAGAAAAACACACAGGAAATTGAACAAAAAGGAATATGCATTTGATGTGTATGCCCAAAGGATGACAGTGCCGAAGACATGGGAATACCAATAAATGGCTCAAAAAGTAGCAACTTACTGAGAGTCGGTTTGAATTGCTTCCCTCAATTCTGGTTTATCTTTATCATATATTGCATAAGGAAACTGTTCATCCGTGGAAACATATGTTCTCTTTTTGCCACATATCCTATTCTCTTTTTGGGAAATATCCAGTTTACTGGAGACTGAATCAGAAAGTAGGTTTGATTTCTTTGGTTTAATTCCTACAGATGTTCTGGGAACTTTAGTGTCTTGCGGATGTACTACATTCGCAGAATTCCTCTTCTCAGAATTTCCATGATCCCCAGGTAATAATACTTTGTGACTGGCTTTTGCATCACTTTTTCCAGTCTTCGTATAGGATGATCTTCCTAACTGAGATGAGCTGTCAACATCAACTAGATCTGTCATTGATAGATGAAGAGCTCCAGAGACATTTTGCTGCTTTGTCTGATTAAGACTGTTCATTTCAGGCAACTTTGTTCCTGACTGGCTAACTACAAAACCCTGACCACCAGGATCTGAAAATTGTGGGGAAGGTTTTGTGGAGTCAACAGCACCCTTTTTCCTTTTTTTCTGATAACCAGGATCCACATATGTATTCTCTGTTGAATCAATTTTTTCTGTTCTGCCAAAAGAACTTTTCCGCTCCAACTGTTTCTTGTGATCCTGAGAATCCTCATTGAAAATAGGCTCTCGAAATTCACCAATTTCTAGATCAGAATACTCTCTTCTTAGTTTACCTTTGTTCTCAGTAATAACTGCATTCTTACCATCATTTGTATTTGATTGATGTGGGGTTGCTCTAAATTTTTCCTCTTTTGTAGGCTTTCTACTTTGTTCACTATGTTTCTTCTGCTGCAAGTTGCTGTATTTTGATTTAGTTACCAATTCAACTGCTTTCTCAGAATTGTTGTCCAGATTCCCAGAAGGATGTGCTGTGAAGTCCTCCATTAATCTCTCAGGAGAACTAAAACGTGGACCTAATGCATAACTAGCATCTCTACCTTTCCAATTTGAAGATGGAAGAGTTCTGCCCTCGGCTTTCAGACCTTCTTCCCTCTTAGCGTTCAATGCATAGTCCTGTGAGTGGACAACATCAGCACGTGTCCTTGAGCTAGAAACAGGAACTACTTCATCCATCTCAGGCTTTTCGGGGGTTGTACCAAAGGTCCCCCTGGTCTCTTTACCATCCTTAGTACCACGTTCAGAAATCTTCAAAGTGATATTTGCATTCACACTCTCACCACATTCTTTTTTATTCAATTTACTCTCACGGTTGTTTGAGGCAATTGGCACCAGTTCTTCTAGATGATTATCATTGGTAACGTTTAAAACTGATACTTCCTTTGACACAATTTCTACTTTGTCTTCTGAGCTTTCCTTCATTCTCTCTGAAGTAGGAGACAAACTTGCAGGCTGGATTATATTAACCACACCATCATGAGTTCCAACCTCCTCCAAGTTTAGAGGAGATGTGGGAAGTTGACTGCTGAAGCCATGCTGCTCATCTTGTTCATAATCATTATCACTCTTTCTGCAAGCAAAAGGTGAGGATGATAACCGTGAATCAGGGCCCTGAAATCTGTGCAGACCTTCATCATTGCCATCATCATCATCATCCATGATGTCCACATGAACATCAGATCCTTCTTGACTGCTAGATGAGCCATCACTCTCACTGTCACTGCTACTTGCACTTACAGGACTTCTGCTTTTGCTCCTGCTAATACTTCCACTGTCACTACTATCACTTTCACTATCACTTTCACTTCCACTCTCACTAGAACTGCTGCAGACTTTTTCTTCTTCAGTAATAATATTTTGGTTATCATCAAAAACATCAATTAATTCTTGGTGTGCTTCTGTGTCCTTAAAGTCAATTGGTTCGGTTGATTCCGGCTCTAAACCAGGCAGCTGCCGAATTTCTTCAGGTGCGATCTTCTCTATGAAATTTGAACCACCAGTACCTGCACCACTTGGACAAATGGGAGACCTGAAAGGGGATGACAGATTAGGCAACTATTTCATATTGTAGGACATATTCACCATAAATCTGCAAGTGTGACAAGTTCTTAAAATTTATAAATGCTCAGACAAGCTTCAGAGATACAGGGAAAATAAAAAAAATTAAAACAAGGCAAGCTTAGATTTCTGACTTTCAGATGGGAAAACCATAAATCCAGTTATTCTAGTACTAATAAAAAGGAAGGGAAGAATGTACAGAAGATTAACAAAATCCTAAAGAAAAATCCTAATATCGTTTCTAAAATAAACTGATTAAAAGTTGCACAAGTGTTAACTGGACCAAAGAATAAGATCTCTCTCTAAAGATAAAAAAAGCCCACATTGATGCATAAAACGTGCACGCATGCATTATATGAAGCTACTGGATCTACCACAATTACCTAAAGTTGAACCAACTAACCAAGTCATCCATAAAACCAACTCCTCTCAGGCTGCATTCCTCTAATTCAAACTCAACTGGATCCATGGCATCAATTCCCAAAGTCAGCTGAGAATTTGAAATTGATCTAACTCCAAAGCAATCCCTGCTGTATCATACCTCACTAAAACCATGGCCTCGTTTTTTCAAACTGAGCTTACAGATGCATATTGACAAAGAAAATGTTAATAGTTATTCTCGCTCTACCTGCATATTTGATGAAGCATAAATCTGAAGTTTTTCCCTTACTCCATCGATTTTACTCCCTTGTCAAAAGTCAGTTCTCTGAACCCATCTAAATTTTCCAATCTAATAAAGGGAGTGAACTAACATCCTATGATTTTATACACTATCTTCCAAGTAATGGAATAGGGACTGCACATGCTGCAACAGAACGGGATAACTGAACAAAATCACCAGCATATTGTTGAGGCTAAATTGAGAATGATGCATGATATCAGTCTTCCAATTTTTCTCTATGTTGAGGCATTTCATACAGTTGTGCATATGATATGGAAATCCATGCATACTTAAGGGTTCATTCTTGGTGGAGATTCTTTGGGAAAATCCGTTGCAAAAAAAATTGTTTTCCTGTGGTTAAGTTTAGAGCTATTTCAGTCCTGATGCAGGATCTTCTTCAAGTTGTTCCCAAGAGCAGGAACAACATGTTCATTCTGAAGAGTTGATTCCTCAAAAGGACTCATAACTGTTAGGCAGATTCAAGGACATTACTTGTCCACGTCAAGGGAAAGAAATTTGTAACTCCCACTTTCTCTTAGTTGGGAGTCATCTACTTTTCCAATCCCCTCTATGTACCTGAGGTCAGACATTCCGCCCGATCTTGTCGTCCAATGAAAAGATGGGTAAGTTATGACAATTTCTCTATGGATCTTCAAGTGTGTTTTATGGCTGTTTTAACTTTTAACCAAGGAGGATGAACCTACCGCTTTCCATCAAGCCGTAAATTCTAGGAAGTGGATTAAAGCTATCAATGATGAGATAGAAGCTATGCATGAAAGTGACACTTGGGAGGTCGTGCCTTGATCATCCCATAGAAATGCTAAGGGATCAAAATGGGTGCATACAAGAAAATACGAACCTGACAGGATGACTGGAAGTTATAAGGCACAGCCCATTACAAGAGGATTCACTTAGCAAGCGATGAAGCATTTAAACCTGTTGTGAGAATGCACACCATTTGAGTTATTATAACCCTTGCTATTAAGCATAAACGTGACTTAGTCAACTTCATATCAACAATATATTCTGCGTAGAGGACTACAGGAGGAAGTCTACATGGAGCAACCCCTTATGATATATGAAATCAGATTCAAGGGGTTATGCATGCAGATTAAAGAGAGGAATATCTGGACTAAAACAAACTTCTTGGTCATGGTTTGATAATTTCTCCTCTCGTCCCAAAGAAACATGATTTTTAGAGATCTCGTCTGGATCACTCCTTGTTCCTCTACAATTTGCTAGGTATTACTATTTTGTTGTTAATACATACCAACGATACTATTATCACAAGCAGTTCAGAACATCACATAAACCAGGTGAAGGCACTACCAGGCAACAGATCTAATATGGAAAATCTTGGAAACCTGCACTCTATCTTGGAGTTGCAAGTTGACAGACAATGAGTTCAGAGGACACTCAACAGTCAACACAAATAACCCATTGACGTTTCAGTAGAGCAGACATGAAAGATTGCAAGCCTTTAGGTATCCCAAGCATCCCAATTCACAAGCTAGCAATCTGTAGTGGGGAACCATATGATGACCCACTGGGTATCGTAGTATCATTGGTATGCTACAATTCTTGAATTTTACATGGTCTAACATTGTGTACTCAGTTTATCAAGTGTCCCAGTTTATGTATGAGTTGCAGATTGGATATATGAGCAATTAAGTGTATCCTCACATACTGCAAAAAGAATGCTTGGAGATGGTTTGATTTATATCTGAACATTGTTGGAAGGAGGGAAGCATAATCTTATTATTTGTATTGATGCAAACTGGATAAGAAATCCTAATGAGAGACGACATGTTCCAGGATATAGTGTATTCATTGGCATGAACTTGGTGTCATTAAATCTAGAAAGATTATGTCGTGTATGGTTTTTTAGAAATTTAAATTGTTAGTGTGAGGTTTTCATTATTTTTTATAGTTTTGATGCACTCATATGTAATTTATTTTGCCACCGTAATTTTTCTTTAAATGGATTAGGGTTAATCAAATGAAGTTGATCCTTTTCATTCTCTCAAGCTGGTCTGTCATGGTATCAGAGCCTCCCATGTCTGGGAGACTGTGACGCCATCTTGAGCTAGCTTCCTTCCCTTCTTCCTCTTCTTCCCCTCTCTCCTCGTCTCGTTCTCCTCTATCTTCTCATTTTCTTCCTACTGCTGATTCATGTAAGCTGTGGATGAGTAGAAATCTGATTTATGTGATCAAACGATAACACAGTAATCAGATTTTTTGTGTCACCTTTCTCATGCACATTGTGAACGAGGTGAAACTTGAAAGGCATGTAGAGTTCTGCAATGCAGACATGAGACTGAACTTTATGTGCAAAGGATTGTGTGGATGTCTGCTGTTTGAAGACTTGCATACAGGCTGGCTGTTGATGAGTAGGGTTGGCCACAGTTTATTCAAGATATAATTTTTTTGATGTGATAAGTTGAGCAGTCGTAGATGAGAAGACCTCTGCCTTACTTGTTGTGGAGTTGAGCAGTGTTGAATTTCAGCCCTAATTATTGTGAAGTGAATTTCTATTGTTGACTTCTTGCCTCTATTGTCATAGAGTGGACTTGGTGTTTTCTCAGTTTATGAGGATATGTGTGGACAAGGTCTGTTGACCAGCCTTTGGTGTCGTGGAGGTGTACAGTCTTAAAATTTGAGCTTGTTATCATAGTGCTGGCAACTTGGCACAGATCTAATGTAATTTTAATGAATGACATCTTGCTGTTTGATGGACATAGAGCCTATTTTGATTCAATCAGTTCTGATGCTGCCTCTTAAAAATTTAGCTGTGCTGTGGTATAGAATTTTTTTCTTTTTGCAGAACAGTTGGTGTTTTGGCAACTAGATTATTTTTTTCTTTCTTTCATTGTTGCCCTTGTTGATTACAGACTGGAATATGTTGTTGTCATATTTAATATATTAGTATGAAGGATACTAAGAACAATCAGCACTCTTCTAAATCCGATCAGATGACTCAATATAAGGCTTCTGCAAACCCATTTTACTAGTGTTCTACAAATTGGATTATACTAATTATGAAAGATGGGCAAGAACTTTTATAATGTCTGTTATAGGGCATCTGAAGACTCATATGCTGCTGGAATATGAGCCAAAGGAGAAGACCGGACAATATGCTACTTGAAATGGAGCGAGTAATATTCTAATAACCTGGATTATGAATAGCATTCAGCTGCACAATGCAGATGCGCTGGTTTACTATACAACTGCAAAGCCAATGTGGGAGAATCTCAAGGACTTGTATGCGCAAGATAAGAATGTAAGCCTCCAAATCGAGCAAAAAATATTTAACTTCAGCAAAGAGATAAAACCTAGCTCAATATTGTGCTTTACTTAAATTAGCGTATGAGAGACCAAATTCTATCTCCGTATTATGGCACCCATAAGACCTATCCAAAACAACTACGATGGCTACTTTCTTGACAGGCTTGACTACTAACTTCTCCATGGACAAGGTTCAAACCAAAGCTTTGCGAGTGCGACAGGATCTGACATCTCGACATCATCTCTTCCTCAGCTTTCTAATGATCCTCCCTTGCAACCTTAGAAGGATGTGCGCATGGATAGGGGTGGGCATCGGCCTGGCCCGATTTGCAGTCATGCCCGGGCCGGGCCGGGTGCCATTTTGGCAGCCTGGGCCCAGGCCTTTCCAATCTGAACTGGGCCCAGACCCCGTTATTTAATAAAAACAATTTAAAATATATCATATATGTATTATATAAAATAAATAAATATTTATAATTAACAATAAATTCTTTATCAGGCCCAGCCTGGCCAAGTCCAACCCGGGCCCGAGGCCATTTTCACCGGCCAAGGCCAGCCTGTCCGGGCCGGGGTACAAAAACCCGGCGAGATACAGGCCTGGTGCCCACTCTTAGGCATGGATCTTCTATGGGCAATACACGCAGCAGAGGTTGGCTCGTGGTGTTGGGGATCGTGGCAGACTCCAATGTATTTATTGCAGAAAACAAGGACATCTTGAGGACCAGTGTTAAGAGTCTTAAGACAAGCATGGTCATTCATCTTCTACTTCATCTAGCTCATCTAAGACTACTACTCAGGCTGCCTAAGCAACATGTCTTGTCAATGGTTCAAACTCTGCCCCTTCGAAAGACATGATTATACTTACCTGAGTATAGTATGATCAGCTTGTGTCCAGCATTCATATTCTGCCTCTGCCTCTAATGTGATGGCTGAGTTGGCATGTTCTTCAGGTAACACAATAGACAGAGGGAAAAGGTAAATTATGTATTATTGATTCAAGGGCATCTAGACATTTTTGTGAGGATTCTCAATCTTTTACTACCTTTTATCAATCTTGCTCTTCCCGACATGTTTCATTAGTTGATGATCGATTGTATCCTATCATTAGCAAAGACAATGTACCTATTTATATATATGCTCTATTGTACACCGGTACCATAATTTTCAAAACTGGTGTGCACGTACTTGCACTACTATACCGTACCACACCTATATTGTCAAGACGTCTGGGCAGTGCCTGGACACCAGGCAGAGTCCAGCACCTAGGCAAAAAAGGCGACCAATCTTTTTTTTTTTTTTAGTTATGTTAATATGTCAAGTTATTTTGACTAACTATTACTAATACTTGAAATGTGGAGAGTACTACTATAACAAGCATAAACAATTCAAACAATCAAAAATTAATTGTTGATTTAATTGAATATGAAAAATCAATAGAAGAAGTTTAACATTACTCATTAAATGTAATCTAATACAAGCAACCAAAAAGAAAAACGAAATCTAATATCTAGAAGAAGGAATGTAAATCCGTAGGAAGGCTTTAATCCATTTGTACTTAAAGAAAGACATATACATAATAGTATACATATAACAGTAACAATACATATAAGTACATAACCATGCTAACGTATACATACAACAGGTATCACAATATAACATATAAAAAGCTAACAATATATACATATAATAGGTTGATGCAATACTATATAACAGGTATAACAGACTGTACGCAACAATATATACATATAACATGTATTACAAATTTACAATACATATAACATGAATAACAAATTGTATTACAATACAATTTAACATAATAGTGTAAACATATAAGTTTACAACAGGTATAACAAAGTAACTATACAAATAATTATATGATATACGTACGTAACATAACAATACTAATGTATACATATAACAGGTATGAGGTATCACAATACTATATAACAGACCAAGGGACTAACTGTATATACATATAACAGTATACATATAGCAGCACAATCAACATAACAATACATAAAAAATACATAATCAATACAAAATAAAGTACATAACGATATGTACTCAATTAAGAAACTTTAATTGAAAAGGAAGGTAACTTTTCACTTTCCCATGGACTAGGCAAGCTAACACATATCCCGTTGCCTAAGTGGTGGACTTAGGTGACGGGTGTGGCAAGCTTAGTCCACGCCTAGGCAAGGCCTTAACAACATAGTACCACAACCATGTCACATAGCTAACAAGGAAGAAGATTAGTGAAGGCCGTGAGGAAGGAAGCATCTAGTACCTCACTCAGCAAGTGAGGGTCGCTAATTCTTCCATGGAGTCATCTTCGAGTCCTTTCCAGTTGCATATCAAATTGGTCAACCTTCTTTGTTAAACTTACGTAGAGTATTTCCATATGTCTCTCCTATTGTGCCATTCCAGTGTGAAATGGGTAGCAAAAAGAAAACATAGGCATCTTCTTGATACTGCTCGTTCACTTATGTATGCTCCAGTCAAGTACTCCTTCATTCTTTTGAGGAGATATCATCCTTGCTGCATGCTATCATTTAAACTGCATGTCATCCTCAACTATTGATGAACAAACCCCTGTCCAGATCCTTTATTCTCGACCCTTATTTGGATAGCACTTGGAGCATTTGGTTGTATCTGTTTTGTTCATAAACTTAGACCCAATTGGGACAAGCTGATTACTCAAGCAATAAAATGTGCATCCATTGGCTACCCTAAGCATATGAAGGGATATTGTTGTCAAGATCCTATCACTTGGTTCGAGTATGTGAATGCAGATGTCACCTTCTTTGGGTCAATGCCTTATTTTTTCAGTGTTGGATCTCACACACAAATTAATGTAGAAGGTTCTTTTCCTATGCCTATTCCCCCTATTCCTTCAGAATATATTCCCTTGCAAAGTACAAAGTCCCCAAAAGAGTCTATTCCCTTGCAGTCCATAAAGTCTCTATTTTCCTCTCTCCTCCACGAAATCAAGATCCTCCACTGGTCTTCTCCTGAGGTCAGTACTCCTGAACGCATTAATGGTAGCTCTAGCTTTCTTCTTGGCCTTATTGCAGATTTGTCCATGGTAAACGATGATCTGCCTATGGACCTAAGGAAAGGGTAACAACAAGACACACTACATCCTAACTCTCAATTTGTATATACTAATAGACTGGGAAAGAGTATGCAAACCTTCATCTAAGCATTATTTGCCACATTTATTTCATTCAGACATCATCAAACATCGTTAGATCCTCGGTAGAAACAAGCAATGCAAGAAGGTGTGGATTCCCTAATTTCCAAAGGTACTTACGAGCTTGTTACACCTCCAGCAGATGTTGACTGTTGGATGTGAATGAGTGTATACAAGTATAATTCAGATGGCATCATGGAAAGAAATAAGGCGAGGTAGTAGCCGAAGGGTACATGCAAACATATGGTGTAGACTTTTTCGAGACCTTCTGTTGCTAGAATGAGCACTGTACAGTTGATTATCCCTACGACGGTTCATCGTGGTTGGACTATAACTCAATTGAATGTAAAAAATGTTTTTATTTATGGAACTTTGTATCTGCATGCAGCAGCCACTAGAATTTGAAAGTCAAAAGGAGTGCGACAAGCTATTGGAACTACAAAAAAGCGATATATGGACTTAAACAAAGTAGAAAAGCACAGTTTCAAAAATTGTTTGAGGTGATGTCAATCTTTGGTTGTTAGATGTCTCCATATGATCACTCCTTGTGTATTAAGCAGTGATAGAGGTACGGAAATTATGGACTTATGGTGGTTTATGTTGTGATATTATTTTAACTAATGATGATGAACAGAAAATTTCAAACACTAATGCATATTTACAAAAGTATTTTGTCACTAAAGTTCTTAGACCTCTTAGATATTTTCTGGGCATAAAAGTCGTTGCCAAAAAATAAAGAAGCTGTGGTGTTATCACCGTGAAAATATGTGTTTGATCTCTTGGAAGAGACTGAGATGTTTGGGTCTAAACTTGCCTCTATTCCCATGAATCCTAGGGAACACCTCTATTATGAAGAATCAGAGAAGGTAGAACAAGTCATATAAACTCGCATTGGGAAACTTCTCCATATTACAGTGACTGGACCAATCTAACAAGTTTTCTATGTCTATATATCTGTGTATCTATATAATGGCATCAGAATTGTTATTTTGTACACAGAACATGTATTTCTTTGTTGTATAAAAAATTATTTGCACTTAATAAAGATTAGCACATGCCTAATGTGGTAGAACCTGCCTTTCGACTGTTAAAGGAAACTCCTCTCATTGTTGCTTTCCTCCCTCACGTGAATCAGTTATGGACTTTGAATAGTGATTGAGAGAACGAAAGGCAATTTTCCCTTTTCCTCTTTTTCATGATTTTTACCCTTACACCAAAAAAAAAAACAATAAAATAAAAAAATGTAAATCGCCATTGTTGGCACCTAGTTGGCTCAGCCTAGGCACCCCACTAGCAACCCAACTAGGAGGTTACCCAATTGATCAGCCTGGCACCTAGAATGGATAGTGTGAGATATGACCTGGAGGCCCTTGAACAAATAGGAGAAGCTTATAGCATTACCACCGTAAAGAGAACTTTGAAGTGAGAGGCTGAACATTTTGTCAGGAAGTTGAGAATGGTCCACCACTTTCATACCAACTTGATCGTATACACCACATTCTGTGGTGCCCTCATTGTCTTATGTCAAGACATAACAGTACTAACATTTATCAACTTTAAATATCCAACTACCATGAAGCATAAAACAAATACCTTCCACTCTCCAGAGAGGATCTTTTTGTCACTTCTTTTTCAACATCTTCCTTTAGAACATATCTTCCTGGGGCTAAATAATTTGCAATCTGCATGGACAAGAAATTAAAACCATAAAGATCACCATTTATTCAAAAAAAAACATAAACAACCAAACATATAGCAAAATAAGCACCCACTGAAAACTTCTCTTAGTGGGAGATAATGTGATTCTGTATTAATCATGCCTGGTCTAGGTGCAGGCAAAGAACGAATTTAGGTTCTTCACATGCCAAGAAATCATTGGAAATGCTACCACTAAGAAGCTCTCCTAATATAGACTAACTATCATTGTATATGCATAAAGAAGCACACATCCAGAAATTGTTAGAACTTTCTTATTACTTACTGTTCTGATAGTCGTCTCAAGCTTCTTCCCATGGTTGGGAATTGCTTCTGCAACAGCTTTCTCCAAGGCCTATATGGACATCAACAAAATAACAAGGGCACAACAAAAGGTTATAACATGATCTTAATAAATGTTGTGAACTAAAGTATGCATCTAGTGACAAAAGGAAACCTGATGATGAACTGAACTGAATGATTAAAAAATTACTTTTTGCATTAACATCTTTTCTGATAATTCTTATATTAGTCATTGCACAAGAGTTTATGTCGGGTACACAATATAAGCTCAATGAAGCACCACAAGCACAATAGCAAGCAGCAACTAAACAGGTTACAAGCATCCTGACAAGGTTGTCCGTTCATTTCAAAGGCGGCACTTCACAAGGTAAAATGTCTGTTATTGCAAAATTTGTGATCCATAATGCTTTTGCTAAGCCACACTTGCAAAAATACTTCTCCAATTCATACATATTGAATTGGATTAGATTCACTCCAAATTTTCTCTCTTGAGACATCTTTGATGTCGATCGAGTTGCAAGTGAATTGAAGCCTTTTAGCAAAGCCAGAATCTGCATATATATTGTGTCCTGGTTAGGAGCTTGAAAATGTTAACTCAGCTTCTGATTCCTCCTTACATGCCTAGGCTGTTAATAAACAGACTTTTTTCTTTCCCAAATTCCCACGAAGATGACAAAGACCCAAACCTTTTTCCTTTCAAGCACAGTAAGAAATGAAATTTAGACGAGATGGTCTCCTATGTAACATGTAATCTTCTTTTAATCTTAGTTTCAACCAAAAACAATGTCTTTATCATTGTTAACATGTAAAACGCGCTACAAGACACCAACAAATGATTTGGATGATTTCCACAAAACGACATTTCAATGTCATACACCATAAAATTTTCTAGTCAATTTTGTAAAAGTTCTGTTGAATAAAAAAATTCCCGTTAATCCCAGTCATGGTGTCCACACTTTTTTGAGATAAAGTACTTGAGTTTCTCAACCTTCAAAGTTTTGAACAGCTTGGTTGAACAAGATCCACAACAGCATTGCTTTTGCTCCAATAACAGTTGCTATAATTCATGATACAATAGCACAAAACTATGTAGGTCTATTGCCCTTAGCAGCACAGACATCAATAATCTAGTCAGCACAAACTCCAACAGCAGATGCATATCAAATGTTTGTTCTGGATGCATTTTTTTCTAACAGTCTGGAAAACTGCAGTTTTAATCCATTTTCCCTTCATGGGAACAAATAATGGTTCATTTGACTCTCATTGTCGGAATATTGGGTGTAATATTTAAGTACAGTTTTCTATAGCAAGTGGACTTTGAATCTTTGGTAGAAGTTGTTTCATCACTTCTTTCCAAGGAGAACCCTTTGCCGAAACATATAAAGCTCTTCACGAGTAGTCCCTATTACTAGTTTATAGACCAAACAATGCTACATGGTTTTTGTGTTATATTCTTGCTTTCTTCCTTAAGGAAGTCATAGAGGTACAGAATACAGATATCAAGTTTACAAATCCTTCAAAACAAACGGATAAAGGAAAAAGAAACTTCGCTATATCAAAGCAAAGGACAAGTTTTACCCCACATTGCATTAGGGAAATCAGTATATGATTAATTGCTACCTTCACGGTCATTCCCTTTGGATTTTCCGTAAGCAAGGAAATCAAGAAACTTCGGAGGTCCATTTGTGTAGAACCTATACCACCTTTAACATTCTCATGCAAGGAAGCTGGACCGAACCTCCCAGACAAATCCTTTTCATTGCTGGCACCATTAGAGGAGCCCGCCATACGGCTACCACTGACATCATCTGCAAGTTTACTGCCCCTGACATTGCTGACATTTCCAGTAGGAGATGTTGGAGTTTGTAATGGAATAGTAGCATTCGCAATGGGAGATGGTACAGGAGAAACTGATGTCCTAGTTTTACCAGCAGAGCCAACAGAAGTTACTGGCAGTTTCTGAACCGGTTTAGATGGTGTGGTTACTGTGGTTGCAACTGCATTAGAAAAATAACAAATGATGTTTAGTAAATATAAATTGAAGAAGCTTAGTAAAAGTGAAGATTATGGTGTATCTGCAATGCAATTAAACCAAATAAGGACTCAAACCAGTCAAAAATGGTTTGCAAAGAGACAATCAACTTCACCTGCACTTGGTTCAACTTTTTGCTTCTTTTGTAAAGGTCCCTTCTTTTGTTTAAAATTCATCCTTCTCCCATTAACTATAAAGGCAAGAGGTTCAAGATAAGTTATACTGGCAGATGGGCAAACAACACAAGCAGAAGCAACTGCAATGTCACTTCGGTTTAGGAAAAAAAATGAACCAGAATTTCCAAGCCAAAATTACCGAATTTTTTTCAGCCAAACCGTCCTTCCTGTGGCAGTGTTATAAGAAAACCTATAAAGTGCTCTACTTGTGGCACGTAAGAAGCCACAACTACAATTTTACATGGTTGCAAGCAAATAATCAAGCCACTCAGGCTCAGTCCTTGTATGTTGTGCAACGTCTTCTAGACTCTATGTGGGGCTAACAATCTCAACTAAAATACGGATGGTATGTTCGATGCAACAGATCCATGTGAGGGACAATACCCCCATAAGTTGTCAAAACAAGAGTTTCATAGACTGAGACATGTATAACCTATCCAAACCATTATGGACAGTACTATGGACCAGCGTTATCTATATCACACAATACGGGCCTGTATAGTGCGATATGTATCGTATAGGTTTGAAAAACCTATGCGATACACAATAAGCATGTGTATCATAGGCTCATGCAATATGGGGGTCGTACAATACGATATGCCTGATACACCCCTGTATCATACAATACATGGATAAAATGATTTTTTGTGGTTTTTTACAAAAGAACCTCTATCTACCTCTTTCTAAACATGTGTAAAAGTTGTGAGAGGGGCAAGTTTTACTAGTTTTTCTACAAAAATCACCCATTTATGTGATAAATTGTCGATTTAGAGGAGAACTCGCTTGTGGATAAGAAGGTTTACTCATGGCCCATGGGGATGATGGGACCTTGATTGATGATAACCATAATATATTATTTGTTGTAAACTTGTAATGTAATCTAAAACACTTTATTAGCTTCACAGTTGTGATAGATGTCATTATGTTATTATGAATTTCTTATTTATCATTTCTAAATGTGTTGTTAATATATAATGGCTTGTGAATGATGTGATCAGTTTTTTTTATACATAACACATTTTTTTCAATTTCTTTTTTGTTTTTCCCGATTTTATCGATTTTTCTCTATTTTTCTAATTTTTTAAAATTTTTATGAATTAAAAATTAATTTAGGATAAGTTACGCTACGTTTATGATATGTTACGATACAATGTATAGGTCGGCCCGACCAATACACTTTACGATATGCCTTTTACAACATTGCTATGGACATTGGGAATGCAATAGTAGGTGAAGCTCTTTGTTACACTTTGTCAGTAGCTAAGCATCAAATTGTGTCCCAACCTTGCCAAAAGAAAATAGCCAACTCCCAACCCATCATATTATTGGCTGACACTGAAGAGAGGTCAGCAGAATGCCATGGTATCTATATCCTTCCATTATTTAAAAAATTGTAGCATATCTTCTTTTAGGTTTTAAAGCAATGACCTGAAAACTGATTCAGATAGATCTAGCATGACAAATATAGACTAATTCTCTGTATCCTTTTAGTAAAATGAATCACCTTCAAGACCCAATATTAACAACTTTCCTTTAGTATCAATTTTACTTTCAATTTTTCAATTAATTTCTCTCTGTTATAAAAGTTAAAACAAACAAAGCATAACAGTAGCAACAATTTAATGAGAAAACAAGAAGAAAGGACAGCAAAAGATTAAGCACTAATAGCGCCTAATAGTTGGTAAAGAGAAATTAGTTTTAAAAACTCAAACTGGAAATTTTAACAGACTACAATAATTATAAGTATAAAAATTGATAACATTTTACACAAACATAATGTCAATACTATGACATCTTAAACTAAGCACTTCGATAACTCACCTTCAGGAGGAGCAGTAGCAAGTGTTCTGACATGATTCTTAACAGATGGATTCCCATGGTCCAAAATGATAGCCCTAAAAGCATAAGAAAGTTATTGTCAAATCCTGAAATGTTTTCCTACACCTCAGACAACAGATTGAAATTAACAGTCTTGTTCCAAATAAAATTAACATATTCTATGCCATGAATTTGAAATGGAAGTGGCTACCTCAGTCACAGTTGCAGGACAAACTGTTGAAAGGGAAAAGGTTATACAACAAAACCTGGAAGATTAATATGTCAAAATACAGGCATATATTGCATGAAAATTGACTTTCTGTGTTCTGTAGGATGATTTAGGACACGAAAGGCATTCTTATTTACATGAAGAATTAGCTTCTCTAGCTTTACTTGGATGGCTGTCCCATAGGGTTGAATATCTCACAGGGAAAACCCTTTCCTACATGAAGATATCACTAAACCTTTTTAAGCATAGTAACAAATATTTCAATCTATGACCATTCTGAAGCCAACCAATGATACATTGCAATACTTTCAAAATATTATCGGAGAGCTTATCAACCATCAAGTTCAATCAGGTCATTCTTCTTTTACTAATGGACCGTTCTCTTACTAATTGATACAAGGCCAGTAGGCCACACACTTCGTGCACATCTTCCTTGACAAGCAGCTTTAGCTTGACTCTAGGATTGCTAACACCACTAAGGTAAAGAGTTCTGCCAATAATAACTACCTGATAACACATCTTGGATTCTGAATCAACCAATGAGAAGGAATTTTCAGCCATTTGCAGGCATTAACAGTCCAATTTCTGTTCAATCACTTTTAGGTGAAGAAAACCAAACCAGTGAAGACCCTGAATTTAGGTTAAAAAAAGCTACCAAGACAAGAATGTCGAGAGACACCTGCAGCCATGAGCTTCTTGTAGTCCTTTTCATCCTCCATGAATCTCCATACCCACACAATAAGATTAATTTTCACTGAGTTCAAGGAAGGAAAAAAAGGGATTTCTCATCCTTGCTGAAACATTTGCACAATGCCTCCTAGGAACAGAACAGTGGGACATCTTCTCTGTGCACCTGCTATCAGAAACTGAACCTTGCCTTTGCCCTAGATTGGTCCATTCTTAATGGTAACTAGATTGCTTATATAAAGGCCTTTAAGTTCATATTTTGATGTCCACATAGTTTATAACTTTATATAAGATTGCCTTCATATGACATGGTGTGTGGTTCAATTGGTATAACAGCCGCTTTAAGATATATGGGATGATTACCTGAACAAATAGTTATCGTAACAAAACTTAGAGCATCAGAACAAGTTGACAAAAACTGAAGAAAGAAAGCGAAGAACGAAAAGTACACGAACATTTTTGTAGGAATATAAACTATTCAAGGACGAAAGAAAGAAAGAACAAATGCTCAATAACAAACAGTCAAAAACCGTTATCACCAGGGGACATACTTTCGGGATTTCTGAAGGCGTTCAGCTTCCTCAGATCTCATTTTCACATGACCTCTGGTGGACTCGTCCAATACTCTTTGCACATTCAGCTTGCGCCAGGCTGACCCAGACTCCACAAGCAAGCCATTTCCATTAACTCCACTTCGATGTTCTTCATAAATATCACTTGGATCACCTGGTTCCCTCGACCAAGTGAACCTGAATTCCTTGCCTCCAACATCAATAACCTAATGCAGAAAAGTAGTAACCTTAGTACATGAAAGCAGGTGATCAACGAATGACCACTTTCTTTATTAACTGAACTCATTTGATTATCACAAGGCATGAAACTGAAAAATAGGAAAACCATATTACTTCGCTGCTCAAACAACCAAGAGAGTAAAAGAACAGTCTCATGCAGCGCACCCAAAATGAGAAATTGTCAGATAGATTTCTGTGTCCACATGAACAAGTTTGAAGCAGAGTTTACCCATTTTCCATTTTCTACTACTCATGGGGGGAAGGCGAAATGAATGATAATGCAGTTCTTAATAGGATAATTGTATTGGCTGCTATGGCTCGAGAGGCTTCATAGCGAATTGGGGCTTGGCCGTCGTAAGCTGGTGGACTGGTTATCGAATATACAAAAGCGCCACTCAGAAAGCCCTTCTCAATCACCTTCCCAGTCAAGCAAGCGAGCGAGAGAGAGAGAGAGAGCGTACGTTTCCTGATGAATTGTTGGGATTGTTATCGAACTTAATCTTCGCATTTAATCCCTGGGCTTGGACGCGCTTGATCTCGTCGACGAGGTCAGGAGCAAGGCGAATTAGCATACCAAAATTGAGAGGCGAGGAGGTCTCGAGGCGGAAGGTTTCGTCCGCGGCAGGGGCAGGATGGCCGCCGTTGTTGCCACCGGCGCTGCTGGGAGGTCGCGAGGAGGAACGGACGGGAGGCTGTGGAGGCGTTGGGAAGGAAGACGACGACATGTGGTGGTGAGGGACCATCCCGGGTCGTTTCGGCGCAGTTCCGCCGCCCGCGCGGCCACCGCCCCTCGCCCCAAACTTCCCTGGATGGCCGCCCCCAAACATTTCCTCTTTCCTTCTTCACTCGTTTTCCCCACCAAAGGACCAACTCGCTGGTACTAATGAAAAGGCACCCTCTTCACCTATATATAATCACCCTTTCTCCCCAAATGTGCTTCCTGGATCAATCAAGCTTCAGTCATGGCGGACCACCGAAACCCCTCTCTCCCTCCCTCCCTCCCCCGCCCTCGCTCTGTTGACAGAGGTCTCCCATGAACATTCATGGGACGGCAAAGACTCGCTCTAAAAGCAAATAGAATTGTATGTTGTTACAAAAACACGCTTCCATTTTTAAATAATATCATAAGCACGCACATGTTTCAATGCTTTTCGTTTATCTGCTCGAACTAAGACCAACAATGGCAGTTAATCAGAACTTTATTTTTCAATTTTTAGCGGCTGTTCGTTAATTTACCAAAATTTGGTTCCTTTAAGTTATTTTTTAATTCTTGATGAACCTTTGAAGCCTCACTATTTGTATGTCAATGGATCGGTTTTGTGACCCGAAGTTAATTTGGATTGAGTAACTGCTAACTGATTTTTTTCTGGGCAAGTAGTTTTGCAACCAAATACAAATTTGAATCAAGTCCAAACAAGAAGAATGCAGGTCTGGATCCAAGTCCAGGTTGAAAACGATTATGAGAACTCCAATTAAGTCGTCTTTGAGGATGACCCAAGATGAACCCATTTATACCAAGCAGAAACATGCAGATGGAGCAGCCAAGTGGAAAAGTTTCGCTGCATGTAAATTAGTTTTGATTATCTTGAGCTCTTTCACACACACACACATATAGAAAATGAGTAGTTACGCGCCTTTTATATGCCAGATTTGATGAGAATTATTTGTTGGTTGATTTTAACAAAATCATATGATAGAGATTAAGTCGAAAAAATAATGAAAATCCTGTTGTATTTTCGAGAAACTTAAATATCCCTTAAACAAGGGAGCAAATGATGTTCCTTAATTAAAACTCATTTCCTGTTTTGAGATATATATCAATCTCTTGAAAATGCAACTAGGTTTCTATTTTTTTAACATAAGCTCTACAATTTGATTTTATTAAAATTAATTTGATTAGATGGTTGAATGCCTAGATAATCAAAGTCATCATTCAACACACACACACATATATAGTGAACGGTACGTTTATTCAAAGTTGCTATGGAGATTGATGGTTGAAAGAAAAACATGAAAAAAAAAAGTGAAAATTAATGTTAAAAATGAAAGAGCACAAATGGGATGGATTTCAAGTTTTAGGGGGCAGGAGAGAAAAGAAAACAGAAAGGAACATGATGGATGGTTAAGAGAAAAATAAAGAACAAAAAATTTGTTCTTTATTTTTCTCTAAACCATTCATCATGTTCCTTTCTGTTTTTTTTTCTCTCCTGCCCCCTAAAACTTGAAATCCATTCCATTTGTGCTCTTTCATTTTTATAATCTTTCTATTTCTTTATCTTTCTCTTTGTGGATGTCTCTCCTCCCCTCTCTTGTGGCTTGTTTAAATGGAGGGAAAAGGAAGGAAATGGAAAGAAAGGATAGTCAATATTGTGTTTGGTTGGTTAATTAAGGAGTGGAAGGAAATGAAAATAAAAAAACATAAAAGTAGAAGAAATGAATGGAAAGGAAATGAATGAATAACTCAATGTAAATCCAATGGAGGGATTGGAATAGAAAGGAAAAGGGTTGCTTCTTTCGTTTCATTTCCTTTCTATCCAAACAAATTTTACAATAATCTCTTTTTTTTTTCATTTCCTTTTTCTCTTTGTTCCCTCCATCTAAACAGAGTGTTGAAGTCCCCCCCCCCCCCCCCCCCCCCCTTTTTTTTTTTTAAAGGGTACGAGAAAGATGATGCAAAGACTGTAGCAAAAACATCTTACAAGGAATCCCTTACACTTTTTGGATGGAGGAAAATAGATGGAAAGGAAATAAAAGGATTGAGAAGGGTGTGTTTGGGTGGAAGAAAATAGAAGAAGGAAATGATATGCAAAACACGTGTTTGGATGAAGTGAATGGAAAGGAAGGGGAGGGGAAAAAATGTGGTTTTTGGTTCATTTTTCAATCCCTCCAAAAGTGGAGAGAATGGGATAGAAAGGAAATGAAGCTCTTCAAAATTATTACTATATCCCCATTGTTTAAATTTGCCATCTTGCATGCATAAACATTGTTATTCTTTGCAAGTCATCAGCCAACAAGTCACTTTGTATGCTTTTATTATCAGTCTCAACAAATGTTGTAAATGTTGGTTCATGTTTCACATAAAAGTTTTAAAAAATGAAACCAGAAAAAGCATTTTAATATTCATTTCCTTATGGAGTCCTATTCTATAATTTTTACTTTTATTTCATAAATGGAACTCTTGTGGTGCTTATTCTAGTTTTTGTTTTTATTCTATTAATGAAAACAAAGGAAACTTTAAAAAAGTGTTTTTGAATAACCAAAACCAAACCGATTACATGCAAGACATCACATTCAAAAGCATTATTGCCTGAAAAATAATACACATAAAGAATTGGTTTTGTTACGAGAGAGATAGAGAGTGCCGAAAAGAAACTTTCATTAAGGTAACCCTAATCTCTATTAAAAGATATTAGGGCTGGCGACTTTACAAAAGTAGTCCAACAACTATAAGAAACTATTTAAAGACATCCTCCTTATCTTCCAACTCAGCACCAGAACGAGCCACCACATTCTACTTCTTGCTCCTCCAGGAAATAAGATTACCTCCCACAAAGACAGAAAAACTTGTAGTAGACTTCATGTCATCTACAGACCTTGCATAATCAGCATCACTATACGTTTTGATGTCAACACATTCTCCTTTTTTAACCATAGCTCGTTTATCGGGGCTGATTTCAAGTATCTCACAATCATTAGAGCAGCATCCTAGTGAACTTTCTAGGGTTTTTCCATGAAATGGCTTAACTTATTCACAACAAAGCTAATGTCGGTGCGAGTGACTGTCAAATATAACAGTTTCCTTATCAGAGATATCAGAGATCTGTAAGATCTAAAGTCAAACGGCTCTAAGCCATCATCATGTATATGAATGCGGGGATTCATGAGAAGTGTGGCAGGTTTAGCCCCCAATAGTCAGGTTTACCCTTTTGCGACAAGACGAACATTGAACCTTTCAACTGAACCATCAGAATGATACTTGATGGTGAATACCCATCGTGATCCAACCACATCACAGTGCGTCGGGGGGTCTACAAAATCTCAAGTCTCTCAAGAAAGAAGAGCATCAATTTCCTCCTACATGGCTTGTCGCCAAAGTGGATCTAACATGGCGTGATGGTGAGAAGACAAGATAACATGACTAGATAGAGTTTGATCAAACTGCACCAAACTTGTACTCAGACGGGTAGTAGAGACAAAATTAGAAATAGGATGTAATGTGCACTGTCATTTGCCCTTGCGAATGGCAATAGGGAGGTCTGTTACATAATGGTCATCATTTAAACCTGAGTCGGTCTTATCAGTGGAGCTTACCTCTTGAGACGATGCTGGTGGACGGTTGAGAGAGGGACCTAGACGACGAGTGTAAGCCAACGGAGAATCAAGAAACTAAGCATGGGCGTCGGGCCGGGCCCGATAAGCCGGCCCGGCAGCAGTCTCGGGCCGGGCCCGGGCCCAAGAGTGCGGCCCGGCGGCGGCCCGCCAGGCCCGACTCCCTCTCCCGCTCCCCTCTGTTCCCTCTCCTGTCTCCCCTCTCCCGCTTTCCCTCTCTCGTCTTCTCCCCTCTGCTTCCCTCTCCTGTCTCCCCTCTGCTCTCTCTCCCTTCCCTCGCCCTCTGGTTCCCTCTCTGCACCCTCTCCCCCTCTGGTTCCCACTCCCTCTCCCGTCTCCCCTCTGGTTCCCTCTCCCGTCTCCCCTCTCCCGCTTCCCTCTGGGTTCCTCTCCTGTCTCCTCAGCTCCCACCCCCTTCCTTTCTACCTCTCCCTCTCCCNGTTCCCCTCCCGTTTCCTGTCTTCCCCTCTCCCGTCTTTTCCGCTCCCGTCTCCCTCTCTCCCCTCTTCTCGCCTCCCCCTCTCCCTGTTCTCGCAAGGCAGCTCGACCCGCCAAACGGGCCGGGCTGGGCCTGACTTTTGGGGGTCAGGCCCGGTACCCGGCCCGGAAATATTATTGGGCCGGGCACGGGCCCTGGCTTTGGCCCGACGGGCCGGGTTTTAGCAGGTCGGGCCGGCCCGGCCCGATGCCCACCCCTACAAGAAACCGTTTATGTGACCTAGGTTGAGATGGTGGAAATGACTCAAGTGACACTGGTGTAATAGGAAGAGGTATAAGTACATGAACATCAGATGGAGAGGGACTTGACGGAGGAAAATAAGGACGAGACTCAAAGAAGGTAACATCCACACTAATAATGTCTTTCTTAGTGAGGGGATCAAAGCATTTATATCTTTTTTTATTAACTGAATAGCTAATAAAAACACATTTGATGGCTTGGGCAACAAGTTTATTTTTGTTTGGGCCTAGGATATGTGCAAAACAAGTGCATCCAAAAGCTTTGGGAGGTAAATGAAATAATTAACGTCCTGGATATAGAATTTGAATGAGAATACGTTATTGGATGGAGGAATAGAGTAATCTATTAATGAGGTAACATGTAGTAAGAATAACATCACTCTAAAAATAGGCAGACATGTGAGAATGCAACATAAGGGTACGAGCCACATTTAGGAGTTGCTGATGTTTGCGTTCAGCTACACCATTTTGTTGGGACGTATGTGGATAGGTATATTGAGGTCGAATTCCATGGTTGGCAAAAAACTGAAGTAGAATAGAAGACTTGAATTCAAGAGCATTATCAGTGCGAATATTTTTGACAATGAGTCCAAACTGAGTTTTTATTTTCTTGATAAAATTTTGAAGAATACATATGACTTAAGATCTTTCCCTTAACAAGAAAACCCAACTGACTTTAGCACAATCATCAACTAGAACAAGATAATATCCAAAACATGACCGAAAAGGAACTCAACTAGAACCCCATACATCCACATGAATAAGATCAAATAGACTCTGACTCGACGGACTCTAACTCAAAGAAAAGACGCTTCGTGTATGCTTGCCTGACTAACAAGCATCACATAAGAATGACTCTGATGCAGGAATATCTGGAAACATGCGACGAAGTTTTGGTACTGACAGATGACCCAGTTTGAGATGCCATTGAAAAGGTGAAGGCTTCGAAGGGATTGAAGATGCGACAACATCAACTAGGATCAACAAAAAATAAAGTCCCTCACGTTCATGGCCACCTCCAATCACCTTCCCAGTTAGTAAGTCCTGAAAAGAATAAGAACTAGGGTCAAAAATGACTTTACACTTTAGATCAATAGCTATTTGTTTAACATATAACGAGTTAACAGGAAACTGATGAGCATATAGCACACGTGTAGCAGTGCCGAAATGTGGGAAGTTGATATCACCGCTGCCCAAAATAGGGGACAACTTTCCATCAGCCAGCCTGCCATGCTGTGGTGTAGAGAATCTGAGAAAAGATGAAAAATTATGTGGTTGATTACAACAATGTCTAGAAGCACCAGAATCTATCATCCATGTCATACCTAGATCATTAGTAGAAGTACCAATAGAAAATGTTGAGTCTATAACAGTAGCATCGGCAGATGTAGAAGCAGACGTAGAGGCAGACCTCTCAGCAAGAACATGATCATATTCATCCTTATTTAAGAGAATATGACATGGATATAGAAGGATCAGTAGAAGACTCAACTATAGATATTGTTGCCTTTGAATGGGCTGCTTAGGATGAAGAAAGGCCTTTGCCGGTGGCGATTCTACCTCCACCATGTCCAGAGGAGACGTTCGAACGAAGGTGAGGATGCTTGTCCCAACAACAATCCTCTAGATGACCAATTTTGCCACAATAAGAGCACTGAAATCTGCCACGTCTTGCACCACGACCTGTACCACGTCTCCTAATGCCACCAAAAGAACTAGGGCCCTATCCTCCTGATATCACAAGTGCAGAGACTGGTGTGTCATGCGCATTATGAGAAAGAGTGGTTGCAAGATTACTCTGCCTATTGTACGTGTCTGCTAGATTTGGAATATCACTGCCTATGAGAATTTAAGACTTTGCCATAGAGTATTCTGAAGATAGGCCAGATAGGAACTTCGCTACCATACCAGTTTCAAAGTGTGATGCATAACAATGCTGGCAAGGTGGACGAAGAGCTTTTAACTGTTCATATGCAGCAGTCAATGTAGCAAAATACCGAGATAGGTCCTGATCTCCTTGCCGTATGTTGCATAATTTCTCTTTCAATTGTAGGATTTTAATTACATTAGTGGCATGCGAGTATGTCTTCCTCAAGAAAGACCACATATCCTTGGCCTTGGTATAATATGCAATAGTTGGGGATATATGACACTCCACACTATTCATAATCCAAGACATAACAATATAATTATCTTCATTCCACACAACATATATCCGTTTTTTCTCAATAGGTTCATCCTCCTCAAGAATATATTTCTTCCTATGACCAGCCACCGACATTATGAATACCCTAGACCATATTTCATAATTTGAACCATTAAGCTTGATTGTGGTTTCATAAGAGAAGAAATTCACAGCCATCTTGTATTCAGTAGACCCTTTAGATTTACCGTTTTCAGCCATAGTAAATAAAGAAGACCATATTGGCGCACAAGTTAAGAGGCTAGGAAGTCAGAATATCAATTGCAACACAGAAAAAACTGGAAAAGAAACTTATAACTCCAAAATCAGATCTAAAACTCTATAGATTAGGCAACAATTTAGAATAATCTGTTTCAGCCGATGACTGAAACTCAATATCAGATCTAAAACTTTATAGATCAGGCTTCCATATTGAATAAACTGTTTCAGCCGATGATTGTAACTTCTTCCCCAATCGACTGAAGACTGCTGTTACTTATAACTACAGTTGTTTCACATAAAACTAGTTGTCCACACGACAAAGGAATCAACGATATCAACTTACAGATATTGTACTAAGAATCAACAATAGTCCACCCTCATGCCTCACTTTAATGATTTTACATCCATGATCTATAGAAGATTCTGCTTCTCATATCAAAACTGCATTCACAAACAACATATAGACTCCACAAACAGCAGCTTCACAAGTCACGCTGCACCCACAACACTCTGCCCCCGCAACACTTTGCCCCACATGATCAACATGAAGTTCCAATCACCATTGAAGTAGCATCCATGAGATCAACTTGAGGATTTGATCACGCCTTCCACATAGGCATGATCAGGTCCTTCTCCACACAGCACGCCCAAACCCTATTCTCTCACCATCTCCTTATTGGGTGACAAGAGGGAATAGAGGATGGGCGATGATAAGAAGGAGGACAAAAGAACTCACTTAGTTGTTCGCCGGAAAGGATAATCACCGAAGAAGATGGTCGCCGGAGAACTCACCCTGCTGTCGACGCCACACCTCGCTTTGATACCATGTTGCGAGAGAGAGAGACGAGAGAGAGAGAGAGAGAGAGCCGAAAAGAATCCTTCAGAAACATAACCCTAATCTCTATTAAAAGAGAGTAGGGCTGGTGACTTTACAAAAGTAGTCTAACAACTATAAAAATCTATTTAAAGACCTCTCCCTAACTTTTTAATATTTCAGAAAAACTCTTTAACAAGTTTCATATATAAGTTGACTGTACATGGCAAAAAAATTAAAAAATGGATAAAATTTTTAGAAATTAAACATTTAAAAAATAAAGTTTGTAATTTTTTAGGGTGGCACCTATTTTTACAAATATAGATATATTATATTAGTTATGTGATATAAATTTAAGTATATTATATTAGTTCTAAAGTATTGGGGGCATTATTATAAACCAACTTAATTTGTCTCATTTGTTTCCTTTATATAGCCTAAACAAACATGATTTTACCATTTTTTTTTCTTTCATTTTCTTCCTATTCAAACAAGCTTTTACAGTAATCTATTTCCTTCCATTTCCTTTACTTGTTTTTCGTTGACTAAACTGCTGACTTTGTGATCCCTAATCCTTTCATTATCTTACCTTTCCTTTCATTTTCATTCCCTTCATTTGCTTCAATCCAAACATGGGCTTAATGCTTTGGAGGCAGGTATCCAGCATGTCAATACCTTGCAGCTCTCAATCAGTGTGTTAAAACTTTCTAGTCCCAATGATATTTGGACTTCAGAAGCAAAACATAAATAGCCCATCAATTGCCTATTGTAATACTTCCGTGTTTGTTTTTGTTCATTTTTGTGGTTCATTTATTGTTCGTTCTTCCATAACCTCTTAATGAACTCGCCTCTCCTTTAGTCATGGACAATGGCATTCACCTTGAAAAGCAAGAAATTAAAATGACCTAAATTCTTTGATCTGCTTCTAGTTAATTTTAATTTTTAATTTTCTGTTTTGCCAATTGTTTGTGCATCTAAACCCTTTTTTGGTATTGGGATTTTCTTTATTTTCATTTCCCTTTTCAAATGAATAATGTTGGGTGGGTTATCTTGTTTGTGTTTTTTCATTAGTTCATCATCCAAAACCTTTGACATGGAGAAAGAAGAAAATGCAGATGCACCATCTTACTTCTAATTGGGTTGTGCTTCGTTTCGTGTTCTTAGAATTTGCATTTTCTTTACCCTAATCTCGTAAAACACTAGAAGGAAAAGTTGAAGATCAACTAGTGAAGCACATGTGGTTATGAAAACTGAAAATGTGTGTATAAGAATGAAATAAGTTATTGCATGAGAAGAAACAAATGCATAGACCCTCAAATAGAAGATCTTTATTAGCAATGCTCCCTCATACGTAGCAGATCAGAGATGTTGACAAAGGCATAATAGTTGATACTTGTAATCACCTCCACCTACTTTCTAAGAGTTTGTGAATCTTTTTAGATATGATATTGTTAAATTTACCTAAAATTAGGTTAGTTGGTGCATCTAAAGTTGTTTTGTTTAGTCTCAAGTTAGGATAATGAAATATATGATCCAGTACAATTTTTTATGAGATGTACAAGTACAAGAATGAAAATTTCCAGTGTAATTTTTCATCAGATGCACAACATGAGTTCAAAAATTACTAAGCATGTGGATAACTATATTCCAGACTTTTGTTGTGCATCTATGTTTTGCTGGCCATATGATAAGATCAATGTTCTTTAATTTGTCTATTTTGGTAATAAATTAATAGCTCTATGTTAAGTTCCTTTCATGGAAGCATACATAATTTAATTGCACACAATTTGTCAAATTTTAGTTGCCTGCTCATTAACATTTCTACTTACAAGTATAGGTGCATTGTGATTATGCAACATCATAAATGAAATGAAATGCATGGTTCATGCATGACATGCAAAGCACCAACAAGGTGAATATGTATCAATAGTTGGCGGGTTCTAGGCCTCCATGGATACGTTGAATGGCAAATTACCAGGTCATGTAACTTGGATTGGTCGAAAAGGCCTGACACCAATGTATTTGTTAACCATTTTAATGTAAAATCAAATTGTGTGATATACTTTTTATAATAGCCGAAAACTAGACTATATAATTTATAGGCTCATCAGTGTATGAGTTTTTTTAATTATTGTATGTATACTTTTCATGGTTTGCGTAGTTCATTTCTGCAACATGCATAGCAAAATACAAATGTTTGCCTCAAGGAGCACCCAAATGGTATAGCATAACAAGTTGGGCTAGGGGCATGTGAAAAAACATGTTTCCGGTTTGATTCCCGTGAGCACTGTGTCTTTGAATTTTAAGGTGGAGGAGCATGGTAGGTAAATTGAAGGGTGTAACCGATGCCACATATGATGCCAATGCAACCTAAGACTTCGATGGCAGGGGGAATTGAAGGCCTGCAAGACTCTTTTTTAGGCAGTGGGTTGTTAACCTCTTACTCACTAAGAACAGAATGCAAATGTTTCACTATTGTTATATGCTTGAACGGCTCTACACAAGTAATGGTTCTGCCTCAATGCAAAGGTTGAATAAATTTATTGTTATCGAATTCACTGCATAAGCATATTTATATTACACTCTACAAATAGCAAAATGCAAGATAAAAAGAATACATTGAGCATCTATTGAATGATACATGCCATATTTTTATGCCACCAATGAACAGTGGTAGAGATACATGAGGGCTGGCGTGGGCGTCAAAAGTTTTATAGGAGAAATTCAAATTTACATTGTCGTGACTTCAAATTACATGGGGCACCTACATCAAACCTCAGCTCGTGATTCAAATGCTCCTCAACCAAAAAATCCTAGCTCTACCACTAGCATGAGCGCTCCTCGGCTGGCAACCCAGGAGAAGACTTCCTGACCATCCCATTGGGGGCAAAAAATGATTTGACATTGAAGAAACTATAC
Organism: Nymphaea thermarum; assembly: GCA_011799765.1. NCBI lineage: Eukaryota > Viridiplantae > Streptophyta > Magnoliopsida > Nymphaeales > Nymphaeaceae > Nymphaea > Nymphaea thermarum. Next base: position 198,794 of record JAANDH010000378.1, read on the forward strand.
AACGAATTATGTCCATGGTTTCCATGTAATCACAATTTCATTAACATTAAGAACCTCAATCTTGCATATGCTAATTACAATGTATAAATTGCAAATGTTTAAGAGGTCACAAACATTTCAAAAAAGTGAAAATATTGCTTCTAATATGGGTTTTCCCTTTTTTTCTTGTTTCGTAAGGTTTTCTTGCTTATTTCCCTAAGAAAATTAACATGCAAGAGTAATTAAGAAAAATGAAAAACAAGGAATACGAAACTCTATACAATATACTAAGAACAAAAGGAAAAACAAAAAGTGAAACTGAAAATTTCACAAGTATCAAGGGAGTGTCATAGTAGTACCCAGAAACTGTATGGTACTGCTTTCTAAAGCAAGAAAACAACTTGACAAAGTCACCTTGGCCTTCTTGACTCTCAAATTCTCTATTATCACCACTGAAGTTGTTGCAATCAAAACTAGGAGCGATGCATCTATTAGCGGGGAAATATTGTTTAATCCAGTCCATATCATACCTACCAAAATGAGAAATAACTACTTCTAAGGGAGCATTTGGCAATATGAACACTAGCACATATGAACACTAGCACAGTATTTCATGAATTTGTCCCAAAAATTATACCATACATATTTTTCAGTCAAGACTACACGGCTTGGAGTTGATTTAGGGACATTTTTAAGAAATTTTCTTTAGTACTTATTCAATAACCTCTTTCTTGCCCTGAGATGAGCCAGAACTTGCACTTCTGCTATTGTATAATTTTAATATTTCCGTTGGTGCATTCAGGTCCCTTTTTTCGAATTAGCTTGCCACTAGTTGTATTATGTCCCTTGGAGCGATTGAGATGAGCTCGTTTATAAAGTTAGAATGAATTAATACTTGACTACGTATGCCGACATATTACATTGCTTACAAAGTAACAATTGTGATTCAATCTTATGGTGGTCCAAATTATAACTTCATCATATGATAGAAGAACTTAAACCTTGTCGAAAGTTTTACTGTAGTTGAATTTGAAAACTGAGAACATGTTATATGCGATTTTTTACTATTTGATAATACAAGATGTACATATCTAGTTTGCCATGCAAAAGATGGTTGCGCCTTAAGTGATTTGGATCTAAAACTTTGAATACATTAATCATTGGGAACAAATTTGCAGTTGTTGGACATTAATGCCCACTTGATATAAGTTTTTGAGAACTAATTACCACCTGCTAAAAATACCTGCAAGCACTAGCAGAGCCAGAATTTTTTTTGGTGGGGTACTCATTGAATACCTTTAATTTATTTGAGGCACTTATATGTATAATAATCAAATATATCAAAACATTAACATATATATTAAACTAATTTTGTGAGGCTACTAACCACCATGTAGCTACGCCACTGCCTACAAGCTATGAACAGGGTGTCCTCTTGTTCACGACGTCCTCTCGACATGATTTGGTTCACAGTTCGATTATTTTCGTGTCTGTCAAGCGGCCTCCCTACATTGGTTCTCGATAATTTTTCAAGTGTTCATTCATCTTTCACCTTAATCTCAAAAGATTAACTTTTTTTTTTAATTTTCACGTTTTTTAGGGATTTATTAAAATAATGTTTCCATCGGGAATTAAGTGCTTTTAAATGACTTCAAGCTTATAACCTTATATAACCTTTATATTTGATTTTCAGAATTATTTCTCTTTATCTATTTAAGTTTCGAATAAATTGTTAATTTAAAAGTGAACTTGTTTCATTTTGTACCTTGGACAGTTCGGTTGATTATTCTCCTTAAAAGCTTTAGGACAGTTGTGAAGTTACTTTTACATTTGTAGGGTTCATCTCGTCCGGTACACCTGAAAAAAAATTGGTGTTCATCAAACGTCTTCCTATGGGCGCGTTTGATGCATGAGAATTACACTGTAGTTCCAGAAAAAAAATTCAGTATTTTAAAAAGTTGTCCTCCCCATCAAACAAGGGAGTGAAAAAATGCCGTTCAGTTGATTTCCGGAACTATTATTCCGGATATTTTTGCACCCTAGGAGGTGGAAAAAGTTTTCCGGAGAAGAAAAATTTCCCGTTGGCTTCCTTCTCCTTCTCCGTCTTGTTGCGAGAGGAAGAAAGAAGGGACGGCAGTGCGAAGGCCTTCTCCTTCTCCGTCTTGTTGCGAGAGGAAGAAAAAAGGGACGGCAGGATTCTGGAGTAGCGGGAGAGGGTTTCTCTTCGTCTGCCCCTTCCTCTGCTTTCCTCTTCTCTTCCTCGGACGTCTCCGCCGACGGCAATAGAGGTAAAACCCGCGAGGGCCACAGGGGAACGGCTCAGAGGAACCACCCAGCCTTGGGAGAGTGGTGTCGAGGTCTATATCGTGGTGTCGGCCTGAACGTTCTTCTCGATTGAATCTGTAGCGGGTGGGCCGCCGGCCGCCTCTCTAGGTCGTTCACGGGAACTGCGTTTGTTTTAGAAACCCTTTCCCGCCTTCACGGGCCACCATGAAGGTCAAGGTTATCTCTCGATCAGAAGATGAATTCACCCGCGAAAGGAGTCGAGACCTCCAGGTCCTTATCTCTACCTCTCCGTCTCTCTATTGGGAGTTGCTCTTTAGTTGTTGGGGTTTCTTGTGTTCCTCGTTCTTGAGATTCTTTCGCTTACTCTTATTCTGATGTTGAAATTGCTGATCATGTGTCTAGTTTGGGAAATGCTTATTAATCAGGCTCCCTTACCTCTTTCTGTGCTATCTGGCAGTCCTGTTCTGATTTGGATGATTTAGTTGCTTTGATTTACATTACGTGTGAGACGGGAATTCGCTCTGTTCTGGAGATTTGATAATTCTAGTGGGTTTATCGGTTGTGGGTAATGTTGTTCACTTCAATGGCGGTTATTCTTGTTGTAGTCTCCTGATGGATGTATAGAGTATTGATGCATAGAAGCGACTCCACTGTCGCGAAGGCGGAAAGATTTTCATTGCCATGGTATCTGGTTACAGCATGAGTATCTTCGATCGATTCTACCGATGGCCAGAGCGGCGCATTTCCGGTCTGATAAAACAGGAAAGGAAAAGAAAGAGGATATCCGAGATTTCTCTTTTTCACAAACTAATTTTTCTAGTTATACAGATTATTTCCCCTATGACGCTACACTATTCTTAAGATGCATTGAGCCAGCGACACCCATAAATTTAGTTGCGTAAAAACTTCCCATGCTGCATATCTTAGACAGGAATATAAACTAAGTGCTCCGAGTGCATAATGGTCCTAAGAACTCCTGAAAACTCAAAGAAGTGCTGGCGACATAAAACATATCGAGTGCATTTGTTATTGATAATCTCTTATTTTCTTGTATAGTATTATTAATTATTTTGTTTATTATTTATTTAAGAAAGTAAATGCTGGCGAAGGTTTGAGCATTGAGTTCGTCTTGAAGCAATGAATGTTCTCAGTTCTCACTAACTTGAATACCTAGTTCTGCTCAACACTTGCATCTTTTTTGGGATAATTGAACAAAAAGTTTCACTTTCTGAAAACTCAAATCCATTTATTTAAGAAGGCTATATCTTTAAATTGGGCAAGTGAAATGACAGTTTAGTTGCTACTTCTTGGTCCTTGCTCATCATGGTTCTTAGTTAATTTTCACCTCATCTGGAAAAAAGATGTTATCAAGTGGTCTTATCATTTTTCTGATTATTAAAATGGTCAAATTATTCATTGGCTACCAGGGAACTGGAATTATGTTTAAATCATAGCCACAAATGTCGTTCTCGGGTTTTTATCGGCGAGGGTTTTCTTGAGTATTTGTCGGCAAAGTTGTTCTTTTCGTCTAAGAGTTTTTTAAAAAAATAATAAAAATCACAATGTTAGGTAAAAATACAAAAAATGAAAAATTAATAATTATTGTATTGCATTTAAGAGGTCAAGTTAAATACTTAAAGCAAGAGGGAATAAAACAATGAAACACAAGTTGGAAAAAATAAAAACAGAAAATGAAATAAAAAATAAATGATAAAATCACGATAAAATCGGGTTTAAATCACGATAAATTCATTTTAACATTTCAATATATCCTATTTTTTTCCCGTTTTTATTTTTTTCTTTGTTTTTTTCGTTTGTATCACTATATTTTTCTAAAATATCACAATATCTGTGGCTATGGACTTTAAACTTCTTTCTATGTTGGAGTCATGCAAAGGCCATCAATATGTCTTGTTCCCTGGGATCAGGGGTGATTTTGCTGGATCTTAGATTGTTTTGATGTTGTGTGATGCATGCTAACTTTGGAATTTGGATGTTTAAATATGTAAATAACTACTTTGACATTGATAGGTAACACTTGTGTCATATTAAATCTGTTCTTGCCTTTACAGAGAGTATTTCGAAATTATGATCCCAGCCTTCATCCTCAAGAAAAGGCAGTTGAGTATGTCCGGGCTCTCAATGCAGCGAAGCTGAATAAGGTAAACCTCGTACACATAAGTTTATATAGTTACTTGTTGCATATTCCTTATTTCATTACCCACCTCTTGTGGACTTCAGATATTTGCAAAACCTTTTATTGGAGCCATGGATGGGCATATTGATGCTATTTCATGCATGGCAAAAAATTCAACGCATTTGAAAGGGATATTTTCAGGATCGATGGACGGAGGTATGACTCTGCGCTTTTTATTACTTGAGTTTGCTTTTCTTTTTTTTTGGTTTTGGGTGTTTGGGGGGGGGGGGGGGNGAATAGTAACAAAGGCTGCTTGTGTGCAAAGGAACTTCATTTAATTATGCAACATGGGGTTGTCATGGAGAAATTTTAAGCTTAGGATTTGATAAAAAAGGAAAAAGCTAATGCAAGGGATGTAAGAACTGAACATTAGTACCAGTGTACCACTGAAGAGAAGGATAGTTCTTGAAATGATGTTGGCAATTTGTGTTTCTCATCCCTGCATAAAATGCAACATCTTAGTAGTCTCCCAGGGACTAAAACTGAGAGTTGATCGGTTATACTCATGTTGCTGCACAAGTTTGTCTCTTGCTTGTGCTATCTTGCTCCTTTTCTCACTCCCATTTTTCTCCTTTCTACATTCATTTTTTTTCCCTTTTTGCTTTCTTCTTCTTCTTCTTCCTTCCTGCATTTGCAAGTACTTGGCATAAGAAAAAGATGTCTGAGCAGGTGAATACTATATCAAAACCATGCCGCCGATGTTAGTAGTTCATGTCAGCCCTTGTTCTCATGCATGGGCAGTGCTTTCAAGGCTAATCCTCCAAAGCATGGTGGACTGCTAGTACCTCATTTTGAATATTTCATTTTAATTTTTGCATTGGTGAATGATTTTGGGCGACTAAAGTTCTGAAGATGTTTCTATTTTCTGCTACCAGGGTTCTCTGACTTTTTGAACATTGGATTGGACTGAGGTGCCCAGTACCAATTAGTAAAATATGTTAATAATCGAAAGAAGAAACTTCTTTGTAACCTCCACACTCGACTAGGAAGCTGGGAGGCTTGGTTTGGTTTTCAACTTTCAGCAGCCTATAGAAGGCCTAATTTAGTCAAGGTTAATCAAAGAAACCTACATATTGACTTTGTTGATAGCTATATGTGGCACTGATCATGTGGTTGTGATGCTGAATTTTGAGGTGTGACAGTAACCTTTAGACTTTAGTGCTTACCATGTCGAAGAGTGGTGAAGTTTCTTTATGAAGTGGATGCAATTGTGTGCCGGGGTATGAAATGGAAGACTTAACACCACTATGTCGAAATTTTAATTGGAGTTAAAGGAATTATTTGATGCATGACTAAGATTAAGTGCTACTGAAAGTAGTTTGACTTTTGAATTACCAATGTTAATGGAGAAAACTACGATATGGTGTTCACCCTTAGTGTGAACTGTTTTATTGCATAAACTTGGGTCAAACTTACAATACAACCTGGTATTTCATAATGAGTCATTGAAAAAAAAAAAATTCAGTTAGCCAAACTCGGCCGATGATGAGTGGACTCGATAAGCCAATGATCTGGATGATCCAGGTCTGATTCCCATGCAGATTGGGTTTGACTGGGTCATGGCTTGGATCATGACCCAGTGTTTGTCTGATATGGGCATACTCTGGTGATCCCGAAGTTGGCTTGGTGAGTTTGCCAACTATGCATTGTTTCTCTAAAATTTGTTTGATTGGGTTAAGCTTATATTTATTAGGCCTATGATGTCATAGGTTTTATTCTCCGTAAGTAAATAGTGTCTTCATATTCTCGATAATTAATTTTGTTTTCCTTTTTTGTCCAGATATTCGACTATGGAATATAGCCTCCAGGTAAATATTATAAGTTGGCTTTTTGTAAGCTTTTTTGCATATACAGCACACTTTTGCCTTTTTCTTTGCTTAAACTGCAACCCTAGAAAATGAGGTGAAATCTGGTAAAAACTACCATCAGAATTGTTTGCACCAATTATGATGTCATCGTCCTTGTTAACAACTTGAATTTTTTAATTTTTTATGGCCTCCCCTTTTTAGTAGTTTTCATAACTGAGATGCTAGCACATGCTGTGGCAAATGACATGACTTTTGTAATGCTATATCACATGGGTGTGGGTACTGATGCGGGTGTGTGTGGATACTGGTTGAGAGCAATTCCAAAAGACTTAGGCCTGGAACATGGTTACATGTACGATTTAAGTTGTAAAAACTGAAAACTGAACGTCGGTTGTTCAAGATCCTAAAATGTCTAGCTGGGGTCCAATTTGATTGGCTAAAATTGACGCACACATATTTATACAGAAATAACGACAGAAACATATGTCTATCCATACAGTGAATGTATATGTGTGTATGTGTGACAGTGTGTGTGTGTGTGATAGAGAATAGAGAGAGAGAGAGAGAGAGAGAGATTAGTCAATTGACGAATGACTAGCTGACTGGTTGACTACTGTGACCAAATAATCACTGGTTTAACAATGCAAGTCAGTTGACAACTGAGTCAACTGATTAGTTGGAATTTTGACTAAGACAAAGTAATGTTTTAAGCCAATAAGCAGTATATTCAGTATTTATATTTATGAAATATTTATTAATAAACAAAAAGCACCAAAATATATTTTGCCATCCCCACTAGCCGCTCTCTGTCCAGCCATGTTAATGCAGGTGCAATATTGACTTTGGTGTGTCCATGTGACATAGCTGTAATGACAAGCAAACATGCTTGTAAACACTATGGGGCTTACTAGTTGGATTGGTCCCTATCTGGCTTCTTCATATATTTTGGTGGCTGGAATCTTACACTTTCTTGATCATTTTCCGGAAAAAAGAGTTGGTCCTTAAGATTTCCATTGTCACAAACATTGTCGGAGGTACAGTTCTGGCAATTTTCTTGTGAAGCCTGATAGAAGCAGCCTGAAAGATCGAAGTGTTAGCAAATGTTATGCCGGTTAAGGAGTCCGAGGAAGTTCTTTCTACTACTTATCTAGTTTATGAAGCCAGTGATTTTCTGTTCTTTTTCTCTGTATGACTGACTGACTTTGCTCTACCTGTTTCTTTGTTATTCACTAAATCTTGTAAATGTCAACAACCCCTTAAAAAAAAATTGTTTCATCTGTCAATTTTATTGGTGGAGCAAATGTTCTGCCAGTTAAGGGTTATGAGGCAGGTCTTTCTGGTTTCTACTACTTATCCAGTGTATGAAACATTGAAACTACTAATTTTCTGTTTTTTTCTGTAAGTTTGGACTGAGTTTCTTTTCTCATTCATTACATTTTGTTAATGTCAATGCTCACACCCCTAAAAAGAAAACTGATTCATCTGTAGGTTTGATTGGTTGAGGTTTCATTACTTTTATAGTATTGGCTGTATGTTATAATTTGGTTAATGTCTTTTTTTTATGGAAAACAGGCAGACAGTTTGTCAGTTTCCCGGACATAATGGTGCTGTGCGGGGTTTGACAGTATCTACTGATGGAAAAGTTCTTGTATCATGTGGGAATGATTGCACGTAAGAGTGCTTAGACATGTTTGTTATTTTGTACTTGTTCATAGTCGTTCTTGTATACCAAGTTGAACAGTCTTCAAGTTGCTTAATGATTTTTTTTTTTAATTTGTTTTGGGCCTTATCAGTATTAGGCTTTGGAGTGTTCCTGTTGCAAGTTCTATTGGATCATATACTAAACCGGAAAAGCCGATGGAGGTTAGTACAGCTAAAGAAAGATACTTATGACTAGCTTAATGGCATTTCAAAGTACAGTGAACTAAATTACCTTTTTTACCAGCCTATATCAGTATATGTCTGGAAGAATGCCTTCAGGTGAGGTTTTACTGATTTTTTCGTTTTAGGTTTCATGTTGTATTTTTCCACTTATTGATCATAATTATGACATCAACTAGCAAGAAATAAGATGTTTCAATTTGTATCTTGAAAGTTGTTCTCATAAATACTCATTTTTTATATGCACCGTTTTAGGGGGGTTGATCACCAGTGGGATGGCACTATCTTTGCTACAGTTGGTGCTCAAGTTGATATATGGGATCAAAACAGGTATTCATGCGATACTTCGCCCGTTCTAGTTTCTAAATATCTAACTGGCTTTCTTCGAAAGGTCGGAGCCTATAAGCAGCTTTGCATGGGGGAGTGACACTGTGGTCTCTGTTCGATTCAATCCTGCACATCAGAGCATATTGGGAACATCAGCTAGGTATAACTGGCATACTTTTGGTTGTAATACTCTAATCACAATTTTGTATTCTACTTTTTAAGTTTTCATGCCCATTGAAATGCATACGTATATGTGCTCGATCAAATCTTTGAAGTTCATTGACAGTAACTTTGCTTGATTCATGGTCCTTTTCTGCTTTTGCAGTGATCGTAGTATAACATTGTATGACCTGCGTACTTCAACACCTCTGAAGAAAATTATAATGCAGGTATCATATATTGTCACCTTGCAACTTCACTATCACTGCATGGCAATTGGCAGTGAATTACTACTTGGGTTTGATTATGTAATTCATAGAGTTTTTATTTTCAGTATCTGACTGATTATACATAAAATTTCTTCAGGAAAAATAGTCATTTAAGAATTAGAAACTCCTTTTCAGTGTTTTCACCTTCATGCTATTTGAAAATCCACTCCAGAATTTGCATAAACATTTCTTGCATGCACAAATATTTTTTTTTTTTCGCACATGTTATCAGCATGGTCACTGGTCAGAGAACTTGTAGTGTACCTTCTTCCAAACTCTTAACCTTTAGTGTTCTTTAGTTTACGATTAGTTTAAACCTAAAATGGTTCGCTCCTCCAAAACCCTAAAGCTCAAAGTTCTCTTTTAGCTTATCTTATATTTGTTCGGCACACCTCACTGTGCCTATTATCCAATTGCAAAAATTTTCAAGAATGGAGGTGGCAGAAGTGCATCCTCATGCTTTTTTAGGCATTGGTTTCCTAGAATATGTATATTTTCGAGCTCTCTCTCTCTGCCCCTTTATGAATATAAGGTGGTAATATTGAAAATAGTTACAACTCCAGGCTTTGGGTGTATATATATATATATATATATATATATATATATATATATATATATATATATATATATATATATTGGTGAATTGTTGATAATTGGATGATGTCCTCAAGACTTTAGTCCCATATATATATATATTGGTGAATTATTGATAATTGGATGATGTCCTCAAGACTTTAGTCTCATATGCTCTGTAAGAGATTATAAATGTTCCAAAACATCATTTTTTGTTGGATTCATAAAAATGTATATGGAAGCATGATTTATATCCTAAATTTGGACAATTTTCAGTCATTTCTAAAAATTATAGTTTTATGGATCAGTTACATAAAGAAGCAAAAAAAAAAAAAAAACTGTTCTTTTTCACTATGGCCAATCTGAAAAAGAAAAGCTACCTTTATCTCTTTCACTGTCCATATTTTGAAAGACTGAAGTTGACTCAGAAGATATTTAGATTATGAATATATGAGGTATTTATTGCAACATAATTTTCTTTGTCTTATTTGATGCATGTTTTTTTTTATTGTTTTCACTTATGGGCTGCCAATGTTATTCCTCTGTTAATCTGATGTTCTTGTCTAGCATTTTTGCATGTATTCTGTAACAGTCAATATTATCTCTTTCCTACAGACAAGGACCAATGCACTTTCTTGGAATCCAAGGGAACCAATGAATTTTACAGCAGTAAGTCTTTTGTTCCTCAGATTGGACCCCTAGATTCACTCAATTTGATCTATATAGCAATCTATTCAACTCTATATGTGGAAAGAAATTAAGTTCATAGGTAGTTTTGTGATCTATGAATATTATTACTTGTTGGCTGCTTCTCAGGCTGGAAGCCTACATACACACTGCAGCAATTAACTCCATTATTGATATTACATACTTGCACTCTCCATGTTATGGGGGAAGCTATGTTATCCATGAATCTTGGAAATTATCTAACATGTAGATTATAGAGAAGTCAAATGGTGCATGTCTTCTTTCTTTTTTTCTTTTACTTTTCTCTCAAAGCTGTCTTATTTTTATAATCTTGCAAGCTAATATTCATTTTCTTTTCCCTTCTAGATAAAATCTTTTTTTTTCGTGCTAAAGTGCGTAACTTTGATTGAGGGTTATTTTCCTTCACTATGGTAGTTTATAATATGATTTACATGCAATTGAAATGAGTCGTATGTTCAATTTCAGGCCAATGAAGATTGCAACTGTTATAGCTATGACATGAGAAAATTGGAAGAAGCAAAATGTGTGCACCAAGATCATGTTTCTGCAGTGTGAGTAGCATTCAGGAAATCTGATCAACTTTTTTGTATTCCAAGCTTAATTATTAAGCTTTTGGCTTATTTGGGTTCTGTTATTTTTTCCATCAGGATGGATATTGATTATTCACCAACAGGTAGAGAATTCGTGACTGGCTCATATGATAGAACAGTAAGTCGAGATTCTGGACATCATTTTGTCATTTAGATGTTCTTTCCTTGTATGGAGGAAGAGCAGTTCTTTAAATCACTTATCATGTTTAAAGTCTAAACTTCAGAATGATAATTTTTCTGATTGAAATTTGTGCAGGTAAGGATATTCCAATACAATGCTGGACACAGTAGGGAAATTTATCACACAAAGAGAATGCAAAGGTAATTTTCATTTGAAAACTTTCCTACTGTTAACTGATGTTGGCTTGAACTTTGTTAGACCGGCCTTTTAACGTTTTTAAAATTCTCTCTTTTGATGCAGAGTATTCTGTGTAAAGTTCACCTGTGATGCTTCTTATGTTCTTTCTGGGAGCGACGACACAAATGTTCGCCTATGGAAAGCAAATGCATCTGAGCAACTAGGAGTGGTATGCTCTTTTTTTGTTTTGTTTTGTTTTGTTTTTTTTTGGAGGTGGGTTGTTGTTTTGAAAAGGCGGGGGGGTGGGGGGTGGGTTTGAGGTTGTGCGTTGGGGCATCTTGTTACAATTGAAGTTCAAATACTTTGATGGACAAATTCTGTTGCTTTTCATGCTTGCCAGATGCTTATAGCGTAGACAGTTCGTGTGCACCCTCAAGCATATAGCAGGCTTCCTTTCACATGCAAATTTATGTGCAATATAAAATAAAATGCTTAATGACTTTTATATGGCAAAGTTGGGAAATTTGAAAACTGTGTTCATCTTTTGTATCTTCATTTTGTGAAGAGTCTACTTGTGCAAATACCCATACTTCTGCAAAGTTTAAGACCGCCTTTATAGCCTGACCGTCTGTTGATTCCATTAGTAGTATCAGATGTTTGACTGAGCTCTTTAATGTATAGTGTGCACCTTTTTTTCTGTTTGTCTGAGTTGAAGAAAACATGGAGACTCCTTTTTAGCCTTTTTAATTAAGAATGACCAGTTCTGCAAGTAAGCATGGAATAGGTACAGGAAAAAGTGTATGATGCTTGAGGTGTTTCTTGGAAGCATATGCCACATTGTTCAAGGCCTATATTTAGTTGTTTTCCCATAAGGATTAGGAAATTTTGCTTGACCATTTTTTCCCACTGTTTGGTATATCATAAGATCTCAATGTTAGTAGTGACAAACCGTGGTGTCACGCAATATGGATGGCTTGCTAAGTTGCACCCTTCCATCTGAGGAGCCTTGAGACTTAATCCATTATTGCTAATCTTCATGGTGAGCAGACAAACGGAAAATGGAAAGCTAAGTCTCATGGAAGTATGGAGAAAAGAAGGACGTACTGAAGGTCCTGTAATCATTCGTGATTTGACAATTTTGTCACGGAAAAGTGCTACTTCTCACAGAGATATTTGGTGTTCCTTTCTTAAGTTTTTGAATGACGTAATAGTCGACTGGTCTCTTTCTGGTTATGTACAACCGCATTAACGTATCTTTATTTTGAGGGTGGAAGCACAAGCCTTTGAAAGAAGATTGTTCGCTATAACTTCAATGTTGTGTTGGCATTTGTGTCTGCATGGTTATTCCATACCAACTGATATTTGATGTTTGCTTCAAGTTATCATTAGCAAGGTCATTCATATTTCAGAAACAAGCGTTGTGCTTGTGATTCTTTTCTCATGCAATCAAAAGACTGAAACATGTGATTTGAATTTAACATTCAAATTACGGACAACTGAAACAAAATGAAATTCTTTTCAAGTATTTGTGGTTGTTGATTATATGCTTTAGTGCCTTCTGAAGTCTTGAATGTATAATCTGTCTTTTATCACTTTTCTTCCTATCTGGCTAATGTGTGTGTTTTTCAGCTGCTTCCAAGAGAAAGGAAGAAGCAGGAGTACCAGGATGCTGTAGTGGATCGTTATAAGTACCTTCCAGAGATTAAGCGAATTGTTAGGTGGGTCGTGTTCCTACATTAAACGGGCTGGTTCTTCATGCCATTCCTAAACAGTTGCTGTGTGCATTTTGCAGGCATAGGCACTTGCCGAAGCCAGTCTACAAGGCTAGTGCACTTAGGCGGACAATCACTGATGCTGAAAAGAGAAGAGAAGATAGGAGGAAAGCTCACAGTGCACCTGGTTCTGTTGTCACCGTTCCACTTCGTAAAAGAAAAATTGTGGCATCAGTTGAATGAGAACGATCAGGGCATTGCTATGGAAAGTTTACGTTCCTAGCAAAAATGTGACTTCTTGGAGTACGATAGGTATTGTTGCAGTGTTCACCAGGACTCCAAAGCTGAGGTGCGCATGAAGTGGTAAATATATTCAGAGGAAATGTCTGCCGTATGTTCCATGAACGAGGGTTAAGATGACGTCTTGACGATTGTCTTCCATCTGCGAACTCGCCAGTTTTCTAATGGTTGCGTTTGATGTATTCCCGCTGTCAGCAAGCCGGTTAAAGGCGTGGTTTGGAAATATAAAACATTTGACGCTCCAAGTTCCTGTTGCAGTTTTGGATTTTTTTTTCTTTATACGGATTTTTACTTTCAATTTTGGTGTCATGCATTATCATTTTTGTAAGCAACGGTTGGATTTTAGTAGATTTATAAAATTGAATTTTGATTCTCATAAGTATTTGACTGTCTGCTGCTGTTCGTTTTAGTTATATTTGCATATTCACAATGATGAAAGAGCGGAGTGGCAGATGCATACGACTCATTGCCAGATCAGATAAAGGCGATCTCGATAAGCCGAGCTCTCTTTTTTAATTAATTAAATTAGTTTTATTTCTTGAAAATAAATCACGGCGAAGCAATATGGCCAATACGGCTCGCTTATCTGATCAGCTACTCTCTTTACTCAGGGTTCGGATATTGATGGTTTTACACTTGCGTGTTTTTTCTTAATGAAAGTTCAGTTTTTTTTTTTGTCCTCTTCAATGGTTGCAATAAGCAGGCTATCTACTAGCATTTAAAAATATAGACTTATAACGTTTAACATGTAGAAATGCAACCCATTGGATTAAGCAAACGTTAAGAAGAGTAGATGACATAACAATAATAAAAATAAACACGAAGAGTTAATAACTTTCACTTTGGTCAAGGCACACAAACGGTTTTTGCTTTGGAAAGAAGTTTTTTAAAATTCAAAGAGATTAAAGAAAGGCGTGAACTAGGAAAATGCGAAATGCTAACTTGGGTTATGGTTTTGAGGTTTATTTATTTGTTGTATTGTCTTCGTAATGAATTGGACGAGAAAGGGAAACAAAAAAAAGAGAAAAAAAAAAAAGAAGAAGAAAGAAGGGCCGTAGCCGAATATTCTTTCCCGTTTCTGTGTGCTTCCTCTCTCAGATTCATACCTGACGACGGTTCGTACTTGGGTGCTCCGCCGTTAGGACTCGATCTCCGTTTCATAATTTCATTACATCTTCCCCTTCTTTTCCGGGTGTACCCATCTCGTTCAAATTGATTGAGCCAACGCGATTTGCCTGGAGGGAGGCAGAGGCAAGTTCTCTCAGAGGAGAGGGAGAGTGAGAAGGGGAGTCGATTTTTCGTGCTAGCGTCAGTCGATGATTGTCAATAGTGTTTCCATGGTGGGAAATTGAGCCGGTCGATGGCGGATCGAGGTCCACGATGAGGGTGGATGAGACACCTTTTTCCCTCTGTTGGTCGTCGTCGCTGTTGCTGCTTAAGGGAACAGAATGGCAGCTCCGAGGATTTTCGTTAACGAAATGGGCGGGGGGCAGCGGGACGAGGAGAAGGCCGACGTCGAATCTCCGACCGCCAAGAAATCGGCTCAGCCGGAGATCAGATTGAGTCAATGGGAGATGACGGCCGCCTTCTGCGTCTTCTTCCTCTTCGTCATTGGACTCTCCTGCATCTACCTGACCATGCCCACCGCTGAGTACAACAAGATCATCAGGCTGCCGCGCACCTTGTCCGATCTGCGAGTCCTAAAGTGAGCTGCCCATCTGCTTGCTTTCTCTCTCTTCTCGTTCTTTTTCTTCGTTTCCTCTTTCTGTCTGCTTTCTGATTTTTGTCATCCAATCGTATTGATTCTCCAATAACAAATCGATGTGATTCAGCTTCTTTTCCTCCCTTTGTTGTTGTTTTGTTTCTCTTTTCTTCTACACTATCTTAATTGTCGGAATATATTGATACATTAGGACATAGTTGATCACCCTGATTCCTAGAGTTGTTTCCTCGGTAAAGTTGGTCTTGTGCTTCTTGCTAACATTTACCAATATCAACCACTTTATACTGAAAGATTGTTGTACTAGAGTTTCTAACTTAGATAAGATCGGTGCGCTAGCTTGGTTATTGTCTCAGTCTAGTAGTGATCTCATTTACTGGATTTTGGGAAGCCACTGCCACCAATCTTGATGTAGCACATTCATTGAACTCGACAATGACATCATCTTTGGATATCTTGTCACAGTAGTCAGTCCGATGAGGGATCTCCTTTCTTTGGTATTTCCTGTCTTTTGATGGTACAGATGTCTATGCGTTGGTATGAGATGCCATTTTTAGATTTCAATAGTATTATTAGTTTTTGCAACATAGACCTAAGAGAGTCTGGATGCCTAACTAGGAGAGCGGTTGATCTGGGTATATGAAGAGTGATGGAGCTTGCCATATTCAGAACCTTGGACGTGGCATAAGAAAGTAATGTTCAACACGAAAATCATTTTGAATGGCGGACCAGACATTATTGTGTTTGTTACGATCGATATAAAATGCTGCCAAGTGCCAAACCATGTGTGGGTGCACAGTACCAGATGTATGCCATTCTTCGGTGCTTGCTAGATTCCTCCACCCCCCACCCCTTTTGTTTTTCCCTCATCCGACCTAATCTTAGATGATTCATGTTTTCCTTCATGCATTCACCTTTATGATTTTCTTTTGTTTGGTGGATACTCTGTCGTTTGTAAATGTTGAGCACCCTAATGTGAGTATACAACAGAGTAACTATAATTTTCTTCATTAAAGTTTTACTACTAATGTATGGTTCTAAGACACTCAATTGCTAATTTTCATTTTGTAATGTGATTTGCATGACCTATATCTGGGTTGACACTTTTCCACTTTGTTTTCAGGGGACATATTGCGTTGTATGCAAGGGACTATCAACTTCGGTTCATTCTGGGCTACTGTTCTATCTATATATTCATGCAAACTTTCATGATTCCTGGAACCATTTTCATGTCGCTACTTGCTGGAGCTCTTTTTGGTGTAGTCAGAGGTGTAGCTTTAGTAGTTTTTACTGCCACTGCAGGGGCATCGTCCTGCTATTTCCTCTCTAAATTGATCGGCAGGCCTATAATCTTCTGGTTATGGCCCGAAAAGTTGAGGTTTTTCCAAGCAGAGGTACTTTCTGAGATGTAGACTAGTTCTTCCAGCTTGGCATTTAGTTGTTTACCTTTTTTTTGGATTTCTATTTTGATTGTGCTTGTTTTACTTCGAACCAGTAAATAGTTATATAAAGAGGTTGGAGCTATTTGGCTTTGGTTTTTGAAAACCTAAGCTCTCAGTTTGACAAAATATTATGACAACTTCTCTTGGTCGTTGGGGACTTTCTGTGCCTTTCAGCTATGGCTGTTGAAAGAACTAAAATGGAAGAAAGCGATCCCTGTGAGAGACCCATTTTGCTGTAATCCCCATGCAACAGTCAGCAAAAGAGACACAAATCAAGACTTCCTGCTTGCTCCTGAACTTTTGTAAAAAAATTTCTGCTTTGACTTATTGTCACAAATATTGTTCTCGTACTTTTATTGGTGAGTTTTTTCTTGGATATTATTTGGGAAGTTCGTTTTTCTTGAGAAAATCTCATGAACCCAAAAAAACTAAAATTATAAATTAACAGAAAAAACTATGAATGTAGTCATGTACTAATTTTTGTACAAGAACACTGACAACAACTATTAAAATGTGAAAAGAAACCTCAAAAAGTATAAATTAAATAACATTTTTCTGAAAAAGGAAAAATAGTATAGTTACATTTGGCGTATTTTTCCCTCAAAGTATCACAATTTTTTATTTTATTTTTCATTTTTCTATATTTTCTCATTCTTTCCACATTTTTTAAGAAAAATTCCTATATTTACGACAATGGTTGAGCATCTTCATTTTAATAATCACAGTTCTTGCTGTTTTGCAGATAGCAAAGCGCAGAGATAAGCTGCTCAACTATATGCTCTTCCTGAGGATAACACCAACTCTTCCTAATACATTTATCAATGTAGCTTCTCCAATTGTTGACATACCTTTCCACGTGTTTTTCCTTGCAACACTTGTTGGTCTTATTCCAGCTTCTTACGTCACTGTTAGAGTAAGTCCATTATACAAACTTCTCTTATATTCTAAGTTTTTTACTTCTCTTACAATGTGAATTTTTTCATGAAGATTTTTATATATCTCATGTGACGTGAAGTTATGCTGTGTCTAGTTTGTGGTAGTTCTACTTAGATGCTTGTTTTAAGTTGGAGTCTTTGTCTGGCTGATCCATGGTCTAGCTTTGGAGTTTGGATGCATGCATAGTACTGGTGTATGCCTATCTAGCTAGTCTCAGTTTCTTGGTTAATTGTATACAGAAGAAAGATGGACAGGCACACACACAAAACATTGACGTGCATATGCACACTGACATCCACATGTAGCACACTGACATCCATATGTAGCACTCTTACCAATTACCACATTAAAACAAGAGGTGTTGTGTCATAGAATTCCAGCCATGGCATACTATTTTATCTTATCAATTGTTTACTTAATTCTGGTTTGTTGATAAAAAAGGAATACAGCCAATGACTCAAACTTTTCTTTAGTATATGAGATGAAAACCAGAGGCATTTTTATACTGTGTTATAATCATGCCTCTAAGGCTACCTTTGAGTGTTTGAGGCATGCCTTTAATTCATCTTTTTATGGGTCAACCGAACATCATAAATGCGTAGCTAGAGGCTCTGTTAGACAATATGAATAGAACTAGATTAAAAGAGGAGAAAGAAAATGACATGGATTAAGGCTAGCATCTATCATTAGATATAACTAATCAAGGTAGAAATTACATATATATTCTTATTTTTAATAAAACATAGTATCCAAAGGTACAAACCTGTTAGTACATGTACGTGACATTGTATATGTGAACAACAGAAGTTGTCCATGATTGTAGGTTTGGCATTCCTTTCAAGCTTGTGGTTGAGAACTACTAATGAGCTTGGCTTTTATACTATCACCACCTTCATTCTTGTTTATGTCTTTGTAGATTAATTTGCTCCTACTTAGTCAAAATTGTAAGCCAATCCTAAGTTGGTAAGGCTTCTAAAAGGACTTGTAAGGATGAGTTGGCCTGAGTTAGTTCAAGCTGTTTCCACGTCAAAAATCAATAGAAGAATATTTAACAACAATGAAGTTGTCAAAAACAATAAAACTTAAAAGACATGATATCACCATAAATCAAGGAAGAAAACTATGTGTAGCATTGTGCAATGACAAACTAAATAATAAGTATCCAATGCCACTTAAGAGTTTATACGTAAAAGTCACTAGTCTAATAAAAGAAACAGGACCAAAATTTCCAAAATTTTCAACATCTCATGAGATAAAGAAGAAGTGCTGACAACATGAAGAACATAGGCAGCAGAACAATGAAACAACATAAAGGAAAACAAAGGAAGACAGAGAAGAAGAAGGAAACAAAATATGAAAGAAAAAAGGGAAAAAGGGAGGAAGAAGAAGATAGAAGACTATACAAAAAAGAAGAGAAATGCAGGTTGCAGCATGATGGCAAACACAGAAGGAAAAAGGAAATAAAAAAGAGAGAAAAAATAAAGGAGGAAGGGAGGAGGAGAAAAGAAAAAGGAAGCATAAATAGTGATTGCAAGAGCAAGTGAAAACAAAGGACTTGAGGGTTTTGAACACTTGTAATAACTTTTTTTTGAATGCTGACTAATCAGTCAAGGGACTAGTTGGTGTTTAGTCACTGACTTTATGGCCAGGTCAATTTTGCCCTAACAACTAGTTGGTTGATAGCTGATTAGGCCGACTAGTGGGGATTTCAACTAAAAAGGTCTTCACTCTTCCCTTCACCATAACTTGTGCCTCTCATTTAGGTTCTCCAATGTTCTCATGTTTAATAGGTTCAAGCTTGTTATTGACCTATGTTTGTCCAGTTAACTACTGTACCTTGTTGGAATGTTTCTCAAGATTACTACTGTACCTTATTATTGACTACATATAAACTGGTGCTCTGAAATGAAAAAAGTTAACACCTAACAAGAAAATTAGTAGCAGGAAGCTCTGGAAAGGTAAAAAATGTAACGAGAAACCAGCTAACAAGAAGCTTATTAACATAAATCATACATGGTAAAAAACAGGAGGAAAGCTAAGGAATCCAAAAATGCAGATCTGTCTGCCTAACCATGATAGATCGGGGCTCAGTGCATTTATTGTTGGCAAAGTTGAAGTCCTGTTGCTTTATTGAATGGTGGATACACCAGTATTATGATTTATGACTTTCTCCTCATAAATTCTTTGATTTTCATTGGATTCAAATATTCTGTCATGCTTGCAACCATCTTCATTTTCAAATAGCAAACTAGTAGACAGTTTGTTTCTCAAGTCTATGTCCACTTATTGGGGGAGAATATGCTGGCTGAGAGGTGTTAGGAGACATGATCAAAACGATGTTCAATATGGTTTGGGCTGGATGCCTCTTGAAGTCCCTTCTCAATTGGTGTGCAAATCTGGATTATGTCTCCTCACAATAAGAGACCTAGAATATTGGATGCCTCTGAATCGGCTCTGACATTCATCTCTTTAGTGCTTGGCAACTGATCATGTTAAGGAGATACATTCTGCCGGTGGGAATTTTTTTGTTGTTGTGAAGAATGTTTCAGCTAATCTCGTAAATGCTGGAGTGTTTGGACATGTTGAAGTATCCTTTGGTGATTTTTTACTTATTCTGCACATAACCTCCCAAAAAGGTTATAATTACCATGTTTGTGTTTGTACTGGTGACAATCCTCTATTTATTCTTGGATTATTTGCCCTATAGATTTTCTTGAGATTTGGCAATTAGAAATAGCTCATATTGAATGAACTTTTAAAGTTTTAAGAGATGGCACTTGTATTCATGAAACCTTTTATGACCGAGAATGTCACCTCCTGTGATCAGGCTGGCCTTGCTCTTGGGGACCTCAAGTCTATGAGGGATTTGTACGACGTGAAGACTTTGGTGGTTCTGTTTCTCATTGGTTTTATCTCTATAGCCCCCACCATCATGAAACGGAAGCGGACATACGAATGAAGCTTTTTTTTTTTCTTTTCTTTTCTTTTCTTTTTTGTTATCAAATGTTAGTCAAGGAATGCATTTTTACCTTTGTTTAACAAGTGAAAATTTTATAGCTATTAGGCATTCAATATAGCCAAGGAATTTGTAAAATTGTATCTTCTGTGCATCTTCACTGCAACGCCTTCTATCTCTCTCTCTCTCTCTACCTTTTTCTCTCTCTGTGCGCTAGCAAATTGCAGTTCTGTTTTGCAACCTCTGTTAGGAGGGAGGTGAGAAAGGATGAAAGGGTCACAGGTTTTCAACTATATATTCCTGTGGGTGTTGGTGAAAATGAGGAAATAGAAGTAAAATCTCCCGTGTCCTTTCGCCAGTCCCCCTCCAATTCCACGTTCTTGACTCAAAAGTCATGTCAAACGTAGGGAGTTCAGTCATTCATATCTCCCTTGCAAAGAAAAACATCCAGTGATAGCAGAAAATACTACATGACATGGTTTCTGTTTCAGAATGGATTTTGTTGGTGGTTTGATTTCAAGTCCTCTCGGCTCTTTCATACCGACTGAGATGCAGATTGAGGAACTTCCAGCAGGCCCACACATTATCCATGTACAATCTTATTATGGCACCATATACAGTGCTCAAAGAAATACTTGATACTCCAGTATCATCGATCTATACTTCAAAGCTGTTTGTTCCGTGGGATTGCTCACAAGAAAGAACTTTCTTTGCTTTCTATCTGGGTGAGCAGCAGGAGTTTTTCATCTTACTGCTTAGTTGAAAATCTTATTGCCTGGTTGAAAGTTAAAGCCCCCATCTTTCCAGAGTATCAAACCTGCTTTAAAATCTTATTGCCTGGCTGAAAGTTAAAGCCCCCATCTTTCCAGAGTATCAGACCTGCTTTTGGTTGTTTTCGAGAGATGCATCTTTTTCCTATCAACAATAACAAAACGGGCAGGAATCTCTCCACACACTATGCTGCAATGCAAGTGGCTGACAAAGTCCGAGAAAAAGCTAAAAATGGAGGAAAATTTCAGAAGCGATGCCCATCTGTAGGTTAGCTTACTATCCGACGAACCAGACCATTGATGGAATTCCATATTGAGGAGCTTTGGTAGGTAGGCTCTTAGTGATCTCTCATACAAAATAGGGGGTTTCTATACTGTTAAAAGAAGCGTCAGCTGGGATGTTTGTTCCTATTACAAGAAATGATTCCTCTCTTCTAGACGTTTGTAGGCAACAGGAAAAGGAAAGGAGGGAGGGTCACTCCCAAATCTCCTCTGAGGACGCTTGGTTCTCATAACGGCCAACTGTTTTCTGCTTTTCTTTAGTTGCAAGTTCCCCTTGTTTGGAGATTCTCCTACCTTCCTTGCCATTTATGCGTCTTTAACACTGCACTAAAAAGCACCTGATCTGGGAAGTGGGAACTGCTGGAGCCAACGGCAGGAAGCACAGACTCCATAAACCATTACAGACAAGAAAACAATCCTTTTTTACCGATGGATCAAGTTCTACACCTGCCATTCTGCAACTTGAGCTTTTCCATGGCATGGTCATCATTGCACATGGCATAGGAGCGCATCCAGGGTTTAGCTCCAAGAGGATGGGCCTAGTGAAAAACAGTCTTTGAGTCTCCAAGGAAAGAAAAAAAGAAAAAAGAAAATGTGACGGTTTAGCCTGATGTTTTCTCAAGCTTGCATGGATGGAAAGAGGACAACCTGCATAAATTCACAGTTTTCTCATGCTTCTTTTGGGACTCTCAACCGAATTGCACTTAAGCTAGTTGCGTTTAGATGTTAATTGATACCACGTTACACTTTTCTGTCTTCCCTTTCTGAATTTCTCAACCGAAGTGCTTAATAATACATAAGGAACACACTGTGCATGATTATTTTAAAATAATGCAGGCACCATCTGCCAAATTCTACCTAAATCTAGGAAAGTGAAGAGAAAATAAGCATAAAACAGGACATCTCCTTGTGTAAGGACGTGTATGAACCTTTACCTGTTTGCCACGCACAAAGTGCAGATATATATGACGGACTCATCAATTTTCTCTGGGACCAGTCCGAGTGAGCGAGGGAGTTTTCCCACCGCCCGAGCAATGAAGCCCCCTCCTTCCCATTGCTCATAGGGTTCAAAGCTGCGTCGGTACTAAGTGATGATATCTCTGCATCCTTCAACTTGCATGTAGGATTGACCCTCCTTATGCTACATAAGCATAGTCTGCTGCAGGTTTTTCGAACTAGAGACACACCACCAACATGGCTCAAGTCTGCTCATTTGAGCTATGCTCCTCGGGGCTTTCTGTGAGACCATTCATTACTGTAAATCATAAGGAAAATTGGGCAGTTCATATGTGCTGAATTTGAATAATGTCAAATCCCATTGTGTGGAGAGTGTATTATGTCGTTTATGTGCGTCTTTCGTGTAGCATTATAGCCAAAAAATTGCTAGACTGAAATGGGCATTTCATCTTCTTTGTTCTTGATGTAACTTGATGTTCTGCTCCAAAGTAGTGGTTCATAAAAGCCTCTGCTGGACTGACCTTGCATGGGCATTTTATTGAGAACAAGAAGGAAAAGATTCCATCTCAAAACCTGACAGTGAGAAATGGGAGGTATGCTTCCCTCTAGAGATAGATAGAGAGAGAGAGAGAGAGAGAGAGAGAGAGAGCACATGTGAAGAAAGAAAATAAAGCAGACAGGATTCCAATTCATTTGAGGGGATTTTTTTAAACCTTTATTAATTCAATCAGTAACTGTTACGTTCAAATATGAGGTAGTTGTTGATAAACAGTTTAAAGGTTCGGTAGTTTTTTTGCAAAGTTTCTTAAAAAAAGAACTAAATTAGCTTTCTTCATTAATCATCAATTCTTTTTCTTCGTTTTAACACCATGAAACCACCTTCTAAATGTGCGACTTGGTCAGTGCTTGCTTTGAGATTCAATTTCTGACCTGCTTTTCTCACAGTCAAGCTCAACTCTACCCACCAACTTCTTTGGAGAAAAAACACTACCCATTGACTAAAGAAATACTACTAAAATAAATCCTAATTGGTCTCCTAGGAAAATACACATAGTTTTCTTTCCAAACGTTCGCCATTATTATGCCTTTCATAAGATAGTTTTTCTCAGTGAGAGAAAGTCGTGATTAATCTTATAAGGTTTTGGGACATGGCAGGAAAAGTCAAGAGTTGTGCACCAATGTGATGCAAAACTTTGAAACAAACAAGGAAAAAAATAAAAGACACCATGATCGGTGCCGCGACAAGAGATTTACTTGACCTTTTAAACGCATTGACACTGACGGCTTAGCAGGAATTTTCTCCGCAATAATTTCGTCGGTCATAAAACCTTGGGAAAAAAAAAATCTCTTTATAAGGTGAAAATTTCCATCTCATATGTATGTATGCGTGTGTATGACCTGACAGTAAAAATATTACCACCATTGTTATAGTTTATGATTTTTTTCTTTTTTTACTAGCAGTCTATCTGGTAAATTGGAATCCAACCATACTTAAAAAGCTCAAGTTAGTTTGGGATGAGGTCATTACGATTATGGGGCATTTGGCAGTAGGAACACTAGTTAACACAGTCTTCCATGAATCTAATACCCTAAAAATTGAGACAGATTCATAAAATACATCGCTCTAATAATGCTTCATAAATCTGTCATAACTGTTGAGATAAATCCATAAAACACTTTGCTAGTTAGTGATCACGTTGTTTGAGACAAATTCATAAAACACTATGTTAGCTAGTGTTTTTAAATGCTGTATTAGTATTTGAACCAACTCAGCACTTGGACGTTATTAAATATATGATGATATATGTTAAATTAAAGAGGGTGAATCATAACTTCCATGCATGTAAAAGGACCTAAACATAATCTTAACAAAAAAGTTTAAGAATTTTTCAGGCTATACTTTAAAACATGACATGAATCACATATACAAGTTAAAAAAAGGCTCATCAAAGTTTAATGCATAAATAAAATTTTTATAGGATTTAAAATCAAAGTTTATGATTATATTAAATTCATAAAAAAATTGGGTAGGTCATGAAATCTAGTGTCTTCTACCAATACATTTGATCAATACTACAAGCCCACTGAGGCATTGACGAAGTCAGGTTTAAAAAACTGGCCGGATGAGGTTCGATAACTAAAACTATTTGAGTGTTGAAATTACTTGTTCAACAGAAATCCAGTCAATATATATATATATATATATATATATATATATATATATATATATATATATATATATATATATATATATATATATATATATAT